>VZTN01034801.1:69354-89940 GCA_013400515.1 Erpornis zantholeuca
CCAAACTCTTCTTGAACTCTGCCAGTTTTGGTGTTGTGACCACTTTTCTGGTGTTCTTGTGTTCTTCCAGTGCCCAAACACCCTCCAAAAAGAACCTTTTTCTAATATCCAACCTAAATCATCCCTGACACAACTTCAGGCCATTCCCTTGGGTTCTGTCACTGGGTGCCAGAGAGAAGAGATCAGTGTCTGATCAACCCCCTCATACTCCCCTTGTAAGGAAATGTAGGGAAAGGATGTCAAAACTCATAGTTTGCATTTCTTACTGTGACAATATCTACCTGTAGCTACCACTGTTTAAAAAGTATTTTGGAAATAAACGTGGGCTCTTTCTCCCTATCCTCTCACCTGGCTATGTTATTGCAGCACTGAACCCCAGCTGACAGGGTATTTTAGTGATGGCTTAAGGGTGCATTTATCATAGCCACATAATTCTCTTTCAGTAGGTAGTGTGAGCTCATGTCCATCCTCAGAGCTTTGTGCAGATATTCTTTCTGTTGTATTTCTCTACACCCAAGAAAAAAGTAGAATAATGAACATTGTTTACCACGGGAACAAATTTGTAGATCTTAAGGGCTAATCTTATGCCCCCTGGTATTTCCAGATCTGAACCAAGTCCCTTTTAAGGTAACATTTCTCACAAAGTATACTATTCTGATATCTTGTTCATCTTATGTGACTTTGTCAAATCATGTTTCCATCCTTTGAGATCAGATCAGTTGGTCAGAGCCTGGTGCTAAAAATCCAGGGTTGTGGGTTCAAGCCCTGTATGGGCCATTCACTAAGGAAGGAGCTGGACTTTATTCTTGCAGGTAGGTCCTGCCCAACTCAGAATATTCCGTGACTGTGATTCATGTAATGTGAACCAAATGGCTGCATGTTGAACAGCAAGGAACTCCCATTCAATACAAATTACACACAGTAGAATAAAGGTGCCCCAGTTCAGCAGCATTTAACTTCCTCTAAACACACCACTGTAGCCTTCTCCTATTCCTTCCTGCAGGAAGGATATTTCACTGCTTGCACTGTTCCACACACAGAAGTGTAAGTCTTTCAGTGAACTAGACCAACTCTTGCTCTACCTGAAGTCAGTATGACTTTTGCTTAATTGTAGGCAATTTTAAATGCAAGACCTAATATCATTTGAATGCATTCAAAAAGGTTTATTCAAGCAGTAACAGCATAATTGAAAATTCAAAAACGTTTCAGTATTGCGTTTGAGGAAAACTTTCAAGCACCACTTTACTGAGTAACAGCTAAATCCTTATCTTTACTGACGTATATTCTACCTGAAAGCAACTGGAAAGTCCTTTTCAGATAAGCATTTTCACAGTTAATGCTGTATTGCAGTATTTTTATTAGCACTGAATGAACCCCTCAACAAGTAAATTAGAAAGGAATCATTAAACCTATCTATGCAAGTAATAACCCTAATATATTGCAAACAATGTGTAGCTGAACAAATGATGCTTAGCTTCCTGTAGATTTGTATGTTATACATTTTCATTCTCTCAGTCCCCTCTCCTCACTGCAGTATAATCAGCTCCTCTGTTATCCTCTTCAACAGAACAAGAAGTAGCAGGGTGCATTGATCAAATGGATGCTGCACCAGAGTAGAAACACAACTATGTTAAAACTGCCTTTATGTGTAATTTTGAACACATAATGCAGTGATTATTTTGGTCTTTCTATTCACCTTCTGATTTTCCCAGAGCTTACAGGTACTAAATGAATTGAACCTTTCTCTCTCTCTTAAAACATACTTTTAGTTTTTCAAATATATGAAAAATCTCCATCTCTTTGTCAAGCTGTCTTACCAAAATATACCTTGAAGTTGTCAGAAAAGTTCTCTTCAGTTATTTGTGTTACTGTATAATGCTGGAAAAACACATTTCAACATTTGACACCTCTGTCTGAAACATTTGGAAGACTTATCCCCACTTTTTATTTTCAAATCAAAATTGGCAGAAATATATTCCTACTGCTCAATGAAAATGTAATTTAAATTAAATGCAGTGTCAATGCAAGATGTTCAAGAATTTATAACAACAAAATTGCTAATTCTTTGGCCATAGTTTTGTTGTTTGGCCATCAGCTTCAGCCTGGCCGAAGTTCAGCAGGACTGCCCATAAAAGTGAGTTTAGAACTGCAGCTGGGAAATCCTCAGTGATTCCTTGTCATTTTCAAACATTAAGAAGTGTGTTTTGCCACTTTTTTTTTAAGCTTTCCAAACTGATTTCCAAGATACTGGGGAAGTCTTCTGCTGCTGGTAAAGCCATACAGAAATGGATGTATTTTGAGGAGGAAGCAGACATTTATCTGCTGTGATGCCCTAGGAAAGACCAGGGCTGTGGAAAACATGCCAGAAAACTGCTGGAAAGAATCTGGGCTATTGTGAGGTCCACTCTTAGCTGGACTGAGCACATCTTTCCAAAGGTCTTGCTAGAATCAAACACAGTGTTTTGCCCATTTCTAATCCTTGCAGGAACCATTCACTGTGGCTGGAAGGTATTTGCCTCTGTGCTAGGAACATTCATGCACATCAACCAGGTCCAGGACACTTTGGCACAAAAAAATTATCCTAGAATACGGTTGGAAAAAAGATGTTAATTGCTGTCCAGCAAAGAAATAGCAACACTATTGGCACATGAAAATGTATTTCAAGAGGTGGTCTGGAATCTCATTTGCAACCTATTTGCAGCAGGGATCATGCTGTATTTTTTCTTCATGTGAAGGGCATATGTTAAATACAACTTGAGCTCTCAAATCCAAATTCCTTTATACTACTGGAAGTCTAGAGTTAACTCCACAGACTTCTGAGTCTGGTTTATGCAGCTTAATCAAAAGAGCTGCATAGCTCTTCTTATGCATTTAAGGGGATAGCAATATAAATGAAGGAAAAAGTGGGTCACTACTTTCCTTCCCTCTATTTTGGTCTCAGAGTTATAGCCTTCAACATTTCCTTGTAAGGACAAAACAGTTAATAAAAAACCAGATCTTTTAGTGGAGGCAACCATACAACTAAAATGACTTGATTTTACCGGTGAAAAAAATACATAAAAATGGGCAACAGCCTGGAAAAGCCCCAATATCATACCACATATGGTGTGAACAGATAAAATTAACATAGTTGATCTACAGATAATGTCTATGAAATGTTAACTGTAAAACTGTATGTGCCGAAGGCCACCAAAGTTTAAATAAATATTTTGAGTAAATGTTATGAAAACCTCTACTCTTTCATGAGCACCTGTTCCAAGAAGGTTAAACGAAATATAGTTGAGTCATATGAATCCCATTTTGATCTTCAATACAAATAAAGTACAGGCTGCATTGGACCAAATGATATTGCACACCCAGTAGGACAGGGCACAAATCCCACTCGTCTCAGAGATGTGTCCATTCTGTGGAAACAAGAGATATTGGCCTCCCAGGAAAGCAAGACATGTCTTGTTCTACTTGTTCCAGTTCTGTGGGCTCCAGAGTGCTTAAAAATGCAGGTTTGATTGATTCTCCTGTAAGAGGAAATCCAATTCAGTTTATTGCCTCTAAGAAAGCTATAAAAAGCCAAAGGGAATGGAACATGTTCTGAAACAGTGTTGAGGGAGGAAGGTGGAGCTGGAATGCTGAAGCAGATCCATGCTTTTTCTGGGGCTGGTGGACCTAATCAAGCTTTATTGGGGATAGAGACAAGAAAATGTTTCAGGGCCTGTAACTGAGAAAATATTTCTTGAGAAACTACAGGAACAAGGTTTCTTTCTTCATCTCCCACCTTCCCAATAAGTCTTTCTCTCACACAAAATACCCAGTCAGCTTCCTGTACCTCTCCACTTATGTGGCATGTGTGGCCAAAGGAAAAAAATGGAGAGGAAGAGGTGGAGTAGAGAGAGAGGTCCCTTATCAAGGGAGGGACAGAAATCCGACTGGGCCAGTGAGCCATCAGGAGGGCCCCAGGTGAATGTCCTTGCTGGACTCTGTGCTGCTACAGAGGACAAAAGAGCTGGAAAAGGAAGAGGCAGAGGAGGAGGCTTTTAGGCAGCTGGGGATGAGCTGGCTAGGGCTGAGGAGGGCAGTGCCTCTGCAGTCAGGGAGCAGTGGCCATCCTTGCTGCTTTGAGAGTCTTACCAGGATTTCAGCTTGGGCCCTGGAGAAGCCCCGGTGGGATGAATGGAGAGCTGGTTGAAGCTTTCTTATCACCACTCCTCTCCACCCCTGCCACACCAGACTTCATTTGTGACTGACTGTGTTTTATTTTAAATTAACAAATTCCTCAAAAGGTCTGGACCAAGGTTTCCACAACGTCTGACTTCCAGTGGAAATGGTCCTTTCAACATGGTGGATGACCAATGCATGTGGGTTATCAATGGACAGTGGGATCAGGTCTTGCTGCTGTAATTTCAAGACATTTTGGGGTCGTGAAGGGGTGGCGACAATGCAGGAAACAAAAGCAGATGCTGGAACCATGGAGAGGGCAGAACTGCCTCCCTCAGGTGTGGCTTGTGCCATTTTCTGTTTGAGAGAACTGGGCCACTTCGTTCCCCTGGAAAATCTTTTTTTATAGATCCAAACCTTGGCACAACAATGCAGGCGGACTCAAGCCTGAGTGATCCACATTTTCAATTCTTGATTTTTAGAGGCTAAAAACCCAAAATCACAATAGAATCACAACTGTCAGGTTTTCATTTAAATGGGCATCTACAGTTTCATAAACCAATTTGCTTTTGGGCTGATACTACGTGTGTTGAGTTTCATACTTATGACTGAGTTAAAGACCCTGAATTAAACAAATAATACAGAGTCATGAACATGTACTACTTTTTGTAGCTATTTTTACTTTGTATAAATCTAAAAAAAAAATAATTTGCATTTGATTAATAAGTTTTAGCTTGGTTGCATAATTGTGTCATTAATTTTTCTTTGTGTTCATTTAGTATAAATTAAGGGGCATCAAAAAGCTGTGTCTCATGACAGCCATGTAAAATGCTCCAAAAACAGTTTATCTAATTACTAGATAAACAAATTTCTCCTTGGATTTTTGTGCTGCATAAGTTATGGGGAATACTTACAGACAGGAAACCTTTATTCTTTGCCAGGTTGTGGGTTGTTCTATAAACAGGTGAAACTGATGGGGGAAATAACAGGGACGATATTCAAAATACTTGTTTTCCACTTTTGGCTTGTGCTCATGCCTGTTTTGTGCATGATTCAGTTGATAAAACCCAAGTGCTAAGGAGATTGTGAACTGTACATTTTCTTTGATAACATAATAAATAAATCTAAAATAATATAAAAATAAAATTGCTGAGGATTTTCCCCCAGTATTAATACTTCAGTGTCTAGGTTTCCCACAGGTAGGATAGGATTCTTGTTAATTTATCTACATTGTTACAGATGATATTCCCAGATGATTCATTGAATATGGAAATTTTACTATCATATGAAGTATCTTTGACAGAAAAAACAGCAGCGTTAAATTTTTGGAAAGCTAACAGTTCAAAAAACTTCTTTGTAGTATTTACAGATGACCAACCTTGATGACCTATGGTTAAAAAGAACATTGAACTGAAATAAACTAAAAATATCAACAACTTGGGTATTACTTAAACATCATGTTTCCCATGACAGAAAACCAATTTCATTCATCTGCACCATTTCCTTTCATTTTTATTAGCTTGGAGTCAGCGCTGTTAGTCCCAGTCCTGCTTTTTTCAATTTGATAGGTCACGCTGAAAACTGATAAAAGATGCTTATGTTTTTCCTGCTACATTTGCAGTGCTGGCAACTACAAACTTAAAGAAAACAAGAATATAATCCCCATAGCCTTTGAACGGTGTAAAAGTCATGAAGAAGAAAAAGAAAAGTGGGTTATTCATAGCTGACTTGGGACTTTTCAGCCCCAAAACTATAATTGTCTCACATTCTTCAAACTTTGTCTGCAAGTAAAAAAGACAGAAGCTTTGCTTTGAATGCAAAGGGAGAGTCCCACGAAATAGAAAAGTTTTCGTTTTCTTTCAGCCAGAATCTTGAGGCTTTAAGAAAACACATAACTAGTGAGGCTTGTGATGAAATTGTGAGACCTGGCAACACCTCAATCAAGCTTGTTCTTCATTTCCACTGAAGCTGAAAGGAAAAATGCCAAAACCATACTTCTGGTGAAAAAAGTGATAAACCAGCAGGAAATAGTCTTGCCCAGTCAGCTTTCCCTGAAATGAAAGACGAGCATCTTGTAAAAGGTCTGCTCAGAGTTCCAGTGAAGTCAAATTGCAAAATCAGCTCTCACTGACTCCAGTGTTAAAATACTTTGCTCACTTAAGGAGATCTTCAAGGGAAGAGAGGGTACTCTGCTACCAAACTGAAATTGGGATATTTATTGGCTTGATAAGCCTGTAGCTCTCTAGAAGCTGGCAGAGAGAGACAGATATTTTTTTATTTCCTCCTTACCAATATGAATTTCTGCTACTGGCTTTGCTGTGAAATATTGAAAAGTTATATTGAATACTGTGCTTCTGTTTATTTTTAACAAAAGCTGGACTTACCAAGCTAAGAAAAATGTTTAATAGAAGTTGAAGGGAGTTTATTGGGTAAGAGGCATAATAGCATAAGTTTAAGGGTAATTACATCACCATGACAAATAGCATATAAAGCTGCATACTTATTATCTTTAAAACTTTATGGCAATTCTAGGGCCAAATAGTATTATGCATCACAATATGCTTTTAAAGGTAGTTTGTTAATCCAGTTCAAGGCCACGTTGCCATCAAAAATGCCTGTGCAATCATCTGTGATTCTGTTTTGTGCCTACCCCATCTTTCTCACTAGCACTGGCTATTATGCAATCACAGAACTGTTGGATCTGCTTGCACAGCTGCCTGAAAACAGCCATGGGGAAAAAAAAGTTACCATGTCGCTGAATCAGTAAGCTGACTTGGCTCTCTGTTCATTCCAATGAACAAGGGGGCAGCAGTGGCACTGGAAAGGCAGGACTGTCCTTTCCACAGAAGCATGGTCTTAGAAAAATCTCTAGCTATTCTTTAAATTGGATCTCTACATTATGAGTTTGTTCAGGGTAACAAGGTCTGTCTCATTCTAACTGTGCTGCCTTTTCATAACTCCTTGCCTTTTCATAATTCCTTGCACATTAGGAAACCTTTCCATCTGGGCAAACTGGGCTTCAAAACCAGGGAAGGTGAACTGATATTTCTCCATTGGTAGTATGTTCTGTCTGCTTTCTGCTGGTGTAAATCACTCCACCATGAGCTAAGCAGAAAGCCCAAGGGTTGGAATAATTTTTCTTCCTTATGACTATTTTGTACTACTGTAGTAAAAATTAATGTAAGCATAAAAATTTCTTTGCATACTATCAGAGTGCAGAACTGCAAATCTTCCTTTATATCTATGAGATTTTAGATCATCATTTACTCTTTGCTTTATTTTCCCCTGCCTAAATCAAATTAATTTTGTGCTAAGGACATGATTTCTATTAGGAATTAAAGTAATAGGCTGAAATGGTTTGTTACTTGGTTACATGGTTTGTTACTTACCATAGCAGGGAGTTGGATACACTTTACTGAAAATCTGAAGCCATTATTTTAAGAATTTTCATGTCCCAGAGAAAATTCCCCACCATGTTGCTTAAGACCAAACACAAAAATCAGTACTGGAAAAACTAAGGATGAAGAAAATTCTACAATATAACATGACACTCTTTGGTGGAACACACAGGGGCACTGATCTATTAGTGCAAGCAAATGTCTAATGAATAGTGCTGTGTCTTTACTTTGCCACTGTAAAGGAACAAAATGGCTCCAGCGAAGTCAAAATTAACTGTAATTAATTAACTGTAAGTGACTGTCAAATCCAGATATACAACTCTTTGATGTGATTGTCAAATACACAGCAGTTCAGAAGTACTGGAGGGGAAAACAACTGATTTTTCTCTCACCAGAAAGCAATCATATATTTGAAAAACTGAGCAATTAAAACTCTTTCTAAGACAAATACTTTTGTATTTGTCCATGGAAAGGAAATATGGAGAGACCATGGAAAGGAAATATGGTGTATCTCTAGTTCCTGTCTCCTTGCTTTGCCTGTTTCTCTTCATACAGTGTGCAGTCCCAAGGAGCAATGTGGGTGAAGTCTAAATATCTCCATTTACTCTCTGTTAAGGCCAAGCAACATGTAAACACCATTCTTTTGACTGAGTTCTGGTGATTCTGAAACAGAGAACACAGTCAAGGTCACTAGGTGCTTCACAAGCTGTGAAAGGGATACTCCTCAGTTCCTATCATTACAGACATATTGCATTGATTTGATCAAGAGGAAAGCTGTGTTTAAAATTATAAAGTAACACTAGTCTAGCAGGACATCCAGAGATCATCTAGCCCAAAGCACGGCCAACTTCAAAGTTACATCATGTTGCCTGAGGTCTCATTCAAACTAAATTTGTGTATGTCCAAAGATGGCAGTGGCACCACAGCCTCTTAGGACAATCACTTCCAGTGTTTCACCACTCTGAATGTGAAGGATGGGTCTGTTCCTCCCCAGAGACTCAGTCCAGAAAAAGAGGGGATTGCATGAAGCATTAGAGCCAAGAGGGGCAGCGTGTGTGCTGGGCAGGATGCTGGAGGGACAGGTGGCACCAGAGACATGGAGAAGATGGCTCCCAGGGCTGTGAGGTAATTTGGGTCACTTGCTGGGTGGTAGCAGTGGGAACACTAGTGCTGTGCAGAACTGGAGGGTGATGTCTGGGTCCATGAGTAAGAGAAAAAACTGTTAGTTTTTGCTTGTATTCTTTTGAAGGTGAGGATCCTCTTTTTGAGGTCACTTCATCTTGGGGTCAAAACGGTAAGTAGTCATTTCTGTAGCTCATGAAGGCTGTGTAAAGCATTTGCATAGACAGTCACAACATTTATAAAACCCCCTGTAACCTTGGACTGACTGTCAGAAAAAAGGCCACTTACAGTATTCTCTCTAGCACAGAAATCCTGTAGATTTCACCCAACAAATCGCTTCAGGAAGCTGCGTAATTTCCTTTTAGTCAGGCTTCAGGCTCTTCAGAGTCTGCATCAGCTGCATCAGCTGTTACAGAGATCTATTCCTGAACCTGTACTGCTACGGACCGGATGTTCTCTGCTGTTTAGCAGCTTTATTTTTACCACTGATAATAATTCAGTCCTATTAAGAAACATGCTGACTCCTTGCCTTAGGGCACAACCAGAAGTTGGGGTTGCCTTGTGCTATGTTTTCTGTGTCCCCCACAGAGCCATATATTAGTCATTCAGGGGATCAGTTTAATCCCACTGCTTTAACTGAGCTGTGCAGGACAGTACTGGACTTATGCTTTTAAATCTGATGATGCATAAAGAAACTGGGCACCCTTCTTGTAATTTTTTGGGGTTCAATTCCTCGCTGAGTGCCTGTTGATTTCAATAGAGTAGTACAAGTGATTAATCTGCTGTTGTGCACAGTAAGTCCTATTCTGTAAACAAACATCTGTTTAAGGAAAATGCTCACCACTTGTTTTATCAAGAAAGTTCCAAAGAGAATGTGAATTGATTTGTAAGGAGGTAAAAAAACTACATAACACAACAAAGAAACATTCTTTTCTTTCAAAAGTTTGCAGAAATGCTTGCTGAAAATATTCTCTTTGAGAAATTGGGTTTTTTATCTCTAGAAAAGCTGCAGGAAAATTTGCTCAAGGCCTTTTTTGCAGCACAATCAGATGTTGCCTATGGCATAACTTCCAAAGTTTTGCCCACAAACAATCAAGTCCCATTTTGTTTGAAGTATTTTATATCCTGTGCTAAAGCACTCATCCCATGCACACATTTAAACAAGTACACACAGGAATGTGCTGGGAGATTTTTTTCTTGGAGGCCAAGAAAAGGCAATGGTGGAGACCAAGTCTTAAGTCTCTTAATGTCAGTGACAGAGATTCAAAAGTTACTGGATAAGTCTGAGCCTCTGTGTGAACATCTTAGATGAACTGAAAATGTGTCAAGACCTATAATGTTTCCTAGAAACTTTAAAACTTGTGTGGATTAGGAAAACCATTCCCACAGCTTACATGTCCCCATAGGCAAACACTGTCATCTCAAAACTGGATAACATATGGGACATTACAAGCAGTGCAGAAGCTCTAGGCTATTTCCCTCTGAGAGTGTAATTTCTACCTCATGGGGTATTAGATGATTGTTTTGATTTCATTCCTAGCTTTACCTTCATCATCAATATTTGCAGAATACGAAAATGAGACAAATCAATTTTGTACTTATCAGCTGATGCCCCTAGAATTTTAGAAGATGGTTAATTTTGGCAGAAGACATACTCTGTGCCAGAAATGACATCCAGTCATGAAACATGGTTTTCTGCTAAGCCTGAGCCAAAATAAATGAGAGAAAAAAAGATGTAATTCTGCCAACAGGTTTGATAATCTTTCCCAGTAGTTAGCATGCGAGAAATAGAAATGAGAATTGGCAATCCTGATACAATAATGATTGCAAACACAGCCCAGTGTTGAACTTCAGGTCAAGTAGGATTGAAGAAATGAAGGGAAAAACAAGTAGGCTAAGAAACACAGAACAAAATCTACCAACTAAAATTATACCCAAGTTGGAAAAAGCCGTTGTGTGTGAGCTTGTTTGTAAAATGGATGCACTGCCCTTCTCAGGCAAACTGATTATTATGTTTTTCAATTCCAAACACTCTGATCACTTACCCTGGGAGAAAATGTTTGTTGGAACTTGCTGTATTTCTACCAGACTTTTAATTATCCTACTGGGATGCAATTTACAGCCAGCATTTTAGGGTGAGTCTTGGAGGTGCAGTTCCCACTAACATTAATGATGTGTGCCTGCTGTGAATATAGCTATAATCCCTTTGTAGATTAAACACTTGATGCTGTCAAACATTTTCCTAATGCTGTAAATCTGAAGGCATTCAAAATGGGTGTAGGGCTTTCTCTTTTTTTCCATATAAGTGATTGCAGTATTTTTGATTGCTTTGGATGAACAAAAAGATCTCTCTGAGACTGATGTTATCTGCCAGAAAGAATAGTTATGAATGGGAAGCCTGGTTAATGTAGACATTCAGGTTCTTTGAAAGTCACACCTAAGAGTATTGACACTATATTCTCATTGGAGCTCATGAAGTTTAAGTGTATAAAAGCATACACATTTGAATTCTTCAATTTAATTTAAATTCACTATCAGATTGTTGATGGCCCATTCTGCATTGATATCCATTCTGTCAGCAGGAGGACAGTTCTATGAGTTTCATGAGTGGTAGATAAAGCCAGAATGTGATCCCGTGAGAAAAGTAATGGTTCTCCTTTCTGAGAAATAAGCTTCTCGGTGCACTAAGTGTAGTAGTAGTATACTAAGTAGTATATCTAGTATTGCTCTCCATGGATGTATCTCTAGCTGAACACAAACCTGATGTTAAAAATTTCAACATCAAATTTGTAAACACGCTCTGCTGGTCTACAATCAAATTAATGCACAGATAATTGTACAAAGAATTGATAAACATGTTTCAGACAGAGGTGCCTAACTGCAGTGAGATAAATTCAAGGCCATGGATAAGTGGATTTCTTGTGTGGGAAATGCCCTTACATTGGTAGGCACTGGCTGGTGAGATGGCTGCTCTGCTTCATCTGTGACAGGCAAAGATGAGCTGTTTCCTCTTGAGTTCAGTGCTCTGTCAAGCTGAGCCACATTTATCAGCTCTGTCTTCTTCCAGCTGTGCAGTGGTACTCAGTCCTAGACTCTCCTTGTAAGAAGGCAGAGTCTAGGAGTCAGTTACTACCACCTTAGAATCCATCTGAAATATCCTTGAAGGAAATGAATTGCGTCCAAATTGCAACCTGCTGGTGTGGGATGAAAAGAATAAAAGCTTAAAAAAATTGCACAATAGTAAATTTCTCTTGGGGAGAATCTGGCTTAGGCTGCATAAACTGTTTGTGCTCTTCAGCACCGTTCAATATTTTATGAACCTTCTGCACCCTCTGGGTAATCTCCATTTTAGGTGACAAAGACGTACCCAGGCTGCATCATCACCAGGCCAGGCTTGGTGCTGTTACTACTGAAGTAAGAGTAAAAATACATGAACCCACCTTGAGTTCAGAGTTTGAATTGGAGCCAAATTCAACACCTTGGTAGAAAAAGATTATTTCTCACTCTATCCCCAGGTGGTGCTTTCACTCCCTCACCTCTTCCTGCTGCCATTTGGGAAGAAGGCTCCTCCAAATCACTTGAATTTGAAAAAGCTTTTTGGAAAAGGGAGAGGACATGCAGGTATTACACATCAAGAAGAAAGCCAAATTAATCTAAGGCTATTTTATGAAGTGCAGAGCACTCCAAAAATTTCTGAGCACATGAATTAGGCAAAAGACGAAAAGGCAGATCTCCATGTAAAATAACATATTTCCATGTAAATTACATGGAGTGATGCCAGCTGGGACTTGGGATTGACCTCTTATTTAAATCTTATATTATTTGTCTTTAAAATAATGCACAGGGTTTTGTAAGTGGAACTGAAAAGCACTCAAGAATATTTATGTTGCAGAAGGAGGAACTTTTGATTCTGTGATCACTGCCCCTGCATTCACTCCAAGTTAATATTTCTATAAATAAGGACATAGCCCAAAAGAAGGAAGCACATAATAGTCCTCTCAGGGAGGTAAGTGCTAAGAAAACACAAACCTACTCCCAGGCCCTTCACATGCACTCCCCTGTGAGTCCAGGAAAAGCTGCTTACCTCTGCAAGCACAGCCTTCAAAGAAGGAGATGGGAGTGTACCAGCTGAAAAGTCTCTCAGGGTCTCTGCAGAAAATGTTTCCCAATCCAGCTGGCTGCCTCCAGCTGGACTGCCCACGTCACAAACCCACCAGGTGCTGCACGGGCAGTGAGTGCCCACAGCTGCTGGGGCAGTGCCTGGACATGCTGCAGATAGAAGCAGCCAAGAGGGGAAGGTGGTAGGAGGGAATTTGGTAGGTGATGCAGGTCACCTGCAGGGAATCTCCTGGAAGAAGCCTTGAAGGAATTGGTGGTAATGGAGGGATCGTCCTAGACTACATCCTCCTCTTGATACAAGTCTGCAAGGTTAACTGTTTTTTTGGCTGATGAGGCTCGTTTTTTACCACATGAGCACACTGTGGTTCTGTGGAAGCTTAGTCAAAGACTATTGCTATCAAGAGAGTTTTGAACCCTAGGAAAAAAGTGGTAATGATTGGACTATTATTTCTGAGCTTCTCTCTCCTTCTGAGTCACCTACACATCCCCTGGGGACCTTCAGGTCCTGGCCCTAGTACTTGCAGGCAGGAAAGGATACTCCAATCCTCTGGTATTGAAAGACCAGAGTGGGCCATGGCAGACCTAAAGCAGGTCCTCCAGCCAAGCCAAGCTCTGAGGCTCATCCTCTCATCCTCTCTTCTCTCTCTAAGCAGCCTGTCACATTTTGACTAAAGATCACAGCAGGTTTTGTAGTTATGCTGCTGGTAGGATCCAAGGATGGGAGGCTGAAAACACAGCTGGACACATAGGAAAACACAACTATTTGGATTGTTGTAGGATCTGGTGACTTCTCCATTATTTCTGGTTTCTAAACTAAAGCTCTTTCTTCAGAGGTCAGTCCATCTAATGGAATAGGTCAGGGAATCATAACCCAAAAAGAAGTTGAAAATGCCTGTTACTTTTAAAGTAGATCTATTTTAACTGCAAGTCATCTGCCTCTGCAGGGGAATTATCTGGTGAAGTGTTAAAAGTCTGCATTTCACTGATGAGAGATGACTGGTGATAATAATTTTTTATCTCTCTGAAATACTTGGTTTCTTTTAATGAAAATACTATCAGGATCCATTTCATATATGCAGCTAGGACAGATTCTAAATTTGACATGTCGTGCTTTTCTGGTCACCCTAGTTTTGGGTGAACTTTCACAGCTGTGTTTAACAACATGACTAATAGTTGTATTTTTTAAAAGTGCAAGTGTCTGTATTGGAGTGACTTCTTTTGGTAGATTTTCTGGGTCTTTTGGGTAAATATATATGCTTCTTTTTAATTAGGCAAAATCAAAGAATGCCATAGTATTTGGAGTACAGTGGGCGCTTGGTTCTTTGGAAGAACTCTTAATTTTCTGTGGATTTCTCCTCAGGTTCCCATTATGGATAATACTTCCAATACTTCCATCATGGATAAGGTCTCCTGGTAATGGAGCCCTCATTGCATTAGAGGAATTTAATGACTGACTAGTGTGGGCTTTGGGCACCCATGAAGAAAACGACCAAGACTGAGCTTGATTTGAAATCCTGCTGGGAGCTGATATGGCTGGGCTTCACGTCTTGTGTCCCAGCTGAGACTGTTGCACACAGAAGAGTTTTTTCTATTTCTTCCAGGCTGAACTAGTGGGTCACAAAATCTCGCTGCACCTTTACCTGCATGGTGCACACAGGTGTGTGTACACACATGGGTAGAACTCAGTGCAGCTAGTCTGTCTACAATGCTGGGAATTTTAATCTCTTAGATTAGATTAGATGAGTTACAAAGAGGTGCCTTATCAAAAGTCACATTTGCCTAAGTCATCATCTGACTGAAAAGTTTTATTCTCTCAATAAGATATGCATGGAATTTGTATGGAAAAAAATAATTCAGAATGCTCTAGATGCTACAGATTCTAGCTAGTGTGGTTTACAGTGTTCCTCTGCAGCATGAGAGCCAAAATCTACCCTGTGCACTGACACAACTACATTCATTTACGTGAAGTGACATGGCTGTAACTAATTGGACTAAGCAGGCAAACTGTCACTGCACACAGCCAAAGATAAACTGTCTCCAAATATTTTTCCCTGAAAATATTTTCATGGTACCTGGCCTCATTTTAGTCTGAACAAAACATTTTTGTCTCCAGACGCTAAAAATAGTTCATGTACTAATTAAAAAAAAACAAGCTGTGACAGAAAACAATAAAGGCAAGGAAATGGGAGAGCATTTTTACATAGCCAGCAGCTTTCCTGGCACCATTTCGAGCTATGAAGAGGGCTATTAGCAAGCCCAGAATTATATAAACAATTCCCTCTGCCAGCCAGTGTACACCAGAATCATCATTCACTTTCAAATTATTCAAGTCAGCAGAATCCATCTTTTCATCAGTCCAGTGGAAAGATTGGCAGAGGTTTTCAAAAGCAGGATTATGATAAGAAAAAAATTACTCTTTCTCTCAACAGTTCAGTGCCCTAATTTCATAAACTCAGAGTTATTTCTGCTTTCTTCATTGACAGAAAATTTTGTTTATTCCTGCTAGCAGAGCATGTTCATCAGCTGCAGGAGGCAGAGCTGCATTCTTCTCTGCAAAATGCACCACCATCAAAATTATCCAATAACTCCAAGATGTGGAATCTTTGCAACTGGATATGATAGCTGAGAAAGAAAGAAACTGACTGATTTTTGGACTGTGCTAATACTGATTATAGTTTCAAACAGCAGGGAAAGTCTGACCTGGATTTAATGAGAAATAAACAGTGTTAGCCACTTTTTGCATGATATTTAATAGCGAATTTGAGGATGAGCTATTCATCTCTTTGGCTTTATATGCTGATGAAAAAGGAGCTGGCTGGGCCCAGATCAGGGCTAATGTTTGCTCTAGATGTGGCAGAATAACGTGGCTGCTCAGAGATGGCTGCAGCGTGCAGCTCAGAGGGAGGGAGCTGAGCCTCGGAGCCCTCCGGCACACCGGGAGGCCCCGGCTCAGTAAATCCTTCAAGATTGCACAACTTGGAACAAGTGAACAGTCCTTTGGTGGGGTTATTATGGGCCTTGGGTTATGCAAGTGCTTAAGTGTTTTGCTGGATAGGTGCCCTAATCTCTCAGTATTGTTTTATCCTATCTTTAAAATGGTAATAATGACTCCTACATCAGGAAGGAAAGTAATTTATTTAGTCATGATTGCAGAAAAGAGGAGGTCTGTAAATACTAAAGAAAATAAGCCCAAAGCAGGGCAAACAGGTAGGTACGTGGAATAACATCCTGGGATGCTTATTTTGTAAGAGGCATTTCTGTTTCAGAAAGTGTTTAACTGCCACCCTCTCTTACTCTGGCTGATCATGTGCCTTTAAAATGTAAAACTACCTGGTAAACCCTGCAGGAAGATAGCTAACAAACAGGAGTCAAGTGGACTGTGTTCCTGACATATAATGAATAGATGCCTTCACATCTCAGCAAAGCCTTTGAAAGCAGGAGTGTCCTATTTGGCCTGAAGAATCAGAACAGATTGCCTGAATAACAGGCTGACTTTCCAGGACCAGAAGTTAAAAAACACACCACTGGTTCTTCAAATAAAGCCAGGTACTCAGCATGTTCCCTTGTGAGTGACCCCCGGGGAAATATTATTCTCAGCTCTACTAAGACAAATGAAAATTGGAACGACATCAGTAAGATTTACAGATTATATAGCATTTAGAATTAAGATAAAAACTGACGTGAGAAAGTGTACTTATTAATGCAATACTGTTATTCCATAAGCCAGAGGCTGTGAATTCAGACATGTTTTTGTAGCCTAATAGAGCAAGGGGAATGTTCTACCATGTGCATGAGCGGAGACAGTGTCATATTTAATTGCTGCTGGTGGAGACAGTCCTGCAGCCTTTTGCCCATTTTGCCCTGCGTTATCTTCCCTTCCTCATGCCAGCTCAGGTGCTCTATTTCATTTTGGCTCCCTGAATCTTCAAATTAGAAATTCAGGGGAAAGACAGGACAAGGATGTCTTCCAGTCCTGAGATGCCTAGGCTGGACATACAGATTTGCCTGACTTTTTCTGCAGCTCTGTGTTCATTGCACTACTCGGACATTTCTTCAATAACTTGCAGGGAGGATGAAGGCCTTTAAAAGTCAGCTAAAAATATCCTGATACATAGCTCTTCTATATTTCCATTAACCTCTCCAATTCAAGCAATTTTGTGCATCATCACCAACCCCAACCAAAATCAATGGTTGCAGCTGAGCCGCAGCGAGCGAGGGCATTTCCCATGACCCATGACAGGCTCGTGCCTGACAGGACTGCCAAGGAAAAGCTGATGCACACCAAATGACCTCCCTCAAATAAAGCCAGGTATTCAGCCTGCTCTCTTATGAGTGATTCAAGGTAGAACAGTTCAAGCTAGTCATTGAAACAGCATCATGCCTTCTGTATAACATCATGGGCCATGAAACCATAGAAACCCTCCTTTATGTATCCTCTGCTGTGTTTTTATACTGGTTGATCATTAGCGAAGACAAAGCACTCCTCATTTCTCTTACATACAAAATGTTGCTATTGCTTTAAGCTGTCAGCTACACTAGCAAACACCATGATTTGGTTATTCACCTTAGCAGGCATGATTTTTAATCAGGAGAAAGTCTACTTTTTCAGAACAATGGGAACAAGGGTCTCATATGACAAATCAAGTTGTAGCTGACTGTGGGGCTCTTGGGAAGCATGGCCCTGTGTAGAAGGATAGAGACAGCCTGTAGGGTTTGTAGTCACATCAGTCACTGTGCTGTCTCAATATAAAAAGCGAGCAGGTTGCTTTCAGAAGGGTATTTCTCTCAAATAAATAAAGCTGTGTGCAAACATGAGTCTGAAAGCAAAAGAAATGCCCTGCGGTATTTTTGAAGTCTTCTGAGTTTGATGCCATTGGATTAACCTCCAAGCAGCAAAGAAAAATTAGCTCTATTTGTGCAAGTTTGGACCTTCCAGAGAGTTTGCTTGTGAGGAGGTGTGGGCATGTGGAATGCTGCTGGCTGACAGATAATATATTTGAAAAAAGACTTTGAAGTTGAGTTGAATAGATATTACATCAGGTACTCAGAATCACTGCTGCTGTGAGTTCAACTTGAAAAAATAAGAAAAGTATTTTATTATCAAGTTTGGAGCTTTTCCTACTTGCAGATGCTTTCAGTCTTCTACCTAGTATTATGGGTAGATGTGTGCAACAGGAATAGACAGAGAGTAAAACTTGGCTCTGCTTTACATTCTTTATATAGAGAAAGAATTAACAACCATGGTAAATAATAATGCTGGTAAGCACGGTAAATAACAGACCAGTTCTCATTCTAAATTCCTGTTAGAACACACTTGGCTCCGTTTTGTCTTTGTAGTATTTTAAACCAGGGAGAACTCCAAGTAAGGCAATGGGGACACTTGGGTTGGAAACAAAACAATGGAACAAGACTCACTGGAACTGTATGCATGTTTGAAAAAGTAGCTGAAAAAAATTTTTCACAGTCTTGGTTTCTCTTCGCCTCTTACCATATAATACTGCAGCTATATGTTTTAGTTTGGGAATCTGAGTTTAGAGTTTCCAAAGCTAAAATAGGGCAGAAATGGAGAAAAAAATGGCTGACAACTTGAACATGATCATGGTTTTCAAAATCTCAGCGCCAAGAGCAACACCTGTTTTTGAGAGGACTACAATACAGTCCTTAGATTTCTCCTCACCTCTGGGATTAAGAAGTATTTTGGCATGAAGTACACACATGGAACAGATGCCTGATGACCTCTGCTCCATGCAATGCTCCTCTGTGGCTTACAAGGAAGAGCAAGGACTCTGCACATTCCCTAAGCTTACCTACACTCCCATTTTAAATCTCTACTTTTTTTGTAATGTTATTTGCATGACAAAAAGATAACCAACAGCAGGGTACTGAGCAACACCTACTTTCTGTGGACCATCTCGTGTCAGACTGGAAAGAAAGCTCTGCCTGTTTTGCTGGAATTGCCTGTAAGAGTTTCAGTGCTGAGTCACTGCCCGAGAACACATCACTGTGTTCCTTTGTCCTTTATAGTTACCTAGTGCTACTTCTAACAGAAAGGAACTAAACTGAAAGAAAAAAGCCAAAGTATTTGCTGGAACAAACTCGGCTAGCTTGTTCCCTCCTTTAATTATTTTTTCCCTGGTTGCTCTGAAGAATCTGCTTTACTATGTCTAGTAGAAATTATAACATTTTTCATTTGTATTCTGTTTTCTTTTACTAGACTATTGCAGACATATTTCCTTGTTTTTTCTGTAAACATATCCACTAAGAGAAAGTCCCTCTTTGACCCGTTCTGGACTCAGCCAAGTTTTATTGACTTATCCTTTCAGCATAAGTAATCTGCACATGATTTATCCACCTACAGAGGTAGTTTCTACTATTATTTGGTAATATTTTGCCTTTCAGGTGAAGTAGAGGAACACAATGAAGGAAAACATAGAGGCATTCCTTCTCTCACACTGCTTTTACCAAGGTGGGCTGCAAGTCTTGTTCCCCTCTCACCCACTCCAGGAACTCCCCCAACATTTTCTATACAGGGGTTCAAGTTTTAGGCTGGCAAAATGCCAGTAAGTTCATTAGTGGCACACTGCATAACAGTGCAGACCCATTCCTCAGGGATTTAGACAACATTTTAACAGTAATGTTTGATAGCTAGAAGAAATTAAACTCTGTCTGGCCCAAGCTATCTCTGGGGGTCCAAGTACCCACATGTAGTAGATAATAAAATAAACTGTTACCTCCCCTAACAAGCAGCTTTGGGAGACCAGATGTCTCTTGCTTTAGCAGCTATCTGCAAACTGAAGTGTGCAAAGCTAGCATATTTTTGCAGTCACCTCACTACTTACTTTTGGGATTTGACTTTTGGCTAAAATTATCGGGTTCCATTAATCCTGAAAACCTCTTAGCACTGAAGTGAACTGAAAACCAGAATCCAAACCTTTTGTTACCGAAAAGTTACTTGTGCACCTGCAAGCATATCTTCTTTTGTTTGTTCTGGAAACAGATTAAAAAAAAAAGAAAAAAAAAAAAAGAAGGAAAATGAAATTAAAAATGTAATACACACAAATGCTGTGTGGGACATGCCCTGAAATGAGCAAGTGCCTGTACGAATAAACTGTGGCTAGTGGCACCAGGTCGTTCCCACCCACTGGACTGTGTGGAGATGGCTGGGAATGCTCTGGGACAGCTTTGTGTGTCACTGTGATGTGAGTCACACTATTCAGGGAATGGTTGGGCCGTTCACAGCTGTGCAGGACGCTGCTGGCTGGGATGTTACCGTGCCGATCGCTCCTGTGCAGGACATGGCTGTGTGACACCACTGTGAAGGACACTGCTCTGTGGCTCACCACTGCATGGGACACTGCTGCGCAGGACATGGCTCTGTGGGAGGGACATCACCCTGTGAGACATTGCTGTGGGGGTCACTGGAGTGTGGGACTCTGCTGTAAGGATCATCGCCATGTGGGAGACAGTGCCATGGGAGGTCACTGTGTAAGTCCCTGGAGTGTGGGACATGGCAATTTGGGTCATGGTGTGCGGGACATCCCTGTGCAGGACATCACTACCAGAGTCCTGCAGTATGGGACACGGCCGTGTAGGTTCCTGCCGTGCAGAACACGGCTGTGTGGGACACCGCCAGGTGGGTCCTGGCATGCGGATCCCGCGGGAAACACCCGCCATCTGGCAGGACACCCCCGAGGACACGCACCCGCCCCAGCTGCCGCTCCCCCGCACCCCGAAGCTTTGCCGCGGCAGCTGTGCCGCTGCCCGGAGCCCTCGGGCAGGGCAGGGCAGGGCAGGG
>VZTN01034801.1:90132-128498 GCA_013400515.1 Erpornis zantholeuca
TGGACCCCGCGCCCCCGGCCCTCGCTCCGGGTGCCGGAACAGGCTGCCTGCTGGGGCTTCGCGGGATGGAGGTTTCGCCGGGGTTTAGAGCTGGGCTGTGCGGGCGTGGGTGCAGGACTGCGAGAGGGGCAGATTGCTCCCTCCCCAGCTTCGGGGCGAGGGCATGAGCAGGCACCAGGCTGGGGCAGCGCCAGGGTAGCGACAGGCTCCAGAAGAGGCACAGACACTTTTCTCTCACTCAAGAGAAAAGGTTTCCGGATCAGCTGTAGTACAGAGACAGTCTGAAGTTATTTCACCTCTAAAACTTTGTTACTTTTCACTCAGACAGGTCCCGAACACAAATTGATTGTAGGGGGGATGTCCGATTACAGAGATAGCAGGGAGATTAATTTAGCACCACCTGTGTCTCTCAGCTGATTCCTCACATCCTGACAAACAAATATCAATGAAATAATTGGGGAAGTCCCCATGGTGAGGTTTTGTCTAGGAGCATGAATCCGCAAGAATTTACTGTTGAAGGCAAAGGCTTTAAAAAGCTTAGGAGCATGAGTGAGAGAGTCCTCTGCCAGCCCTCAGGGGACGGCCCGGCCTCCCAGTGAGCAGTGGCAAGGAGGGGAAAGCAGCCCAGTTCTACCAAACTGAGTATCTGCTTTGTAGGTATGCACAGCGCCTGTTTCTGTGGGATTCTACCCTTTGCAGTCTTCACAATTTGACTGACCTCCCCGTGCCCGGGATGCAGGACCAGGCTAGCACAGACCTTGCTTTGCAGGTGCAGTACTAGTACTAGTAGTAAGCCTAGTACTAGTAGGTCAGCCTAATGTCTCTTCCCAGCTGGCTGGATGCATGCCAGCCTACAGCCAAACAGTCATGAGCCTCTGCTGCACAGTCCTGCTAATTAGGGTGTATTTAGCAGGCTCAGTGCCATGCTGACATAGCCACATAGCTTTGGGACCCAAGTTGGCTTACATCTGCCCAGATTGGGAAGGGGGAGTACAACTCTTGGATGGTGTAGACTCATCCTAAGGGTTGTAAACTGCACAGAAGAACTCAGCAGAGCAGAACTATGACCGCAGGTGTCTAGAAGAAACAAGGTCAGCTCACACACAGTTAAATAATCTCCTCAGAGTAACAGAAGGGAAAAAAATGCACCACAAAGTCTGACAGAAGGTAGCATTTTTAAAATTAGCATTTTTAAAATACATCATTCTTTCATTCAGGAAAGTCAGTAGAGGGAGAACTGGCAAGATGCTTGTCTCGCAGCCACAGCATATTGCACCTTTTCAGGAAATCAAATGGTTTTTGATATTCAAGCATGAAAGGAGAGAGTTGATAAATATGCACAGTGTTATCATTAAAACAGAGCTATAGTCCTTCAAAAAGAAGCTCAAGATTGTGCTTGAAAAATTCTAGTTTAAACACTTTACCATGACTTCTGGTGTGACTTCTAGCATCTGACAATGCCCTGCTGTTATCAAGACAGCATCTTTTGTCTCAGGCTCAGTGGTGAATGCCTCGAGAGGCATTATGTGTTTGTACAAGCACACCACGCTTGTACCCTGTGTGGGCAGTGGGTGGCCTAGATCCAGGCAGGAAGGTGGAGTCTCAGTGGAGGCTCCCTGTCTCGCTGTCTCTCCTGCACAAGAGATGGAATTTGCCAGTCTTTGGTGGCCCAGTTCAGGGAGCTAAACACAAAGGGAACCATTTATTTTTTCTCTGTTGCCCATTTCTGCCTGGTTTGACTTCCTGCACTGCCTCGCTGCCCAGTTGTGTGAGCACCAATGCAAACACAAACAGGAGGAACGGCACATTTTGCATTGGTGGGTGCAGCATGGGAGGGCAGAATTTTGGCACCCTGGCAAGATGGTCCTAAAACTCACACATCCAAAAACTAAATTTACAAGAAGTCATTCTTTTAAAGGCAAATGATCATATGTACTCTCTATGGCAAGCAGTCATTAAGTTGCATTCTGTATAAACAGAAATCCTTAATAGTTCCAGTGGAAGTTTGTATCAATTCACACAAGCATGGCTGAAAATTTTAGTCTTTTTTGTTCCTATTGGATGTTGAGGTTTCCCCAATGAGTCTTGCTAAATTCTAAGTGTTTAATGACACCAGGGGTGTTAACTGGCCTAGTTCACTGTTTTGAATGTAGAGTTCAGAACTTTAAAATAGAAGATCAGTGGTTCTCATGCTACAGGTTGTTTGTCAACCTGTTCAGAACTCATGATTTCAGCACCTACAGAAACGACATTTCATCCTTTGGGGAAAGTGTAAAATGCCTCAAGTATAAGTAATCAAGAGATGTGTTAGTAATAACATAAAAACAATGCTCCAAAATAAAAGAAACTGTTGGAAGAATGAGCATCCTAAAGCTGCCAGTAGCAGGGCTAAATTCTGTCATGCCTAAAAATTGTTGTAGGTCTAGTACTTTATAAATAGATGGCTCAGCAGAAGTCCATGGAATGCTGAACCCAAGTTCAAGAGTTTCTAAATAAATTTCCTTATAGTTCTAACACTGAAGAATATTTTTGAATAAATGAAGAATATTTTTGAAGAAATAATATTTTTGTACATAGAGGGCATTTTAAATAGGAACTACTATTCTATGAGAAAGCCTGAGAAAGGAATCAGCTCACCATTTGAAGCAGAGTGGTTACTCTGAGAAAATCCAGAGATCCTTATCCATTGCAATATATATGTTGTCCAATGAACATATTACAATCCTCTGTTTTTCTTTTTCCAGAGATGGGAAAATATTAAATAGAGTTTGACTCAGAAACAAAGATTGGTGTTTCATAGTGCTGCAAATGGAAGACAAAAATAAAGTTCTGACTACTCAAGCTTTCAGAATATAGCAATGTAATTTTTCCACATATTTTTTAAGTTCCAAGTGTCTCATTAGCTTCCACGTTTTGGTAGGTACCTGAGAACAAACCCCGTTCTTCAGTTTCCTTTGGTTTTCATCCTCCTCATTGTTTCAGGGAACCATCATTTAACATAATTAAATATTCTCTGAATTTGTCGCAAACTGTGACATTGTGTTAAGTAAGCTGAACAAAAAGCAACACAAGAGGGATCCATGAAAATGTAGTATCCCTGATACTTCTTCTTGTGTTTCAAGAGATGGCATCATTCCTTTTATGTCAGCTCTGGACATTCCTTTTATGTCCATTCTTTGTCATGCTGGGGAATTTGACATCTTTCCAACAAGGCACAAAATCTATGTATTTTCCTTAATAGTTGTTGGGTACTGACTGCAAGAGCGACATTATTATCCCATTGCCTAAATTCCATTCTAGCAACCTAATATTCTTATTTTTCCCCATGACTAGGGCAATTCATCCTTCTTGTTCTAAATCTTGATGACCATAAAATTACCATGTATTTCTGCAGATGACCAATATTTAGCTGTCAGCTTGGTTTAATTCCAATGAGACATGAAGTCATTGCTTGATTTGTTATGCAGTTACTCAGTCCCTGTGGGAGTTTTCTTAATGGAAAATGTGATGTTAGACTTGATGTTATCTGCATATCAAGGTGCTAATATGGAATTAAAGTTCTTTGGAAATTCTTACGCAGATCATTCATACAGCCAGCTTGGAAGAGAGTCAATAGATAAGGAAACGGGCTAGATAGACACTTACTGTCCTTTGGGTACTTGGGTAGAACTAAGATGTGTGATCAGGTATTGAAGTCTGTGCTTGTACCATTAAATAAAGTGGTGTCAAGGACTGTTTTTGGACCCTGCAGCCAGGCAAAGACTGTGAGGTCCATACTGCATTTAGCAGTTGTCCTAGCTATCCCTTGGTGGGGTCTAAGATAGTTTTACTAGCACTGTTTTTCTTTTCTATTTCACAATTCTTGGAGCAAACAGTTTGAGGGCTGTACTGCAACACATCAGCGAGGCGCCTTCACAGCCACAGAGGTTGTGCCATGTACCTTGGGGTACCTGGATGTGTCTGAGGACAGTGCCTGGTCCAGTCTCAGGTGTCTGCATGTGGCAAAGGGAGCTTTTTCTGTTATTTTCCAGCGCCGTTCTACAAATCATACCCAGGAGATGTCTGGGAAGGTGTTTATTAGTAAGCAGAGGAAAACACCAGAGAATGCTAATTGTTGAGCAGAATGGACAGCTGGTGGCCCAACACCCAGGGCAGCTCTGTGGTTGTTTCAGTGGAGTGCATTAGGGCGTGGGATGCAGCATCCTCAGCCATAACACACCTGGTGCTGTCAGGAGACTCAAAAATGGGCGAGCTTGGCCAGAACAGCTGGGGCACAGTGAGAACAGAGGAAGGGAATTTTAGTAGAGTGGTGAGGACATCTGCCAAGTAGCCTCTTTCAGAGGTTTCATCTGCTTTATGATATTGGTAGCGGTCCAAGAAATTAGAGATGTAGTGACAGAGCAAACACTGCGATTTCTGTGTTTTATGAGAACAGTCACAAACCCCAAGGAGGTTATCACATTCTACTCTTTCTTCCCAATGTCTTGTACTGGCAGAATCCCAGAGGGCATAAAATATTTCCCTGAAAGACTAGTTTGGTCCCATTGCTTTTCTGCAACACTGATACAAGTATGTAACTAGTGGTTAAGCTGTAAAAGTTCTTGGGGATTTAAATTGTAATCTGGAAATATGGGGAAAAAAAAATCAAAAGCATGTGATATATTCCATTACAAGCTAATGAGAAATAGTACACATGGGAGAGGAAAAAGTTTTATTTAACTAGATAATGAGAAGCATTATCCAAAACAATCCAGAACTGATCAGCCATTGACACTAATGTATATTTCGTACATTTTGCTCTAACCTGGAGCACCTACCACGTGGCCTCCAGGAAAAGAGGCTGCTGGGAATGGACCACAAATCAGATTAAATGTGCTGGTAGGCTACAGGTTGAGGATGAGTTGTGTAGGGAAATGATTGGTTATCCTCAGAGAATTCTTCCACTTGATGGATGCCCATGTGTGAGACGTTTTTCTTATCTGCTCTTTCACTGCCCCATCTGCTGAGGCTGTGCAGAGCTGAAGTTCCCAGGTGGAGGGGTTGTGTTTGTTCCATCACTGATCACTCAGAGATCATCCTCCTCCAGCCCCTCAGGGCTCAGCCTGCAGTGCAGTTTTGAAAAGCTGTAGTATTCATGCTACCTGCTAAAGGAAAAATTGTTAGGCCATACAGTTTTCAAAACTAGGGACTTGGTGTTCCTGGAGATGAGGCTGAGGAAAGCAATTTCATGGAGATGTGAAATGGCTGTGTGTTTTTTACAGTTGCATAATGTTTTAATGGACAAATAAAGATTTCTGTGTTATGTAGCTTTTCACTGAGGAATAATGTATCTATCACATTTCAATGTGTCTATCACTGTTTCTGTATTCTAGGAATGACTCTGAAAAACCTTTTCTTCCTCTCCCTGAGAGAAATGCAGTTTCTTATGATTCAGAGTTTACTTTAAAAATGATGGTACTTTCCCCAACATTTTTGATTAGGTTCAGAGGAAGTCTGTGGTCCATGAGGACTGAAAGTCAAATATCCAGTGGACTGTTCTGTAGTTGGAAATGAGCAGGACCTGTACTAAACCAGGGAAGCAAAGCTGTGGCAGTGGATATATTTCAGTGTTGAGGAAAAAGGAATTAGAAATTGATCTGAGGGGAATCAAGCATGCTGCTACTTAATGTTCCAGCCTTTACAAACAAAAACTGGTGGTGTAGGAAATGCCAAGGAAGGTCAGACCAGTCTGGTGTAGCTAATCCATGAGCTGGTCTCCTTTGAGGCGCATGCTTTATGCTTCAGAAGAGGGTGCAGAAGAACCCCACAGCTGTAGTGAAAGGTTTTGATGAGGGGTTATTTGTTCGTGGGCAAGGGATGGAATGGGGAGCCAACCACTGCAGGCAGGTTTGAATTTTCAATTTGAGTATGCAAACTCCTCGAAGAGCCTTTAAACCCATATAAATAAAATTAGACAAGAGAAACTAAAATACCCAAACCAAACAAAACCCTCCTTAATATAATCTTATTATCTCAAGCTTTTGAGAGCAATTAGGATAGAGCAGATGTCTTGACCACTAATCATGTTTTAATATTGCTTTGCAGCTCTTCCGTGTGTTGTGGGGGAGTGGAGCCACTGGAGCGGCTGTGCAGAACAGTGTCACCCTGGGCTGCGGATCCGTAGGCGCTATGTACAACAGGAACCTAGAAACGGTGGGGAACCCTGTCCAGCTCTGGAGGAGAAGGCTGCCTGCCTGGAATACCTCACTTACCAGGGGGAGGACTGCGGCCACGAACATGGTATTCTCTCTGATCTCTCTCCACATTGTGTCCATCACAGCCATCATAAATTTTACTGATGTTAATTAACTGAAAAAAACCAAGAAAAGCATCCATCTGCAGTTAGCTGGTTAAAAATACATTTTAAACCTTTACTTTCTACTGTGATACTGCTTTTTGTTCAATAATTTGTTTTCTTACTCTGGCTTTTCTTAATTTCTGTTAAGCAAACAACTAAGCTGTATGCATTCCTTCAGTTTGATTCAAGTATCAAATTATCCCTGTGCAAAGTTAAAACACAAATTCAGTATGAAACAGGAAACAGTACTCCTTGTGGGATTCCACCACATCTTATTTCCTCACAGACTAGACTGCATGTATTTTTGATATTTTCTTCTGAATAAAGAGAGAGCTTGGCTGTAGGGAATGGGGCTGAGGTCCTATGTTGCCAGCATTTATCACTTTTTCAATAAAGTGAGCCGGCATCACCACACACAAGCTCCTGATTCATTCACCCACTGTTACAGTAACTGAAATATGACTCAGCTGTGCCTTGCTGTTTTACCATAACTGTTTTCTTCCTCAGTTCCTGCTTTCATAACTACCTCTGAATATGGTAAAGAAAGAAAAAGACGAGCAGCATCCTCTCTCTGGCCTTCAGACAAAGAAGCAGCAGGGTAATCTATTTATCATATGTATGTGGGTCATCTTCTTCAATAGAAAACAGCTAGCTACAAAGAAAAATGTAATTAAATATGCAATAATTAAACAATAAGCTATAGCTTGTACTGGTTTTCTCTCCTGCAGTTTATTTGCATGTTCTAGATGTTGTTTATTATTACTTGCTAATTGTCCTGAATTAGATGTTGGGATTGTGGCAAATCTGGTGATAGCTGCTTTTGAAAGACAACAGTAAACAATGCTAAAACAAAGATGAATGTATCCTGAGTGTAAGTCTGAGAAATTAAGTGTAGGTCTCTGAACAAAGTAGGCTGAATGTGATTGGTCTCAAGAGACCTTTTTTTTTTAAACTATTTGACACAAGCAGTAAAAAATTTTGTTTAGTTACCAGTAGAGATGAAGTTTAAATGAGGCTATTACTAGGTCTGTAATGCTCATAATGCTTTGCCCTGTGCTATTTTCTCTAGACCAATAAAACCCAGCAATATTCTTAAAGTCTCTTTTCCATTTTCTTTCAGCAGCATAGAAGAAAAAATATTGGTTACTGAAATATTTTTCATGATAATTTAAACATACGGAACACTACCAGAAAGTGAGATTATACATAAAGCAATGGACTGGGGCATAGAACAAGAAATAGTTTACATAATGTTTTTAAGAATCCAATGATTAGGTTAGGGTCAAAAAGAGATTTTTTAGCAATTATGATGTCTAAGTTGCACTTCAGAAACACCACCCTTGTGATATGCAAGTCCATTCAAAGCGTCTACTTAGCTCATGCTTTACCTATGGTAATTTGGTCCTTTTCCTTCCGAGCAGATACTGCGTGGAGTTCAGGACAGAATCCCTCTCCCCGCACTGTGCTTTGGAGCAGCGTCCGTACGCGCGCTGGATGCAGTACCTGCGCGAGGGACACACCGTGTGCGTCGCCTGCCAGCCCCCGGCCATGAGCGCCCGCACGCAGCGCTGCTCCGGAGATGGCCACAGCGCACACGGGTACACAGGGCCGGCTGCTGCTGCCTCTTCTGCAGCAAAGCCCAGCACGGGAGTTTAAACTTCTCCAGATCTCATTAAAAGCTGCATTTTACTATACCTAAAACATGGAACAGCTCATATAGGTTGTAGAGCTTAGTTTTTACCCTTTCAGTTCTCACAGAAACCGCTTTTAAAACCTACATATAATTGAAAAGTAATTTCGATATGAGTTCAATGCTTTAGTTTATTCACTATTGTGCAGAGATGATGGAACTTCTGTAGTGGAAAAGGACTTTATACAGCTATGGGCACTTTTACTTAAAAAGGGTATTTCCCACCATAGTCTAAATCTGATTGCAGGTTTAATGGTGGTGGATTGGTACTCCCCTCAAACCTATATACCTGGTTTTTAGAAAAGTAATTGTGAATGTAGACATTTATTATTCAGAACTGATTTTTATTTGATCCAAACATTTAACATGCATACTACTTAATCCCTGTACAACCAGCTACTCAACCAACCATCCTGGATACAACACTTAGGAATATAATATCTGCTCCAGAAAGAATTTTAAGAGCTAGATGAGTTAATTAAAGTCTTAGATGATTAAACAAATCCAATCTTCTGAAGTTTTATATAACACAATCTAGTAACATGAAATAAACAGCTTTTAATCTTCTAATTTTTCATTTGTTGTCACATTTCAGAGAAAAAATCTTACACTGGGAAGCAATTGGCAACTCCCAGTGCCAAGGAACCTGGAAGAAGATCCGACAACTGGAACACTGCTCCTGTCCCCTGGTGCATAGTTTTATTTTTACATAAAAGTTTAACATGGCAATATAAAGAATAAGAAAATTAACACCAATGCCAAGAAACCTACATCTTTCTGCTGCATCTTCTGGAGCCTTAACAAATTTTAAACAAGTCAGAACTTTGGCAGAAGCATTTCAGGAAACTCTCTCCCTTAATACAAAATGCTAAGACTGATCTCTGTATTAGAACACTAGAAGCATGTGTCCATGTTTCTCTTTTGTAATTAAAGAGCTAATGTTTCTAACCAAATAACAACCATAGTAGTTGTTTTTCCTGAAGTTCTCCATGTTTACTGGCCACAGCCCTGGCTACAAGCACTGCTCCTACTCAGTAGTAAGCCAGCCAAAGATTCTCAAATCTGAGAATGGTTACTGTCAACACTTAATAGCAAGGGTGAATAAAAATGAAACCTGAGAGCTAAAACTGATTTCAGTTTAGGTCCTTGGCTCATCTCCAGTATCATCTAGAAAATTTTTTTCACTGTAAATGCGTAAGTATTCTTCCTCTATACTGCAGTTTTCACATTCAGCCACCTTCAGGAAGACATATACCTAGCCAGCATCATTAAGGAATTGGTCCTGTCAGAACTTCATGTCACTAATACAGTGTGACTTTCCTGGAAGATATACTTCCTGAACATTTCAACCTTCAAGAATATATGTTTTCCTTTGTAATGGGGAAAATTATCTTGGAGAACTTTGTTTTATTATGACCAATTCAGAAAGGTGCTTTTTCTTCTAAGGTTCTTGACAAATAAAAACCTTAGCCAAGAAAAAAGGTACAGAAAACATCTGAATTGAAAAGATTTCACTTTTAAAAGAATACTGTATTATACTAATTCAAGTCACTAGATTCACACCAGTATGACAGTGGACAGCATGAGTTTTCTAAAATTGTGGAAATTTTCCTCTCCAGAGAGACAGGATAATACCATTATCTACCTGTTCCAGTCTTCCATGAGCAGGACAGTTGCAGTGGCCAGCAGATAACTTGATAGTGACCCCTATCAAAGTGTGTCTTTGTTGTCACTGCAGACAGGGACAGTGGAGAGCATGAGGCCCATGAGCTGTGCTATCAGTGACAGTGTAGGCTCATTATTGAGCCCCATTATGGCCATTTATTTTTGAGTTTTCCCTCTCCTGCTGGTCTGGAAGAAGTCACTCATCACAACAAGGTAGGTGGCACAGGATAACCAAGAAATGTTAAGTGCTACTATAATCCTGTTCCTTTCAATGTGAAAAAAACCCAAACAAACAAAACAGTAACTTCGTTACTTGCAAATACAACATTATATGAATTTACACATTTTTAACAGCAGAAAAAACCCCAACAAACTAACAGCTCACAAAATTAGCAATAATAATACATACATATATTTTTGCTATAACTTGCAGAGATCACAAGTCTGACCAAAATTTCAAAGTGAAGCAAAACAAATTAGAATGTGGCAGGAAGTAAAATTATAAAAAGGTCAATCTAAAGAGATACAGAACACTTGAATTTGTCTTTAGCCTATGTAGGGAAAGGTCAAGAAGAGTTGGTTCCTGTAGTCCAAATCAGCCTTGTTCAATCCTGCTCAATGTTCTCCACCGGTCTTTCAGCATGACACTTGTTCGGTTGTTGAAGTTACCACGGACCAGAATTTTAGCCCAGTTACCCACTCCAAACTTCCTCACTCCCGATTTCAGCTCCAAGTCTTCTAGGGGAGTCCATCGCTACAGCAAGAACAGAGAATACTGGATATATGAACAGAGAAAGGTACTAATACAAGAGCTAACCTTATAGCAAATATAAAAGCAAGTTTTCAAACAGTTCTATAGTTATTAGAGTACAGATGTCAGAGGGGGTTTTTTTTGAGCACCATATTTTGAAATGAGAGATAAAGGATAAGTTTGTAACAACCTGTAGAGCTGTATGGAGGCTCCCAAAGGGGACCTGTGTTAATAAAGCCTTGAATTAATTGGAATAACTGGATCAGAAGTAAAAAATATTTATATATCAAGATATATATATATTACAAGAGCCATAAGAACTAAATGGCTGGATCTGAAGGCCTAAAATTTATAGCTTGGTGGAATCAAAGAAAGGTTGGTTTCCTTGAGTATGTATAAAGCCTCCTACTAATAAGTAACAGATCACTTCCAACTACCAAATGGATAAGTGGTGTTGGCTATAAAGCAGAAGGGAACATTAGAGAATCATGTTACGGCTCACCTTTACAACTGAAACCTTCAAAATTATGAAGAACTGGGCAGAAAAGGAAATGCAGGTGCAAAGGAATAGTCTCAAAGCCAACTAGTAGATTTGATAAGGGCAAAGAAATGAGAATTACAGGGGAACAAACATCACTTAGCTCTGAAAATAACGTGCCCAGTGGAAATGTAAATCTTATGCCTGCTGTCATTACACAAATGCATATCCTCCTGCTTGTGCACAAGGGAGGATAAGCAGGAACACCCAGCCCGTATGAGTGTCACTGGCACAAGAAGTCCATGTGTTAAATGCCACATCCATGGAAATGGGAAGAAAAAAATTTTATTTCTTAATGACATGGAATCCTTCTGGGATCTTTAAAAGATTCTACTCCTCTTGTAGGCAACATCATTTCAGTCTCTGGGAATGGGCCATGGGACAATTTTGAGTGCTATTCTGAATGGTTCAACCCTTCTGTTGAATTTAAACTTCTAAAAGCTGCAGCAGCACTCAGACATGAAAGGGGGTTTCTCTGAGGGGGAAGGAACTTAGATAACATTCAGCCTCAAAACTGGATCAGATCAAAACTGTATCATGGTTATTCTCCAAAAAGGGAAAATGTGGATTTTTCAAAGCTGGATTTATTCCAGCTTAATGCAAATATCAGGGCCTCTTCAGTAAACTCTGATCACTGACAAACCTCACAGAGTAGTGAAAGAATTACAAGTAATAGTAGTTCAACTGTAATTCTAAAAAGTTAGGAACCTAAAACTTCTCTAAAGTAGTCTATCCTTTATCAAAAATACTTCCTTTTTCCAATTCTTCCTGTCCCACTGATCTTTTGCAACATTAGTAGTGAATAGTTTTTTTTCCTTACTATTATTAAAAGGCCAGAGATTCCACTGTAATCATGCAGTTCGTCTCATTTCAGAGCATGCCAGAAAACTTTCCTAAATAAAATCTTTATTCAAGTTATGCTTGACCTACAACACCAGATAATTCAACTACTTCCATCAACAAAGACAATCACAACCCTTGTTACTTGCAATGATTAATTATATTTGCTGTTAAAAGGGTTGTTTTCAGCTTGTTTTAATTTTGAATTGCTTATATTGAGCTTTTTTAAAAAATAAATTTCTTCCATTTACCATATAAATGAGGGCCCTGCTTTACAGGTAACTCAGGGACTGACTCATTTTCTTTTCACTGAGGAACTGCACAGAGCAGTAACTTGCCCCCTGCCCTGCTGTCTGTCCCCAAGAGACAGAATTTATGTAGACTCCAGCTCTGCACTGTTAGAAGACTGGTTGAAAGCCTGGCCATAATGCAGCACTATGCCTCAGCTCACACCAGCACAGTGCCTGGTCCACAGCAATGTGACATCTGGCCAGCTCAGAACACCAGCAGGGCAAGCTTGAGTTTGCCAGGCAGAATGTGGAGACATTCCCTCACATACCTAAAGATCTTGTTATTCCTTAGTCAGCTCTGCTTTAGTAATCTGTCTTCCTTTATGCATTATGGGACTCAGATCTAGAGTTTTCTGCTTTAGCTTTAAGTATATGGGGTTTTTTCCATACAAGTCTGGCTAAATTCTTAACACCCAGATTTTCAGACACATTGTTTAATTTAAATCAATTGTCATCCAGATTTGAGACAACTCAAACGACTTGCCATATACTTAATGGATATGAAATTGAGTACAACAGTTCCCTAAATTGTGTGACACTTGCATCCCCTAATTTGGGAAGGAGAAAATAAAGACCGTGTCCTTTCAATAGCACTGCAGATTGTTCTATGCAGCTAACTGAAAACACTGCAGTGAAAGGCTGAAAATGGGCACTGAACCATTGCAATGAAATGCCATGTACAAAACAAGAGCAAACAATGCCAACATTGAATGAGGGACTACATGGAAAAGGAAGTTCTAGAAGTCAACAGCTCTGACATTCATTGCATTCTTTCATGCATGGGGACAATTTTATAACCCAGATGATTAATCAGAGGAGCAGATTTATTGTTTAAAAGGCCAATTATCATTGCTTTCTATAAAACATTTATGAGGTTTCAGTGGCAGGGAGTAAGGCATAAATATTACAGATGGAGCAAATGCCTACAACTTTTCTAAGTGTTGAAAGAAACACAGTTCTGAATCTTAAGTTCCACTTAAGCTCTTTTAAAATTTTTAATGCTGCTGTCAGATGCAGTTGTCTACAGATTTAGTCTTTGTATTTCAATTAAGGTGGGACTGTAACAATGTAATTAAGCAAACAACTTCTATTTTTTTCTAACAAGATGTGTGTGTAAACCCTAGACCTAGACACAGTGCTTGTAGGTGACCCCATAACAGACTAGCTCAGCATAAAAATATGTGAATACAAAGCTTTCATTAGCTCTGTGTCACTGTGGTCCAAATAGCTTAATTCTTGATGTTGAAAACAAGCTTGATGGAAGTGTTCATGCTTACCAGCAACTGGATAACAAGGTACCTATCCAAGTATATGCTGGAATAAATTGTCTTTAAAGGCAAAAAGCAAATCCTGTAAGTGCTGCTGTTTTTTTTTTAGGGCACTGATTGTATCTGCACGTTTAAAGAGGTTGTCAGCGATTCAACTATTCCTGAGATTTGTGAGAAAGTGAAAAACTGTTTACAAGGGCTTGAACTTCGAGGATAAATGAGGTCTCATTAGGAGTTTGAGGACAGCATGTAACTGAAGATTTAACCAGTAGTTCAACTACATAAGTAAAAACGCTTAAAGAAATAGGAGTAAGTACAATTCTCCTCTCAAAAAAAAAAACCCCAAAACCAAAAAAATCAGAAGGAAATTTGGTCTTCCCTGTTATATGGAAAATGAAATATCAAAATGAACACCAGAACAATCAAACAGCTCACATCGAAATGGATGTACAATGATAACTTGCACTGTTATCTAAACATTGCTTCCTAAGAAAGATTATGAAGAGGAATCCAACAGTGGCAGTACATTTATTTAATGTTAATTTCTTCAGTTATCATTATAAAATGCTCAACACTTATGAAGGAAAATTGACTATATAAACAGAAATTACCTTGAAAGACCCCAACATCAAATCAATTTCAAAATGCATTCTATTAAGGCATACACTTCTGTACGTCCCTCCAATAGGGAATTCTAGCATTAGTGAACACAGTAGAGTTATTTTCAAGTAATTCAATGAAGTAGGCATACCCATGAAGAGAACACAAAGGACCATTTGAAATGTACCATTATAAGACCCTACCATCTGGTTTATAAAAATTAGAGTAACTTCTCAAGTAAGTATGTTTTTACAGCACATAAACAAAGTATTGAATTATAAAATTGCTAAATCTTTAACCTTCTAAGCTGGAAAACAAATTGCCCCTGATATTTGCCCAAAATTCTCACAGGCAAATAACATCTTGAATTCTTGAATCCAAACCATGGAAAGAATTTTTTACTTCAAACTAAGCTTTGGTAAGTGTATTTCAACAAATAAAAGACTTGGAAGCATTAGCAACAGTATTTGAGAGAGCAAAAATATGTTCTATTTCCTATCTTTAAAAAAAAAAGGACTGAAACAATTTCAGGAACTGTAGCACTGGAGTGATCTACAGAACCTTAAATCTAAGCACTAGATTTTAACGTTAGATTAAATAAAGCTGAGAAAAATTCTGTGCAGTGCAGATTAATTTTACCTCCATTTAGAAGAGAGTATAGGTACAAACCTGTCTTTTTCGGCTACGAGCCAAAGAAACTTCATTTTTTCCCACATTTTGCATGTTGTTAAGACCTAGAAGACAGTTAATATACATCCATGAGGAGTCAGCATCAAGGCAGCAGTTTTGCATTCTACCATTTACACAACATACACTATTTTGATACGCTTTGACAGATTGGGAAAACTTCAGTGTCTGGGTATATATAAATATGCTCATATATAAGAGTACACATGAATCTTGCCATAGTCCAAGGGCTTCAAAAAATAGGCTATTCAAAAAATTTTCTATAGAAAAGTTTCATTTTCTATACAATAGAGCTCACAGAACAACTATATTTTAAACATTTAGGTAAAAATTGGTACATCATAATAAAACATTTCATTTTGATAAAAACATTTAACTATACACACACTCTCATTTTACATAGAGAGAATGGGAAGTAACAACCAACCAATCAGAGCTATGATTCTTTGTACACAAATTCCTTCATTTCCAAGTACACATTGGAAGGGACCTGCAAGGCAAGCATTCAAGGCATCTTAAGAGTTTGTCCTTCCATGTACAACATGGCCACATGCAGGAACTATATAATCTCTCTGTGGTAAGAGGGTGCTAATAGTCTTAGGAACTTATATAAGTATTGTATTATCTGTATTGTTAGGTTTTAAAGAAGTACTACTAGGAAAATGCACAAACATCCTAACTTTTTGCTCTTTACAGTACAATTTGTTTTTCCAGGCAGCTAACTTCTTTCTTTAGCTCCTTCCCAATCAAGTTATCTAGCACAGAATTCAGAAAGAAATGAATTTCAGTACTCTTCCGGCAGCTTTATTTTGCACAGAATACCCTAAGTCCCATAAACCAACCAAGCAAACCAGAAAATAGTGAATGAATTTGCAAAATTAATTGCTAAAGGACCTTAAGCCACTTCACAGCTTCCTAAATATGGCAAACACCAAACCTGCATTTGGCAGAAACCACACACAACTTGTGGTGTTTTTATCTACCACATCTATTTTTGCATTAATTCAGTGACACTGGATAGCAGTAAGACATAAGTGTTTGACATGACTGTTTTGAGAGTAATACTCACTCTGAAGAACTCTGCTCTCTCTGAGTTTCTGTCCCGAACGTCTCCTGAAAAGAACACAGATCTGAGTAAAAATACAAAGAACTTGATGAAAAGTCTATGACCAAGAGCAACAACAACATTTTTTACCTCAGTGTGGGGGTTTCTATGTCTCCAGATGACTGACTTGTGATACACTGCTCCTCTTTCGCCAATCTTAAAAAAAAGGACAAAAAAAGTATTTCCTAAGCAGAAACTTGCCATTTATATGATTGAACAATATTTGAATGAAAGATTTCTCTACAGAAGCAGTGGCATACAATCAGTAATTGCATCAATGCATTCACCCTCTTAACTTTGCCTCCCTATACCTAGAGGAGAAATACAGAATCACAGAATCTGCTGAGTTGGAAGGGACCTGCAAGCATCACCGAGTTCAGCTTTTAGCCCTGCACACACATCTCCAGGAGTCACACCATGTGCCTGAGACCATTGTGCAAATGCTTTTTGAACTCTCGTCAGGTTTGGTGCTGTGACCAGTTCCTTGGGTAGCCTGTTCCCAAGACATGACACATTGAAGTTGAAGATACGAGGCATTCTGCATATCTATTTTTTCATTAGGAATTATTTCCATAGGTTTTTTAAACAAATCTTTCATTATATCTCTCAGATGTAATTGTGTTGTAATTGTGTAATTGCAGTTGCCCTTCTAAAAAAACAAATTAAAAAATCTTATGACATGTCTTCCTCTATACTGTCTGCATCAGCCAGTTTTCTTAACTAAATGATGCCAAGTATTCCAAGTACAAAAATGAAGAAATACAGACTCTGTCACAGCTAAAGACTGCAACTTATTCTCCCTGAAAAAGAAGTGGTGATAAACCTAGATTATTAGCGTTTTCCAAAATAATCATGTAGTTATTCTGAAGGTTGTCACTGTCAGAATCATGAAGCAGCAACTATTTCTCTTCACACTAGTATCATTAAGGGATCAGCTGTAAGGAAAATTAATAGACTGATTCAATTTCCTTATTCTTTTTCTTCTTGAGATGATCTGCAGCCTGAAATTAGAACTAAAAGGAGTACAATCAAGCATTAAAAAAGATAAGTCTTTTTAATGCTTTTATTATTATAGACTAACAGCTGTTCAAACTGCAAATTGTGCAACATCACAAATAATTAATGACAAACTATTTGATGCAAATGCCAAAAGTAACAACCACAGAAGAGCAATTTTTTTTTAAAAAATAGGGAATGTGCTTGTAGCTAATTTTCTGTTGGACAGCAGTTTGGAATTTAACATCCTTCCTTCTACTTATTCTCACTCTACAAGTTTCATGTTACTGTCCAAGCACATCCCTTAGCAGTATAATACTTAATACAAACCTTTGCTTTGTTTCCAAATCACTTGTGTCATTTTCATTGGCTCCTGCTGGTCTGTTTTGCCATGCTGTTGCTTCCAACCCTTTAGATGCCACTTGTTTTGTGGCTTCCTGTGAGAAATGGAATTGATATCTTAAAATTAAAGACAGGCAGTACCTACCAAGGAGTTTGCACTAAGATTAATATGTATACTTTTTATTAGGACTAACAGGGCTTATTTCACAGAAATTTCAGAGGTATTACCATTAAACTAAGTATTTACAAAACAACTTTAGCATGTTAAGTTGAAATCCATAAAGAACTTTATCAACTAATAACTTGGAGAAATTTTAGTCATAGCTGCAATTGATTTTTATATGGAAAAAAAGAAATACAATTAATACTTGCATAATGACTGAACTTTTATATGGGTGAAGTAAATTGCAGAGCTTAACTAAGACTGCAAATACAATCAAAGTTGTCCAAAGTCTGTTTTTTCAAACTAGGTTGGAAACAAAAACTGACAAGTCTCAAGTTTATCTAGCTCTGTAGCACAGGACAGGATAAAGCATACACATAGCACTTTCAAAAGCCCTGTCTAAGCAGACCATAGGCTTGTAATACAACCTTTCTTCCACTGGCAAAAACATTTCTAACATCCTGCTCAAACTTTTAGCCCCAAACTAAGACTATTTCTCCTCCATTGCCAAGAGAAAGAAGTAGTAATTCATTACTCTTTATAGAGTACCTAAAAGGGGCCCACTACACTGAATAAAGATGGGTCAAATTTCTTAGCAGGGCCTGTAGTGGTAGGACAAGGGTTAATGGTTTTAAACTTAAAGAGGGTAGATTTGGACTAAATCTAAGTAAGAATTTAGTTTTGTTTATGATGAGAGTGGCAAAACATGGAACAGGCTGCCCAGCAAAGTGGTTAATGCCTGATCCCTTAAAATTTTCAAGGCCAGGTTGAATGGGGCTCTTAACAACCTGATCTAATTAAGGATGTCCCTGCTTATTGCAAGGGGGTTGGACTAAACTACCTTTAAAGGCTCCTTTCAATCCAAACTATTCTATGATTATACTTCTACATCTGGCACTAGAAGGAAGAGAGATTAACAGTTAAAGCTATAGGGTTCTTCTATAGAGAACACAAGGTACACTGCTGGGAAATCACTGTGTGCTGTACACAAGTAGGAATTCTCCACACAGCTGTCTCCTCCATGTGCCAGAATAACTGCTCAAAGTAAGATTTGCAATGTGGGTGCAGACAATAGCACAAATGTGCAGGCAGTAGGGGTGAGTGAGGCAGTGAGGGCCTTAGGCATGCTAGTACGGAGTTCTGGGCCTTCTCTGACACCTCCCAGCCTCCACCTCCTCTTAGACTCAAAGAAATAGCCTTGAAAAATACAATTGAAAACTGACAGTCAAGTGAAACCATTAGAAAGTATTCACTGTATTATACTTTGAATGTATTTAGTAAGTTGTCTAGTCTCTCTGGTAAAAAATGAAAGACACAGAGGAACTTCGGGATTGTTTATTTAAAATTTGTTTCTTATTACCTTTAGACATCTGTGCTTTTGTAATTGAATAATTCAATATTCTTTTATATGAAGTAAACATAAGAGAAATTCTTTACAATCCTCCTGCAGATGAACTGAAGAAGGAATGTTGTTCTTGCCCATTTTAAACCACTTTTGAGCAAGACTGTAAGGAACATTTGTATTTACAGGAAAACAGCAATAATAGTTTTCTATCTCCAAACTCTTCTGACATTCCTAAAGCTTTTAGCCAAATTAACACGTCTTGATTTTTTTATTTTTAGTATGAGAAGTCATGTAGGCTTAAATAAAATAAACATTAAATATAAAACTACTTTTTTAAGGAGTCCTATATCAGAATTGCTTCTCTTAAACAGATGTTGTTTTAATTACACTATTTTCCTATTTTTCTAATCAGAACAGTTGTGGGAAAAACATTCAGAGAAGATATTTTAGAGGAATCTGGTTCCTACTAACTTCTCTAAGACATATTAATTAAAACAAAAAGGTTGAATATAAGACAATCCAAAGGAAGGTAAAGTTTCCTTTTCATCTAATACAATTATTGAATATTGCCTAAACAACTCCCTTGAAAGAATAAATCTATTTAATTGCATCAGGTAACTTTTTTCAAAAGTTCTGAAAATACTTTCAACATACCTGTATTAAGAAGTTAGTTTCATTTTCTGTCATGAAAAGTTCAATGTAAGATTTGATTTTACTTATCAAAAGACTGTAACTGAAGCTTTGGAGAAGAGGAACATATGGATCCTTGGCTTTAATTATGGTTGCCAGCTTCACCCTTAAAGGCTAAGAAAAGGATAACTTTTTACAACACAAATCCTTCAGTAAACTTGGTATCTATGCTAAACAGGAAATACAGAAAGCTAAAAATGATTTTATAGTTTCCTGAACATTCCTGTACAACTTCATGCAGCAGTTTGGAAGGCTTTGGAAGGCTAAAGTCAACTAGACATAACACTAGGCATTTACCTTATGTGCTCAGTAATGGTAAAGTGTAACTGACCATAGATCCAGATTTTCATTTGCTTTATGAATAACACTGAAAGCAGGGTTGTTAGTGGAGAAAAAACACCTATAAAAAGCCACCTGTTACTCAGTTCTCTCTTCTCATTTGCTGCCTCAAAAAGACTGCCATTGAAAAGGGTGTACAGTGTTCAGGAAAAGGACTACTTACTATAGCAGCATTAAGGACACATCAATACTGATAACCAGAAATTCACATTTTGTCTACCAATCACAGAATTTTACAGAAGCCAGTTTAGCCAGGAGAATTATCTTCTGTGCATAGACTGCATTTTTATTTATGAATTTGAGTACTACTACCACAGTCTTCACTTTCCAAACATCCAAATCCTCTGAATGAAAGTATATCCGAAGATTAAGTTATACACAGCTTGCATAGAACATGTGTCCTAATATACAAGTTGAAGATATAGGCAGCATTTTTAACTTCTTTTCTTTTTGCCTGCAGTCCTTTTATTGCTCTTTTCTCCACCCCAGCAAATTCAGATGTGTGCAATGTGTGCAAATTCAGATGTGATTATATTAAAGAAATATTCACCCAAACTTGCAACGTTCTGAATGATGCAGTCAACTTCAAATCAGGGGGTGGCCTGACTCATGTATGTTGTCTTTTCCAGGCAGAGGCACAATAGCATTCAGTCTATACTGCAAAAGCTCATGAGTTTTCCTTCCCTGGGAGACTTTGGTACATAGAACACTACTCATGAGAAGGGAAAAAAGAGTCCACTACAACAGAACTCAGCAAACTATGATGTCTCTACCACCATGTTTACACAGTCTCTGAGAGAACAGTACTACCAAATTCCCAGAATTTGTGGTGCCATCTCACTCCTCATATGAAGTGGGAGAGGGGATGAAGAACAACTGCTGTTAGAAGCATTTTACTCCCATAAATCATCCAGTATTTCTATCAATCTCCCAGCCACAAATATTCTCTTGTATTTTAAAGTGCAACAGGTGTGAAAGTGACTGCACAGACAATGATGAGACTGAAGCTATGCAGGTAAGATTTGCTAGTTTTGGAAACCCACTCCACTCTTTCTCCTCTGAAAATCAAGCTCTTAATGCAAATTAAGCAAGTTACTACCTTATCTGATTCAGAGTCTGTAAACAGCCTTTCAAGAACTTCAGTAGCTTCCTTGAAATATCGGTTTTCCATATAGACTGCTACAATCTACAAGAAATATAATTACAAGATATGATGAAATACTTTCCTCCTGAGATTTAGAAAAAACAGAAGTCACAATTCTACAGTTTTAAAAGGCTTTCAGAATCCAGATGCTTATATATTTAAGGGTTACCAACACTTACCTACTTCTAACAGTAGGTTCTGAAATTAATTTTGAAATTTATTTCAATTGATATCTTTTTTTTCAGATTGGCAGCTCTTGAAACAATTGAACTGGTACAAACAGAAGCCACATGAGATGGAAAAAGGTCCCCTGTACAGATCTATTTAATCTGTACTAAAACTGAAATTCAGTTCAGTCTGCTAATAGCCCAAGCTTTTTGTAGAAGGGGCTCTGTTTTAGCAGCAGAGTCATAGAATCTTTAAGGTTGGAGAAGACCTGTAAGGTCATCAAGTTCAACAATCAAGCTAGTACCCTCCACCACGTTCACCATTAAACTATGTCCTCAAGTGCCATATCCACATGTTTTTTCAAACACTTCCAAGGAGAAGTGCAGTTCACCACTTCCCTGGGCAGTCTGCTCCAATGTTATTCCAAAGTCTGTTCCCTTTGTGTGAACAAAGCTTTTTCTAATACCAATCTACACCTCCCCAGCATTTTTGAGGCCATTTATTTCCTCTCATCCTGTCACTAGTCACCTGGGAGAAGAGATCAACCCCCACCTGGCTACACCCTCCTTTCAGGCAGTTGTAGAGAGTGATAAGGTCACCCCAAGCCTCCCTGTCTCCAGACTAAACACTCCCAGCTCCCTCAGCTGCTCCTTTTAAGGCTTGTGCTCCAGACCCTTCAACAGCTCTGTTACACTTCTCTGGACTCACTCTGGCACCTCAAACACTTTCTTGTCCTGAGGGGGCTAAAACTGGACACAGGAATGGAGGTGTGGCCTTACCAGTGCTGAGCACTGAGGAATGACCACTGCCCTGCTCCTGCTGGCCACATCATTACTGATACAGGCCAGGATGCATAGGCCTTCTTGGCCACCCAGGCACATGCTGGCTCATGTTCAGCTGCTGTTGACCACCACCTCCAGGTCCTTTTCCTCTGGGCAGCTTTCCAGCTATTCACTCCCAATGAGTGGGTAGCATCCTGAAGGATCATGAGTAAGTCACACAGACCTGAATTTGAATCAAGCGACGAATATCTTCATGAAGCTTTTCCAGTTTCATTTCTTCCCTTTCAAGCAAAGTCCAGAAAGACAGTGCAGATTCCAAAGGTGAAATTCTTTGATCATTTTCAAACTTTAATCCTTAGAGGGGAAAAAAACCCAAAGTACTTATAAAAGTTAAAGGATAAAGTTACATAGATTACATTATTTATACACAATAAAGTAATATGTATTATACAACTTCAAATCCTTTTTCATCAATTATTATGTGCATTTAAGCAACCTGAAGCAACTGTCTTTTTTCAGGGAGTGGTTCTTCCTGCCCTTGCTAATAACATTACTGTTGCATTTTCAGGGCACATTATGTGTCAGCTAATCACTGTTCACTTAAAACGACACTGGCAGTAGTGCTACGTTCAGCATTAGGTATTTGGGCTGGCATTAATAATACATTAAACTTAGCATCAGATATCACAACATTTGATATTGCTGCTATTAATTTTGTAATGTAATCACCATGCTAATTATCTGGTGGGTTTTTTTTCTTGAGTCTATCACTATTTCCACTATTTCTTAACTTTTTGCTACATTTTAAGTGCTTAAACTGAGAGGGAAACTCAAAGAGGTCTACACAGGAGTGTCACTGAAAAAGCAGAAGGAACCTTCCACGCCAGAATACTGCTGTGCCTACACCGAGGTTTGTGCAAACTCCCAGCAAAGGGTCAGTGACCAGCTTTGGCAGAAATCAAGCCTAGCCAAATAATCATCCCCTCAAACTCTCAAGCAGTTTCCCAGTCTGGTCACTGCACACCTGCCCAAGTGAGTGCACGAATCTAACAGATGCAGGAGGAGCTGGCAGGTGCACAAGTGCTTTTTTTGCCATGGCACTGCCAGCTTAATTCAAGATGTTCACTGAACTATAGCCTCACTTACACCTTCGTGTCTAAGAGTTTCATGGCATCAGAAGAATCTCTCTCAATAACTTATTCCTTTAATTAAGTATTTTTCAGACAGAAGGCAGACAATTTACACAATACTGAAGAGAAAAAATATTTTATGCCTGCTACTAAGTCAAAGAGGCCTGTCGGTCCTACTTTAACCTCTATAATTAAATGTGCAGAAAGGAACACATATCCTGAGTTTTAAGCTTGAAAGTATTGCCACTAAGAGCTAGTCAGTCCTTTCCAGTATATTTCTTTTGCTGATAGTACTTCAACAAAAAAAGACTGATCATTTAAGAAGCATATGGTCATTCAAACTGCATGCAGCTAAGTCAGTCAGCACAGAGTAACACCAGTCTTGCAGACAGCTCAGTCACACATGGAATAAAGATAGTCCAAAAAGTGGAGTTTATTCAATTTATTTATATATAGACACACCTATATATAAAAACATATACAGATATGCACAGTTAAGGATATATGAAAGCATATCTAATACACCTCTATACAAGTTAATGCAATTTTTTTAAGCAAGTGAAAAAAAAAGAATCCAAGTATTTACCAAGGCTTTTTCCGCGTGCAATTCTTATCAAAAGCTGACAGAGATATACTGTTTTTTTCTGACGTGGAGGTATTTGCGATAGGCCTTTAATAAGAGCTGAAATAGAAGAGAAAAGTTAGTCAGTCTTGCTCCAGCACTGCCACAGTGTGGCTAGACATGTACTAGACACTATGTTATCAGATTTCACTACATTTCTAATTCCTTAAGAAATCAATGAAGCACACTTAATTAGAATTCTTCCATGCTAATACAACTTAAATAGTATTTAAGAGCTTGACCAGAAGAAGAGATCCCTTTCTAAAGAAGCAGCAGAATTAATAACAGGCTAAGCCTGTTATTAATCATCCAATTCAAAGACCATACAGCACTGCTGTATTTGTTTTGGTAAGTAGGTTACTACAAAAGACAGCTGTCTGCTCCAAAGAACACTTCCATGGAATGCCCACAAACCATCAGCCATGGGCAGAGTGGTAACACTGACATATTGCTATAGCAACTTACAGACCTAAAGCCGTAAATGCTAGGTGGAAAGCTTACTCAGAAATGCAAATTTCCAAAGGAAATCCTCCTTGCAAGGTTGGAAGGTCACAAGGATTATTACATATTTAAAAATGGAAGCTATAATGAGTTTATTCCCATCATGTGAATTACTCTGAATTTCTTATGCTGATGTGCTGAATACAATAATTCATCTTCACAGCATAATACAGAAACATTCAAAATGAAAAGTGAATCACAGAATAGTTGGGGTTCAAAGGGGCCTCTGGATATCATCTGGAACCACTGCCTTCCTATCTTTCTGCACTTGCTTCAGCTTGAATTGACCTTCTTGTTGAAAGCCAGTCATTATTTTTGTAGTGTCTCCTTTTGACACATACAAAATAGTTGTGTGTTTCTATGAAAAAACACATCTACTTTTCTAATGCAATCCTATGACTGTGCTTAGTTTTTCCCAAAGACTTTTACAATACTGACTTCATAATCTTAGAGTGCCTAACTCTTCCCTCTGTTGCTGAACAGAGTAGAAACAAGTTCAAAATTTGCTATTCTTTTTTCCACATGACCTTGCATTCTGTACAATTTAATTAATTGTTTCTACTAATCCAGTCCTCAGTCTTCCAGTACTTCTCAGGAGATAATTTCCAATCTGCTTCTGCATTGACAGTGTGTCTGCTTCCCACCTTCAAAAAACTTCAGTACAATTCTCCTGCTGAGTTGGCAGTCCCAAGGCCAAACATCGAGAAGTAACATAAATAATTTAATCTAGCAGACCCCCATTCAATTACTGTATTAAATGCAAAAAATTTGTACATTGCTGAGATCAGTTTTACCTTTAGATTTCTTACCTCTTACCATATCCCATATCAACCTACTTATCATCAATCATTCTGCATGCCATTGTATTCCATTCTTCACAGACGTTTAAACGAGTCATACCACTACATTCAACTGAGTCAAGAACATACACACAGAATATCTCCCGAAGGTCTAACCTGGTATCCTAAAGAAAACTGCTTTTTACAGAAGAAAACATCAAAAATCCATCAGATTTTCCCGAGACTTAGATATTTACTTCTAGTTGCCAACTACTCTCAATTTAAAGTTTAATTCGCATTTTAAATATACGCTTTTCCATTCAAAATCCAGTCACCAGTTCATTTAATCTCATCTCTGTCTACCAGACTATAATTCCCCAAAATATTTCTAGCACTGCTGTATTGCCCCCGTGTGCGAGAGCTGCCGATACCGTTCAAGCCCTCAACAGGCTCCCTGATAGCCCGAGGGTGTCCTGAAGCCCCCGAAAGAGCTAAGCATCCCCCCCAGACTGCTAACCACGGCGGTCGGCGGCCTACGAGCGCTTCAGCACTCCCACCCCTCGGCCTGCTGGAGGCAGCTGCCGCTCAGGCCCCGCGGGACTCACTGCCCCGGGAGCGGCTGTGCGAGAGCCCCGAGCTCCGCGGAACGCCCCGAACCACCGCGGCCCCTCACCCTGCGCCACGTCCCTCCACCGCTGGAACTCCGCTCCGCTCTGCTCCGCGAAGTGCCGGCACAGGCAGGAGCAGGCGAACTCCAGCATCCACTCCGCGGCCACGGCCTCCACCGCCGATGGGGTCGAACTATCGGAGCTGGTGACGGAACTGCTGACGGAGCTGCCGCCGCCATCCACGGCTCCGGCCGCTGTCGCCATCTTCGAACCGCGCGCTAACGGCTGATAGCCCCGACCTGTCCCGCGTTCGCCGCGCCGCAGCCAATCAGCGCAGCGTCCCACGCGGCCCCGCCCCACCCGCCGAGCCGCAACCAATCAGCGCGACGCCCCGCCCGGCCCCTGCCGTCGTCACCGCGCGCTTGTTTTGGCCTCTAAAGGCCCTTTGGTGGCGGAGGCGGGAGGGTGCGGGGGTGAGAGTCCTGTGTGGAGCCGTGGCTCTGAGAGCTGCCATGTCCCACCTTCCTGGGAGGGTCAAAGGTGAAAAGTGGATGTTTTCTTGCATGTGTGATACGAAGGGCTTCTCTAAGCCCGTCTTCATGTGGGCTCTGGAGAGGAGGCTGCTGAAGGAAGGGAAGGAGGACATAGCAGTGTTTCAGAGCCTGGAAAAACTGAAAAGTGGAAGCTTCGACTTGGCAACAAAGCCCAGGATGGAATGAGAAGAGAGGGACAGTATTAGCTGGAGTGCGTCTAGCTGAGAAGGCAACCCTTTGTACATGTTAAAACAAAAAACCCAGGGAGGAAGAAGGTTGTCTACGAACGGCTGAAATTATGGCAAATGCTGAAGGGCGGAAGAATTTTCCTCTCAGAGACATGATGGAGAGTCAAGCAGTGTTCTGGTAGATCTGGTGAAAGGCCTTAATTTGGGCTTTATTTCACTCCAGGGAAGAACAGTGTGGTATCAGAGAGCAGGATGAAAGATGGGCCTTTACCGCCTCTAACTTTTGTGCTCACACTAATTGCACTCAAAGCAATCTTGTGGTGGCATAAATAAATTGAGGTCAAAGAGACAAGAAAACACATAATTTAACTTAAAAGATTTTTCTATTTGGACAGCTGTGTTAGCAGAATGCAAGACTTAAGTTTGCACTTTGAAAGAGATTTAATATTTGGCAATAATTGCAAGCTTGTATTGTAGTAAGCTTTCAGATGTGTTTTTCCATGTGTGTCTACAATAACAACTTCAAGGACATGAGTTCTTATGACTGGACAAATTGCTCACGTTTGCCACAGTGCTTGGTAGTACTTCAGAGTAATGGCAAGCCTGAAACTGTCACAGCTTCATTATGCTGCTAATAATCTCAGAAATCAAAATTGTCAGTGTTTGACATGAACCAGGTAGACATAAAAAATGAGATTATTATGCATTAATGTTTAATTGAGCAGGCATTTTGAGAGTTTTGTAGTAGACAGGAAGGTGGATCAGAACTTGAAATTACTGTGATAAACAACAACAAGACCAGGTTGCTGAGTGTAAGCTCTGCTCAGTAATAGCAAAACTATCTCTGTTATCATCCCTGTGTTCAGCACAAATCCAACACACAGCTTCACACCAGGCACTGTGAAGAAAATTAACCCTGGCCCAACCAAAACCACCATAGCACCCAGCCCTGAGTGTCTTTGAGGTGCCCATAATATGTGGGTAAATGGATTTCAGGTACTGCCTATCTCTCCCCATTGACAGATCTTTTTTTAATCCCCATAAAACTAGCTATTTCAGAACAATACATACAGTTCAGGATGAAATCTTACAAAGCATCAAATAAGGCAATAAGAATTACTTACCCTCTTCATCACAGCTGATGCCTTTCCCTGGTCTTAAAATTAAAACCAAAACACGGTTTATGGGGAAAAGGGATTTTTACTTCACAATTTATTTCAGGATCCCTGGGGTGCAGCACTTAGGTGGAATGCCCTGAAAATGCATACACACCCGTCACACTGAAATGCACACAATTATAGGCCTTGCAAAATTAACATTTATCAAAGATTCCCCAATGAGAGGCTCGAGTGAACCCCCCATTGTGAGGAATCTTTCCCCCTGGATGGACCTATCTTAGTTTACAAAAATAAGTTTTGGAGAGGTCCTTGGTGTCTGGGGCTTCCAGGATGTTTGGTCTCCTGGTTTAAAGGTACAGTGGGTCTCAGCTGAGTTATCAGGCTTGGAAAGTTACAAATATATAGCCTAAAAGCACTAAGAATACAGAAAACTATATAAAAGAGTATGTAAGAGGGGTATAAAAGAAAAAGCAAAAAATCATTCTGGTATCACAGCAATAATATTAAAAATATATGGATTATTTTACTAAATTGTTTAAATCTTGGCATTAATATTACTATATCCTTTTTGGTGTTACTGGGGAGTAAGAGGCCCCTTCCCCTCTCTCTTCCCCCATTTTTTTTTTTTTTATGAAAGCAAGATAATTTTTTTTTTCTTTTGATAATTGGGCCCCATTAAATTAATGGAATATTTAATCTTAAAAGCAAAAAACCCTTACACAAGAAGCATCACATACTTTGGTGGCTAATCCATTAATATATGCTGTTACTTTTATAACTGCAATAGAATTAGATGTGTAAAGCAGTTTCTCAAATTCCTCCATGAAGGCTCAGCAACACACCCAGTAGATGGCCCCAGCCTAACATCTCATGGTCACACCATGGTGCTCTCGTTTGCTGGGGGTTGGATTGGTGAAACACTTCTTGCTAGAATATTCAAAAATTGGGGATTAGAATGATGGATAAAGACTTTGTTCATAGCTGCCCAAAGTATAGGGTACCCTTCCATAAAGCTGGGAACCAACTGAACATTAAACTGAATGTTTAAGGAGATTTGACTTTGCACAAATGAAAATGAGTATGTGAAGAAAGTGCCTTTTCTCACAGGTGGTGATGTACACAGAATGAAAATTTGAAGTAAAATTTAGACCATTTAAAATGCTGTAGGGAGTGAGAAGCTGAGCTGGAGATTGGATCCTGTTGAAAGGAAGACAAGAATCAATCTGTAATTTCATTCAATATTGCTATTGGAAAAATAATTTCTCTTGCTGTTTAAATTTAAAAAACCACAAGACTCAACAAAGTTTTACAGCAGTAATATTTTAAGAATTGAACTCCACTAAGTAATAAAAGGAAGTAAGGATTTTACTGTGACCAAAGCACCAACAGGGATTTGTAATTGCAGGTGTGGTGCCTGGCAGTGACACAGATTTTCAACTGATCTTTACCTAGTAGTTGAGTCAAACCCATATTTTAATATTTAAATAAAAGTAGAAATCATAAGGGAAAAATAGTGTGTGTGACAATAATACTGTGCTGTAGACCAGATGATTAGAAGAAGCAAGCATTGGGGGAAGTTGCTCAATTGGATGTGTAATTTCTTATATTTACTTGAGCTTGTTTATAAACTAATACCATAAGCTGTTGGGTACCTAGTGAATACATATGTCAGGGTATGTTTGGATAATTGGGTCATGTATCTGTTAAGGATACAAACTTTGAATTTAGAGGTTTAGCAGTTTCAACATATTAGGGAACTAGAAAGTACCAAGAAAATGTAATATGAAATAAAATGCATTCATGTATCCATTCGTGCCATGTTTTAGATGGAAACCAAGTATAGCCAGAATTATTCACTGACTTGGGATGCCTGGGATGAAGTATCTTGGACCTGGTATTTCATAGCAATTCATAAGTTTAGACTGCCAATAGTCCTCCAGAATTAAGTTCCTGGAAAACTAAAAGAGGAAAGAAGGACAAGTTATCTCAGTCACTTTGGTTTAGATGAAGAGGAATCCTAAAGCTCACCTTCTGACTAACTGTGGATAGCTGCAATTCTTATCAGACCTAAATCTATGAAATGTTAAATTACAACAATGAAATTTTAAGACTCCACAATCCAAGCTGAGAGGATTTAAAATGGGGTATAGAAATTGAGGAAAACAGAATTAATGACAAATTTTAAAAATTATGCTTTAAATTATTCCAGTATAGTCATGGATTTTATAGAGAAAGAGAAGTTTGAATTTTTCTGGGCAATACTCAAATTCCTTAATGTAGAAACCCTTCTGCAAGTGCTACCTCATTCACTGTATCAGATTACTCTTCTACAGCAAATGAGGGATTGGCTACCTCACATTTAGCATCTTATTCAATGCAAACTTTTGTATTCAACATCATTCTGTTCACTTATTCCCAGATCCAAGTGAGATGGGGATCTTCTGAAAAAAACCCTCTCATTAAATGACCTGAAAAAGTATTCATACAGCTGAGCTGAATTAACATTATAAAAGAAATACCAGATATTTCTGATCTCGTGAATGAGTCACTGATGTTCTCTTAAGGCAGCCTTTCTTTTGCATGATTTTTTTTTGGACGTGAAATCACAAAGAAGCCAATATAGAATTAAATTTATAAAGATTTCTTATTGTTGCTGGGTCATTCCAGATTTTCAAACACTAATTGTAAAGAATTATAAGAATTATTACACTAATTGTAAGGAATTCAATATTATAACTAATATTAACTACTCCAGCCAAGGGCAATTCATTATTTTAATATTACAGCTCGTTTCAGTGACACTAGTGGGTCTCAGCTCCTTTCCTACTTGAACATACCTCAGAAAATACCATATAGAATTGTGTTTTTGTACTAGAATACATCAGACATTAATTTAAATTTTTAATTCATTTTTTTACCTTTGACTTAATAATTCTTTTAAGTCATACTTACATATTTCATAAGTTCAACTGCACAACAAATAAAGATAAAATGTAGATGTTTTCTTTCAGTACTGTACTGGTGCATTTTGACATGCAACCTCCCCAGCTGTTTTTCTTGGTTCCTATCACAATATTTGTAGGTATGTTTACATTACCTTTCATTTGTCCATGTCTTATTAAAACCACAACTTAGAAAAAGAAAGAATCATCAGTCCTATTTTTAAAAATGACTTCTAGTTATATATTGTGCTAACTCCATGTGTGTTAACTGCTTTACCAAAAAAAAAAAATCATAGGCAAAACCCAGCCACTGTACAGAAGAAATAAAATCTTTGGAAAAATAATGAAACAGCTAATATTGAACTAATTAGTAAATCATTAAAAGTGAATAGCAGAATTCATGCAAATTCATTTGTGTTTATGGAAAGCAATCTGTGTTGGGTCTGCCTGAGATAGAGTTCATTTTCCCAGGCAGCCCTCACAGTGCTATACTTTGCATTGGCTGCTGGAAAGGTACTGATAATACACCAGTGTTTTGGCTATTGATGAGCTGCACAAACTTTCACTTTTCTTGTTTTTGCTTTAGTAAACTGCCTTTTCTCAAGCTACTTGTTGTTTCCTGTCGGAGTCCAGGGAAGCCTGAAAGCTTCTCCTGCTCCTCTGGTGGTTTCTTTATAGCCCCAGAGCTCCTCAAAAGTGGCCTAGCCAGTGACCTAGGCTTTTGGAGAAGCTCCCTCCACTTTTGGGAGAACCTGAATGCACCAGAGAGGTGAAGAGATTTTTGTTTAGTGTACCACAGAGAGTTTAGTTGTAGTTTTTAGGATCTTGCTCTATGTATTACATAGGGACAAGATGGAGATTTTTGTGTGTGGTTTTTCCTTCTTTCTTCTTCTCCTCTCTCCTCATTCTCTTCCTCTCTTCTCTGACACCAGTTCCTGTGGTGTGTTGGTTGGTGGAAAAAAGTTAGTATTGAAAAGACATGTCAATAAGATGAGGGTTTACTGGTGTTGAAAAGAAAATAAGATACGTATTGTTTCTTGAATGGTTGTTAGTAAGATATAAAAGTAGCTGCTGATCTGCAGCCATTGCCTCTTTTGCTCTGGTGTCCTTGGAGGATGCTGCCACTGCCTCCGAGGTTTTGATAAGACAAATAAACAACTCTAAAACAGCACAAGATCTCTTGCTGCATTTTTTCCAACATGACGAACCAAAGGAAGAAAAGCCCCAGGGCAGAAGACAGGGGTTGGAGCCCCCAGCTCCAGCCCCAGCGGGGACCCAGGCCTTCGACCGTTTCCCATCTTATTTCCTCTCCCCTGTCACCCTGGGAGTGGCTTGTTGCGAACCTGACTTACAGCCAAGGTCAACCCACTATACAATCCTATCAAACAATCTTCACATTGTATTTTCTGTAATACTGGTTGCTTAAAGGATGAAGAAAATTGGGATTTAGAGGACTGTTGAAGCTGTAGACTTTGACTAAGTTTTACACCACTACAAATCAATCTATTTTGTTTTGTACTCTTAGAACAAAGTAAGTTGGGGTTTTTTTCATCATTCAGAGCTACTAGAATGAGCCTTATTAGCAAGCCTTTGTTCTATGGCATACTATTGGCTAGGGACTTCCTTTTGATAGCAGAAGAAGATCCTGTTGTTCCTGGCAGCAAGTGGCAAGTGCATGCAGTGGTTGGGCTGAGACCTCCCTACGTGCCACTATGTACATGGTAAGTCTTTATTGAGAGGGTGATAAAGTTGTCCAGAGAGCCCTGTGGATGCCCCACCTGTGGAAGTGTTAAGGCCAGGCTGAATGGGGCTGGGAGCAACCTGGCCTAGTGGAAGGTGTCCCTGTCCATGGCAGGGGTGTTGAACCAGGTGGTGGCTAAAGGTCCCTTCTAAGCCAAGCTGTTCTATGATTCCATAATTATCAAGTGTTGGGCAGCAGGTGCCCTCCACTGCAGAGTCCCACCAGGGACTTGGAGGTTGGGCATGGTCAAGCTTGGAACTTTGTGGGGGCACTGCCAAGCAACCTGACAAACATTCCATAAACATTCCACTGCAGTTGGTCAGGTAGTGTCTCCTGCTTGGGGCTTGTTTTAAGATTTGCAATTCAAAGACTGCACAGGAGGATGTATTTGTCAGGTGCTTCATCTGTAAATGTTTTGGCCATAGAAAATGTTTAAATTGGCCACTGGTGTCTTTATTTTGGGATTGCCAGCTGTAGAGAAATCTTCATGCCAGAGCATCTTCTTTGTGTAAGCTGGTTCTTGTGAACTGAAATGATCACTTCATGTTGTGACTTTCAGTAGATTTGACTTGCCCTTTAAATTGATCTTCTTGGCACCAGAAGTGCCTCATGTTTAATTAACTTTTCTTTCATGCTTATTAATAATTTTATAATGTCCTGATAAGAAATGGCAGAAAATTGGATACAAAGTGAAGCAGTCCTAGTATTTCTGCCTGTGTGTCCATGACTTAATTCTCCTTGTGAAAGCCAGATTGACATTGTTTTCTGAAAGGTTTTCAAAGTGTATCAGCAGGGAGATGTTTTTTTTCTAGCATATATAGCAATGGGAAATCAACATGAGACCTTAATTCCAGTTAAGAGAAGAATAAGCAACCTGTTTTCTGACGATGGCTGTTAACTAAAAATGACTCAATGCATGAGCAACTTAAGTGCTATAAAAAACTGCCATGAGTTCATGAGTTCAAATTCAAAAATTTCTTTTTTTTCCAAAGCATAGTGTAGTCTAAACTAGTATTTTATTCTTGCTCTCTAATTATAATTTAACATCTTACTATTACAGTCATGCCACAGCTACGTTCTAAGGTGGAGGAAATACCTTCTTCAGAAGACATGAAAGAGCAGTGATATGCTGAAACACATCTTATACTATGCTTGCTGAATTGCTCTATGATTTTTGAATGGACAAAAATAAAACCCCCAGCTTTTTAAAAATACCTGTCTCAGGGCTTGGGTTTTCATTCAAATCTTGCTAAAAACTGAATTCACTGATACTTGCTTTATCTGTGTTTGTGCCAGCCTTGCCTGTGAGCTCAAGTAGTCCCCTGTCCCAAGGGGAACTCATGTTAAAAAGATAGACACTAACCAATCATATTTCCTCTGTTAAATCAAGTTAGTCCACTGCCCTCTTGAATGTCAGGCACTTTGGTTTTTAACCATATCCATAGCCTGCTTTCATAGTTGGTTTTGGTCAGATATTAATTCCTTTGTGGTTTGTTTCAACCAGAATTGACCATAGTACTTTCTAAATCATCTCTCAAATGCCAATATGGTTGGGTTTTTTTTTTTGGTTTTTTTTTTTTTTCTGCTAAGTATTGCTTCCTCCTGGGTTCTTCCACATTCTTGGATAACTAAGCTGTGATTCATTGATAATAGTCTTGTATCTGGCCAAGTGTTTAACTTTCACATCCTACTAAAACCTATTTTAGAGTAGAAATTCTTGTTATTAATCCTGGGTTCCAGAGTGGTGTTCCTATTCTCTCTCCCTGTGTGTTAATTTAATCTTTTGCATATATGGAGTGCCTTGAAAATGATACTATAAAGAGAGATATGCCCACAGGTTTTCTGTATGTTTGTGTCTGATTTTTCGTGTTTCTTTTAATTAGGAAAGTCTAGATATGGAAACAACTGGTGAAGAAGCAACTGAAAATCCAGGTAGCATTGTAGTCTGGTTCTGTTTTAAATTTCCCTGACTATGCCCTAGCTGGAAGCTTTTTCTTAAGCAATTGAAATGGACTGAACTACTGGGTATTTTTCATCTGTTAAAAAATCTGTGTCGTTCTTGACATTACAAGCCATAGCCACAGATTCTAAGGCTGTTCTGGTAAAGAGCTCATAGGTGTTCAGACAAAAAAGTACCATACCCCAGTGTTGTTCCAAAACACGTGCATGATAAAAGGCTGTGGACACATGGGAATACCTGTCATGTAGCACATTTTGAATATAACATATTTGCAACAGTACTTAAAGAGTTAAATATTCTGTGCATTAATTTCATCATAAGGAAGTGAAGTAAAAGGAGAAAAGCTTTGCTTTGTTGAGTGCTATCAAGATACATTGGAAAGTAGGTTACAGGCACAGTTTTTTGTAAGAGCTAATTTCTGCATGGAAGCAAGATTTTTAAAAAGGAAATACATACACACATCCAACTTTAAATTTCTTACCTTCATTCTGCCAGTAACTTTTCTTAAATGTCTGTACCCTGTGCACATTCTATTTTTTTCCCGTTTGGGATCCTTATTGTTTTCCAGTAAAAAATATGACCTATCTAGCCTTGAAGGTATAGCAATTAATGAGACTTTATAATCTTACTCATGTGTTTTACAGTTCTCCTTAAAAATCAGGTGTGTGTTTTTTTCACTTCTACTGTGCATAGATCAACCCCCACCTGCCTTGAAACTTCCCCTGAACTTAGAGATGGGTGGTACACATCCTGTTTTCTGCCACTTTGACTATCCTACTTTATCTTAAACTTGTTTGTGACAATATTCTAAATCCTTTGCTTTCAACAGAATCTAGAAAATATGAGACAGATTCTTCAGTGCCATCTTCATCTGTCTCAGAGAGAAGTTCATGCAAAAGGTTTGTGTACGGTTAAGTGATAATTCTTTCACAATAGTGCTGCCACGTGACTTGATGCTTTCAAGGGGTTTTTGACTAGGGGCAACTAAAGATAAACAGTATGAGTATTATAATTGTGGTAGTCTGAGAGTATGAAGAAAACAAACACATGCAGGGGGAGGCCATTCTTTTTACTAGCCATCAGATTTTATTTCAAAATGCAGTCTTTATGGTCACTGGTAAGGTGATGATTAGGGTTGTGGCTGAGATTGTGTAACTTAATTTAATTTGTTCTGGAACAGAAGCCAGAATCTCCCTCTGAAAACCTTAGACTATTTAATCTCAAGAGATGAAAATTATTTCCCTAAAACCAAATACAATTTAGTTAGAGGGAGAGCCTGTATGAAAGTTTTAGTGGATTTTTTTAATCACTCAAACCCTGATTCTGATGTCTCTTTGGAATTGGTTCATATTTCTGTATGAAAATATCCTTAAATAAGAAAAATGTTAAATGCAAATTTAACTTATGAATTGCAGTAGTAATGACAAAGGGGTGTCAGATCACGTAAACAGTTAGAGCATGGAGAGTGCCTTCCCTTGCTAGATAGGAACACTTTGTTTAGTATCCTTGAAAGCAGACAATTATGGAAGGAAGGGGGTTTGAAGTAAAAATTTTAAATAAGTGTAAAATGTTGATGTTTCACAGAGTGGCTACATAATGCTAAGTGAAACTTGATTTGTGTGCCTCAGAGAGAGACTGGACAAAAGGAGTAACTTGATTAAGAAATTTCTTTGCACACTGGTGAAATATTTTATCTTCCTAAGAAAAATCAAATATTGCTGTCACAAGGAAAATCACATAATTTACTTTGAAATCAGATAAAAAGTCCAATGATCTGAAAACGTACTAGATTTCAAAGTAAACTCTGAGATAGCGTTCACTAAAATTTTAGTATTACTTAGGGTGCATTTTAATTTTTTACTTGTTTGAATGTTTGCAGACAGAGATGTGGAGCCTTCAGCAGTGAGTCCCTTTCCACTTCTGATGATGAGGATTTTGAAATGCAGAGGAAGAAGAGAAATTTAAGAAGGTTAATGAAATTGGAAAATAGGGGAGGGAGTAGTCTGCCTGGGAACACTTTGCATATGCCTAACCATGAAGTGTTGCCATCTTCATCTTGTACCCTTTCTAAATTGTGGCAATATTTAATCATACCTGGTGGTATTGACAACTGGAAGGGGAGTCTCTAAAACTGGACTTTTATAATTGAATTTTAATAAGAAATTTGATTTCTAGGTGGGAGTGGGAGGAAAAGTAGAGATGCACTCTTTGATGTATTTCTTGTAGTAAAATTTTACTGCTTCTGTGCTTTACCATTGTTTTTTCAGAAAGAAAACCACTATAAGAGCAAATGTTATAAGTAGGGGAAATAGTTTTTTTTTACCTAACAAATGCTCTAGAAATATTAATTTAATAACAGTCTAACAAATGAGTTTTCAACCTGACATCTTTCAGATATGTGTCTTCTGGCACACACATTCAAAAGTCCTCAGGAAGGTCCAGGAGTGGCAGGCAGCCATATAATGTCAATCCCCACTGAAATAAGTATTCTCCTGGGTTATAACTTTTTGATGGTAAAAGCTAAAGCTATTTGAAAGATGTCAGTGTGTTTGGGAAGGGGAAGAATTCTTCCATCATACTAATCAAGGTCAGTCCATGGTCTCCACATACAGAATAATTGTTCTAAGCTTGCATTCCAATATGTTCTGTGTTGACTGGCATGGATATTCATAAGTACTAAGAATTGTTAAAATAATTAACTCAGTTTAATGTCTGGAGTGACCATTTTCCTTTATCTACCCATAGCCATTAAATATAAAAAGTTGGAATGAATATTTAACTATTTAGGACGTTCATGCTGATTTATAAGGTCTTCTGCATTCACTTATTATCATTAGAAAATCAAAAATTTTCTATCTGCATTGTAAGTTAGAAAGCACCTTTTTTTCCTCCTTAATTCAAATCAGATCTCTTCTGGTCAGCTTTCAGAAAGGTAGCTTAACAGGAGTTGACAAGGATGCCATGAAAATGAGAGGAAGTTTGGCTGGAGTGGAGCAAATGCAAATAGATGGTTCGGTAAGTGTTTTTGATTCATTGTGGCAGTGAGATGTTTGCAGTATTTATGAAAGCTTCCAGTAATGGGCCATCTACAACTCCCTTGGTTTACAGTTTTCTCTCAAGCAATCCAGCTTCTCATGGAATTGTATCGAGGTTGCAGCCTTCTTTGACATATAAAATGTGTTCTGTTGGCTTCATCTTTAGGTACAATTTGATGGCGTGGGTGGTCTTTCTGACCACATTTCATCTTTAAAAGAGATGGTCATTTTTCCATTGCTTTATCCTGAAGTCTTTGAGAGATTGAAAATTGAACCTCCAAGGTAACAGACACTGTTTAAAACTCTAAGTTCTAATTTACCTATTTTCAGGAGAATTCAACTGGGGCTTCAATATGTTTTCATGCTTCAAAATTCTCTGCAGTGTTGATTTTTCAAACAGTAGTAAAATGTAAAAGTAATAAATTTTTTAAAAAATTGATAGAATTTAGTATATATGTAGGTCCAAAGATTTACTGTGTGGTGAGACTATTCTTTCAAAGTGTCTTGCCTTTCAAAGGTAGAGTTGGGGATTTTTTCTTTAAAGCTCTGCATGTAAATGGCTTGATTAGTTTGTAGGCAGGAAGTACTTTCTACTGGTAGTCAAATGTTTGTTTAGCGAAAGTCCACTTGTCTCTGCCACCAGCTTTTTCTTTTTTTCAAGTTCTCATGTATCAGTTTTACAACTGCTAGGACACGAAGCTAGAAACTTGCAGTGTTTGTTGTGCTTGAGCTAAAATAAGAATCTGTCCTCTTTTCACACAGCTCAGTGGCTTCAATTAAATCAGTGATTTAATTGTTAGCTTTATGTATTCTTGGTCAATGAAACTCACTTATGGCATATTGAACTAGGACCTAAAATTCTTTGCCTTCAGGAACTTTAAAAGTATTTCAAAATAGAAAGAAAATATTTCTGTGCTTTGCTTCTTTATTCATTGAAATTCTTTTTTGAAGCAGCAGTGTATTGGCTTTTCTAGTTGATGTAAGTGCAGAAATGCAGAATATCTTTCCAGCTTTAGAATACTTCTTCCTTTATCACCAGCAAAGGGAACTATAGTAACTCAAAGCTTTTTAAGGGAGAATTAAATGTTTTGCTATAAAATCTTGCCTTATGTGAAAACGAGAATGAATATGTGTGCATCATTATAAAATGAAATGGTGATTCTTAAGTTAGCCTAGTCTCAGATTCTGCTTTGGAAGTTCATTTGGCTCCAGCCATGCCTGCTGGACTGTCAGAAATTTTGAATGTGTCCTTTTGGGATGCTGCAAGCTTTTCTCAAGATTTTGTATTTTTGCATTATCCTCTTAACTGGTATTGCTTGCTGCCTTGTAGAACTGTGTAGGAATGCTTCTGACTTTTCTCACACTTCAGGTGTTACTGCTATGTTATCCATAAGGTGTTTTGTTTTAAGGATGGGGTTGGTAATAGGTGCTTTTCCATAATGTTTTTTTTAAATTTTTTTTTTTTTTTT
>VZTN01034802.1:4658-40814 GCA_013400515.1 Erpornis zantholeuca
AATTACATAATATATCTATATATTTGAATATAAGGGGAATTTACTGCACTGTACTAATATAAGGCACCACATCCTAAAACCACAAAAACTTCAATTTAGGTGGAACAGGGAAGCTTAGATGATGAAAGAGAGGTCCATAAGTAAGGTTTCAAGCAGAATATATCACGTACTGTTTGAGACCCACAACAGCAGCAAGCTAAAGATGGGGAGGTTATTTTAACAGTGTTTTAAATAGCTTTGTGCTTAGTGCATTTAACAGATAAGCCATTGTTGTATATCAGATTAGAAAAACAAAGTGGTAAATATGAAGACCTTAGTTTCATTCAGAAACAGGCAAGTGGCAGAACTACAAAATCAGCAATGAAACAAACGAGTATCACTGACGTCTAGAGGAATATAAAACTCCACTCCTAAGGGCTCCTAAGGGGGAGAAATCAAAATAGATTTATTTTGGTTTCATTTTCAATCATTTCTTCCCAGGCTGATGGGTAAAAGACCTAATGCTGTGAGCATTAGATATTTCAGATGAAACTACTACTTCTGTGATAGGGGACAAAACTCTTTTTCTGCATGCTTGAGCAGTGCTTAGATGGAACTGCAACCAAAAAAGAATGTTAAATATTTTAGATTTAAGTGAAACCCCATGTATGGGAGGAACTCACACAGCATTCAAATCACTAATATTGGAAACATTTTCCTATACTTCCAATAAAACCTTTTGTGAAGAAGAGAGGATTCTGGTTAAAACTGCACTATAGCTCACATTCTACCAATCATCAAACTGACTCAGTCTGAACTACAACTTGGATCCCTTCACCAGAGGAATGGTCTGTCACTTCTAAGGCATTTGGAGAAAAATCACCAGCACATGCCTATGAAGAACATTTTTTCCCCATACACTTTTCCTGCATCTCATATTGAGTTTATGGTTACACAAACCAACTACCACAAGAGCTAAGGAAAAAACTAACAAAAAATACCCCACCTAGGTAACTGAGACAGGAAACAGTGATCCTTGCTAATGTTGTTATATAAGTACAAAGAATTCATTACAGGAAGAAGTTACCCAGTCAGACTTGAAAGAATTGTCTTCTGAATGCCAAAAATAAGCTCCCTTCACTTGGTCTTGACATATTCTCTTAAGGACCTTTTATGAGTACTGTAGAAAATGGTAAACACATTTATTCATCCTATCAACACTTCCAACCACTACTTTTACCTTGTGAAATGATTCCATTCTGCAGACATAGATAAATAATGATGTTTACTTTTTAACTATCAGTCTTGACAGCTATGTTCTAAGAGACTAACCAAGATTTTAATCCCATATACTAATATGGGTGGAATTTATACAAATTTACAGCCTATTTGTCCAACTTCTCTCAACCGAAAAGCTGAATTTAGTCATAAACAAGCAAACACATACATTTCTTCTTTTGTGTAAACTATACTGAATACTCCCATCCCAGGACAAAGTATTATTGAAGTCTTGTCAGTATGAGAGCTTTGAAAAATAATATTTATCCACAACGTAGTAAGGAATCAGCAACACAACCCTTCTTTAAAGTTCTATCTATGCAGTAGTTTTCAAAAGCTATCTTAACTGAAAATTGAATGCAGACATATAGTGCAGCTAGTATAAAACAAACTATGCCTTAAAATGAACTTCTTCAGTCAAACTGCTATACAAAAGCTGAAGAACAAAATTCCTTCTAGATACACTTCTATGAAAATATAATTAACTGTTTCATATACTGAAAAATATAACCTAATGCAACAATCCTGAGAGTACTTTATAACTGTATGGTTTACTTAATAATTATCCACAAGTAAGTATTTCTAAAAAACTCAAATCCCTTTACCAATTCCAATAGTCAAGAGGGAAAACAGAGCAGTATTTACTGGGTTTTATCTTATTTCAAGATTCAATCTTCAAGATCCTACTTATTAACTTATTTGCCAAAATTTTAATTGGCAAAATTTTACAGCCATGACAGGAAATTTCTCATTAATTTGGGAGTTACCTGAATACAGCATTAAACTGAGCAGACTCCTAGCTTCATTCTAGTAACGGCTTCCAAGCATAAGAAAGATGCATAGCTAAGGAACATCAACACTTAAGAAACACAACTACATGCAGATTTAAGGATCTTCTGAAAGAATACCATAGTTCTACCCTCATGAGCACTTGTTTTCCCTTTACATATGATAAAAAATAATCTTTAAAAACAAATCTGTACCTAGGGTTTCCTCGTAGTGCAGCATGGTGAAGAGCATTAAACCCATTGTTGTTGGTGATAGTAACATCTGCTCCAGCTTCTAACAGTACAGCAAGGATATCATCACGCTTTTTACTTATTGCATCATGAAGTGGAGTGTCTCCTTCAGAATCCTAAAACCAGAAACAATTTATGTCAATTTTGGCATGCATCCACATTAAAAAGATGCTAAAATAGTAGAACTGACTACACAAACACAAAACAGCTCTTCCAGACCTGGGAGTGTTGCTATACTGCAGAGCTCAGACCAAGCTGCTTCTTGTATTGTTCCAGTTTTGCAAATGCTTCAGTGGGAAACCCTACCCTGGGCTCCACAGTTGTACACTCACACTACTGCCAGAACTGTGCTCTGCATCCCACAGTACTGAAGACACTGGGGTAAATAATGACTTCTCTATGCTTCTTATCCAGATAGAATTGATGCCCAAATTACAATTTACGAGTAACAGAACAGCAACAAAACCCAACATGACAGACAGAAGACTAGTCAGGCAGAAGGAGACATGGAATTTTGAGTAATAAATGCTAAGTTTAAGCCACCAATTAACCATGTAAAAGACAGTACCAAAATGACAGTGTGAAATAAAAGCATAGGCAAATCAAAATAAAATGCAATCCAAGTACTAAACGTAGGCAAATCTGTTAGTTTCAATTGAAGCAGACCATTTTCCATAAAGCAAAAGCCAATGTCAAAGTAATATTAAGCTTTTAACTTGTTATGGCTAATACAAGACTACATTACACAAGGTACATGATAATACTTGACTGCATAATTGAACGGGCAAAGAATTTATATTTTTAGCATGATGTTTTATTTTTCAAATATCCCAAATAAGGAAAAAATACTTTTTACTCCTAGAAGCATTTTGTACATATTCAAGGACTCAAATAGCCAGACTGAAGAGGAATGCCCTACACTAACACCAAGAAAACACATCCATTTAAGCTTATTTGCAGCTACATAGGCAAAATCTCTAGATTTATGTTCCAGTAAAATTCTTGCACCATATAAGTCAGGAAGTCTTTTGCCACCAACACTGACTCAACTGCAAGCTGACTAACACAGAAACTGAACATTTTAGCAATACACTAGTACAAAAACAGATCTTTACACTGAGAATCAAAACCTGCCAAACAAAAAGTGCCAGAATATGCAAACACTTGAAACCAGTGTGAACCAATTAGCCAAAACTAAATCACATAGCTTTCATTTGGTTTAATTGATCAAATTTCCTGAATGTCCTGTTTACAAACTAACATATGTTTCTGTTTACACAGTGAAGTGGCTGCAGTAGTAGATCGTTGGCCACTTAAATTCCAGTCATGCCTCAGTCTTACTCCCCTGTGCTCTCATTGACCAAATCAATCATCTGCTCACATTTGCACATCACAGCTCCTCAGCACACATGCTGAATCTGAAAGTTCATTCTTTTCAACAGCAATTTTATTTCCCAGATGGAGCATCATTGCACCATTCTACTGACTTTTTCAACTGAAACAGAATTCTGTAATTTAAATGCAGGCAAATCCACTTTAGCTACCCATACATTCCTATGTGACTTACAGTCACCCTTTACTGGCCTCAGCACCTCAGATTCCTTATTACATCTACTGTTCAACAAATACTAAATGTTATGTCTGGATGGACATAACAGCTCAACCTCAGCAAGATTAAGACAGTACCTTAAGAGTCAGGTAGAAGGAGATAAATGAACAATTAGTATGCTCACTAATTTCAAAAAAGTTTTTGCTCATCTTTTATGTGGATAACCAGCTCCAAAAAAATCTGATTATTGACATGGCCAAACAAGGAGGAAATGTGTTATTACTGCATATCTTGATTTGCCCAGGCCACTACAGCTTTTTCTTTCTGATGCAAATCTCTGCAAATTTACCCATTCTCATTTGCTTTACTAATGCGGTGCAGGCAGCTGCATTCAGCAGTGTGGATACCTGCTTATCTGATAGCACATATCCACTCTACCTTCTGAACAGGACGTTGCACTTAGGTTGCTGCTTCCGACACCTTCATTACAGATGAAACTCCCTGTGAAATTGCAGTACTTGAGATCCTATGCATGAGGGCTTTTTAGATAAAAAGCTGAATATTTGAAAGTAAATCTGACTAAATAGTTGTATCAATGATAGGTCAATTTTGGGAAAAAAATTAAAGGTTTCTTTTAACAAAACATTCCACAGTATTATCAGCCTGCTAAACTGTAGCTTGCAGAAGGAGAAAACAGTTGTGGGTTCATAATTAATCTGGAGAGAAGGTTAACAATTAGAAATAACTACAGTCTGTGAAAATACCAATTATTATCAACTGTCTAGAATAAACCAGGTCTCAATCTAGCTGTCAAGAAACAAACAGACTTAATAACATTTTTGTTACAGCTGATCACATGTTGGGATAAAGGTTGAGATAGACAATTTTACAACGCCTGTTCCTTTCAATCCCATTTTCCACCATAAAATTTTTATCACCTACATGCAAATCATACAATGCAGTAGCGAAAAGTGAACCTACTTTAAAATTTACTTTACCTGGAGACTAGGATGGCAGCCAAAGTCCAGTAAAGTCTTGACAACTTGCAGGTGCCCTTTGTTGACAGCAATATGGAGCGGAGTCTGCCTGCGCTTGTTGCGAGCGTTCAAATCTGCACTGCCTCGGTGCAAAACCTCGATCACAGCACCCTCGTCACCGAAGGCTGCATGATGGACGGCCCTGTCTCCATCCTTGTCCTAAAGTAGAAACATTCATTTGGCCCAGAGTATTTCAGATTTCCTTTGCATTTAAACAAGAAGATTGATTTCAACTAATGACTGTCCATATTTGATATAATAAGAAAAATTAGACTACCATGATACCACTAAAATAGCTAATTAAACAATTGCTCAAACAGCAGCAATAGAGGATGAAGAATCAGTTCATATACAAAAACACATATTCTACTACACATGATATTCTACAGCATATGCAACTATCGCCCTGAATCTTTGTGTGTATGGATTCATTCGGGTTTCTACTACAAAACAACCACTGACAAGAAAAAACTCAAAGCAACCAAAAACCCCACAAAAATATCCAATGCACAAACAGTATTACACTTAATCTCCCAAGGCAGTTCTTCCTGTAACCTGAGAAGCCTTACAGATTCCAAACCATAGTGCAAGACATGAGTATTTCCTTGTTCATACAACTAGGTTAATTTTTATTAGGATTTATTATGTGTCTTAGTTTTCACTCAGTAAACATTTTCCAAAGGAAACTTGCAACTGATGATGACATTAAGTAGAAGTTCTGACTATGTGATGATGATTCGCAGCATTAAAACTCTGATTCATTTTGTTTCAGTTTCACCCAAACTGAGAATTAAAGTATGAAAGTCAAATTTGTCAGTTTAGGCTATTTTAACATTCATAAAAGTTGACTGTACAACATGAAATATTTTAAAATATCAGTCAAGGGATTTCAGCATTAATGTCAGTATACAAAAGATAAAAGTAAAATGGAAGTTATATATGATGAAATACCTTCCATAAACTAGTTTCTAACTGAGTATCTGTGCATAGTTTAATATCCATTTGTAGGATTCAATTTTGAAAAAAACACTGAGAATTATAAAATAAAATCCATGACTTATCAAGGGCTCCCTGGCTCTCCTTGGTTTCTCATCAATTTGCTTCGTCAGCAACATCTTTCTCAAGTATTTATTATATATAACATATTTCTACTATATTTCACACCAATGCAAAAATTAATAGCTCTTAGCATAAACTGTATTTGCACAATGAGACTAGTTACAGCATTTAAAATGGTGGAAGAAGACTTATCCCCTAATTTTCAAATATACCTTTTTGAAAATATGGATATAGTTTTCAAATTATCAGGGCACTAAAGAGCAGTTTCAAAAGCTTTTTAAAAGATACTTTTATTCCTACCAAATCAACTCATGCTACCAAGTTGCCTTCTCAGATTGCAAATGAGCCTTCTCAGGCTCATCTAACATGAGCCAACAGTCAGAAGAAGCCAAAGTTTGCCCATTTGGAAGGGGAAAGGATCAGAAAGGGGAACTTCTTATATTTTTCATCTGGTTATAAGGATCATTATGAGGCAAACCTTATCAAGAGTGCCAACAGCCCTACACTGCTACAAGGCTTGTATTACAGAGCACTTGGCTTCACAGATGCATGGTAATTTGTCTTTTCCTATCTGCAGTCTGCAAAATACACCAAGATATTTACAAATGAACCCCACAGAATTACTGTAAGTTTTAGTTCTAACATCTTTCAATTTTGAGACATAACCCCCTGATTTTATTAAGTCTTAATGTATAGAATTCCTACTTTAATGAGCAGAGGTGCAAGATCATCAAAACAAATAATCTCAGGAGCTAAATCCTACCCAATAGCAATAATTCATCTAGAAAAAGCTAGCATCTAGTAAATAATCTGTCCTAAGACTTATATTTAGATATAAATCTAAATATTAAAAGCACTATGTTTCTATACATGCCAACAGTTTGATATTGTCAGTACTGTCAATATATTAACTGACAAGCACTAATTTCTGCTTTCTAGAAGGTTACATATTTTTAGTATGTAATATTTACATCAGGCTTTTTGAGCTATGTCAGTAACAAACTGTTTTCTGACTAAACAGAGGCCACTTGTACTCTATGTTATGACATCAGAGAAAAACACAGGAGACAATGAGGCTATCCCCAGAAAATGCCATACTGAAGGTGTATATACTCTGCAGTAATGACTATAAATGTAAAAATATCCCACTTAGCTATAAAGCAAGGAAAGTAAGGATATTTATCTGTTGCTTCCAGGCCACAGACCACAACAGACAAGTAAATGGACTAAATTTTGCTCTCTACTTAATGGGATGGATCTTTGCATTTTATAAACAATTATGTTTATAAACATAAATATATCTATAAATATTTATAAAGAGCTTACATTTTTTAAAGCCTGAAAAATGTAATTACTAATCTAATAATATTATCAGATTTATTAATATTATAATGACCAAGACAATTATATAATTAAGTGGGAATACCATCTTCACTTAAGCAACACAGTTATGTGAACAAGGTTTTAAAAGTCAAATAAAATCCCTGACAATTGTTTTCCTGCTAGTGTGATGGTGCTTCTGAAGCCTGAGCAAACACAAAACTCATCACAATTCCAGTACCAGCAGATTACCAGGTGTATTGTCTTCAAACTGTTTAAGTAGTGCTTCTAGCTACCTCTTTAATGCTTTTAACCCTTTCTTCAGTCCACTACTTGATTAACATGGCAGCTCTGAGCACCACAGTACAGATGAAAAGCAGTTTAGTCTAATTTTAACACTATATGCTTTGTACTGCAGTGAAAGCACTACTTCTAAAATGAAACTACTTCACAGAAATCAGACCACAGCAAGCATGTATTCCATCAATCTAAGCCATCTTTAGAATTCAGCAGGAAAGCTTTATAAATTAACAGTGTATCTGTAAATATAAAAATAATGTTGGTTCCAAGAACTGCATTGCTTCATTAACATTTCAATATTCTATAACTTCCATATATATAATGCTGGATGCCCAAGCATCTGAAGTTATTTTTCTGTTATGCCAACAACTGGGTGAACAATTAGTTTCTCAGCATTCTGCTAGGCTTCAATTTTTATTCTTAATAAATCAAATTTGACAGATTCTTCTTGTTCCCCACAAAATGAGAAATGATTGCAATATCAGTGCATTCTGTGTAAATAATTGAGTAAAAATCACCTCAAAATGCAAGTATCACAGCATGCTGATAGATAATTCTCATAAACAATTATTCTAAAAAGCCTAAATAAGAGAAATCCTTCAATTTTCAGTGAAGTTAAGAAAAAAGGCACTGAAAATCTGGAAGCAGAGCTGGCAATTCCTACCCAAAGATACTCCTATTACTTTCTGCTAAAACTTGCTTTAGTTAAGAATTGAAAGATTTCTTCTAACTCAACACTGCATAAGAAGCATGGCAAGCATCTGAAGTTCAAGATGCAGCCTCTGACAACATCTTTTTCCCTCAATGCCACAGGCAGAGTTTCCTTTGCATTCTACTGTAAAAATGTAACAAAGGAAAGAAAGAAGGGGCTTCATTGCATACTGGCTTACATAGCTCAATTATGTTAGTATTGTATTTCATTTAATTAGAAATGTTAAAGAATTAGATATTGATACTGTTAGTTTATAATACTGTTAGTAGGAAACTAATTTGGGTACACTATCACAATAATAAAAGCAGTTTTACACTCTCTCTGACATTTGAAACAAAGGCAAGTCAAGTAGAATTGTCATGCCTGTAACAAAGTTTATATAGTTTGAAATTTTTAGGTTACCTCTGCTTCTACATCCACATTCTGTTTCAGAAGCAACTTCAAAATGTCGACATGGCCATTCTGGCTTGCAGCTTGCATAGCTGTGTGTCCAGCACATTGCCCATTCACCTGGAATACCAACACATGGAGGTGAGTTGCAAGACACACACACACATGTACCTGTGAGGCTGTTCAGCAGTAGAAAACTTAAATCAACAGCATGCTTAACATAGAATCAAATGAACGATTCTTAGCTGCCTTCCTGGCACGTATAGATGATCTCCTACATCTTCCCTATTTCATTTCTACAGTATTAGATAGACTGAAGGAGAGAAGAAGAAATGGATTTATAACAAACATTAAGACATTAATGATACTTGGATTAAAAATGCCCATCTTTGGGTGACTTCTGTAAAGGCAAGATTTTTGAGAACAAGTCTCATATTTGTATCTGTTCTCTCCTAAATGTAACTTTCTTGCCTAATTTATGGCAACAATAGGAGACAGTCTGAACAAAACCCCATGTTTTGTAAAATCTTAAACTACAAATCAGTGCCCAGAACTGAAGAAATTCAGGCTCTTAACTGTGAGGATTATTACTGTTCAGTGAGAAAAACTGTGACTTTAAAATATGTCCCTAAACAAAGTCCTATGATTATTAAGCATTTTCTTTTAGACTTTTCAGTATTTGGTGATTAGACAAATTGGTAAAAGGAATCTGAACGAGAACAGATTAGATGATCTACCTTCTGAGTTAACAAAACAAAACAAAACTCTCAACAACAACAAAAAACATCCTGAAAAATCTACCCTGATTCCTTCTATCCCCCTTGAAACAGAAGAATTTAAAGACCTTTCAGTAACTGTGAATGTTTGGGTCTCTGCACTGACTCTGGTAGCCAGAGGTTGAAAAGTATTTTAATTCATGGAAGACAAAAGAACACAAAATCTGTCCAGCAAGAAAGTATGTACAGCTCTATGTTCACGCAGCCCACACACATTTCATACAACAACAAATGGGAGAAGAGACACTGGAACTAGCTGTACTAGTTCTAAGAAGGCACATTACTGACTGGCAAGGAGTATTCAGGACAGCTGCACTTCCTTTAGTATTTCAGGTAGTCTGTACCTCTTTTAGTCCCCAAAAGAGGTACTGTCAAAAGAGAACACTCACATCTACATCTGGCCTCTTTAGCAAGTCTTCCACTTTAGCAACATCTCCATTGGCAGCAGCTTTAACCAATTCTTCATTGAGATCTCCAGATTCCTGGGTTTCAAATAATTTTTTCAATAGCTGGGACAATCTCTCTGTAATTGTTAAACAAAGGACAACTAACTTTACAATTCTAATTACACGAGAACGGAAAAAACCCCAGCTATATCTGTCATGTTTCTAAGGCCATGTACACAGTAATACACAAACCACCATAAAATGGCAGCTGTAAACTAACACTGAGTTTGAAATAAGAGCTGTATCCCAGCACCCTTTAGACAGTGGAGACTGCCACATCAGACAATTCAGAATAAGATGATTGAACCACAAATAGCTTTTCTCCCACAAAATACAAAAGAGTGAGGAAAAGGTAAAACAGGAGTTTATGTATTGCTATAACAGACTTTCTAACATCAGGTATAGCCTGTCTTCTGTGATTTGAAACACTAAGCTATATTACTCTTCTAGATAGTTTTATGGCCACTGTGACTTGGTTCTTTATTGAGAAAGCTTACTGCATCCATGCCTCCTTAGGAAAAAAATCTAGAAAACTATGTAGAAAGGTTTCTTGGCATTAAAGCAAATATGTGAAGAGGAAAAAACAACTAGCTATGACTAAAAAAAAGGAAAATTCTAGTTTCTATTGATCTGTGAAACTGCCAACACAGCATAAAACACGTTGGACAGTCTTTCTGCTTTGTTATTACGTGAATGACAGAATGTTTAGCAAAACTGAAGTGTGATTTCATAGACACCAAAAAATCCCACTGTAATTAGTCAGAGGATGTTGGAATAAATTTTAAGATAGAAATTTTAAAGAAATAAATATCCCAAGTAACCACCTGCAACAGACCCCTTGCCTATGCCTGCTATCTTAAACCCCCTATTAAAGCTTGTTACTGCCAGTGACACTCTCTTCATGCCTTAGTTCCTGTTTCAATCTAATGTCCCTTCCAACCATTTTGAAGTCCTTAGACCTCCAAAGATACACATGCACTGTAACCAAACAGAAGCACCTGATCAATATAACAACACCTCCATATAGACTGCAAGCCTTTTTTCTATCTTTGTCAAGTACAACTTCAATTACCTTAACTCCAAGTCTATTACTAACCTTGCATACAAACAATGTATTAGTCCCTAATAACAATTTTTTAATTAACACAATTACTTGTCATACATACATTACTGGTTAATCTTCTAACTTACCACCAGATGCATTACTTATAGCAGATCCTGCTGATGCCACCTTTGAGACAGCTGCTGGATTATAGGTCCAAGATGTCCCACAAACCTCTACCTTTAAGTCACTGTCTGAATAGATCTGCTGAACCCGACCAACTTTACCTAAAGTCTGAATTAAAGAAAACATCAAATGCAAATAATACTAAAAATAAAATATTCAGAAATCTGATTGTTTTATATAAATTTTATGAAGTCCATTGTTTAACAGTACAGTCACTACTACCTTTAGATAGGTTTCGTTAGGCTAAGCAGACTGCTGTACCTGAGCAAATACTATTACACTGAGTTTGATGAAATACTCTTTCTCTAACTTAGAAGAAAATCCCTTTTAGACTACCACACCCTCCAGGTATACTACCAACCATAACTAGAAATACTGTCCAAGCTTTACCATTCTATGAATGCAAACACACAGCTACTCACTGGAAGCATTGCCTCAGCCCACTCTCCATGGCCTCTCTGGAGAAGCTTGATTCGCTCCAGATCGTAACATACTTGAACAAGGTCACCCACTTGGAACTGAGAGGTACCTCCTTCTGCACCCTGAGCTGCATCTCCACTTCGGACAACGTTGGCCTTGGTGAGAACAGCTGGATTAAATGTCCACCTAAACAATGAATCATTTAAAGTAGATTTTAAACACACTAAGGGAAATATATGCTTAAAAATTATCTGTTAGATAAGTTTCTGCTTGCATGCCTACAAACTTTCTGTGCTTGGGTATTGTGGATACTATATTTGTCCATAAACTTGCCTGTGGATCATTAATTCATTAATTGTGGCTCATTAATTAATTTCAAGGATAATCTTCAGAGATATACATTTGTAAAGGCAGTTAAGAAATAGCCTGCCTAAGGGAAAGCAAGCTCATGGTAATGTAAAAGTCCTGAAAATAGCTATACAGTTGATTTATTTTTCCAGGGATAGGAAGTAACTGGTTGAAAAGCAGTAGATCCAAGTAGTCTCACAAAGGACTGAACTGTCAGGAAGCAAAATGGGAAGAACACAGAATTTTGGGCCCTTCCCCGAGGTCAAAAGATGCAACATTGAGTTATAAAAACATTCTTCAACTAAATGGATGTCCTAAATACACCTCAAATTTCAATCAAACTATCCTAATGGTACTATAAATTTTACGGATTTAGAGGCATTTAGCTGTTTAGTCAGGGAGGAGACCACAAGAGACAGCAGCTCCTGTCACTGACTCTACTGATATGACTGCTAGAAGAAAAGCAACTTGCATCCCTTTAGCTGGGAAAACAGCTTTGTTCTGCATTACTTTGCAACATTAACAAACAATATCTTGAGGGAAATTCTGAATGAACAATGAACTGTTAATTTCTTCTGGACAAACTCAACAGGTCAAGAGCCATATACAATTGAAATGATATTCCATTCACCAGCCACTTTTTAAAGGTAAGCACAACACTTGAGAGCAAGAGAACAGAAAACCATGTGGCCATATCAGATTCAAACCCAGTTCTACAGCTGAGTTTGAATCTTGTTTGCATGGATGCAGCTAAGCAAAATTCAAACCTGAACTGCTTGCAGGGAGTGGTTTTGGCTTCCCCAGTGCCTGATATTCTTGGTCTGTATTTAAATAAACTAACATTCCTTTGAATAATAAAAGTTAGATATGGATCACACCAAGGTGACTCTGGTTTAGACAAGATCCCCCCAAAGTTTGTCACCTATTTTCACCTTAACCTATTTTCCTGAAAACCCACAATGAATTGCTATTACCTTTCCTCTTGAAACCATGGGATAGTAATTTGTAATTAAAAAATAAGTTACTGCTTAAAACACTACATTTTGCAAATAAGATAGTCCAGAACATAATTTCTTATTTTGGACTCAAATTTTCACCAAGTGAGAGAGGCATCAAACTTCCTTTTCCCACTAAAGCATCCTCAAAGATAAGTCCTCATTACACATCTAGAAGGAAATCTTAACAGATGCAAAAGGAGAAGAGAAAGCTTCTGGCACCAAGTAATCACAAGCACTGAAGGCAAGGGAAGTTTGTTAGAAGCAACAATGAAGACTATCTAACAAACCTGTTGCCACTTGGATATTGTACTACAATGTCATGGTCCTCATCGATGCCACAGACTGTTCCAGTAGTTGTTAAAGTTTCAAACATGCCATCAGTCCATCCTCCATGACCATGCTGCAAAGACTGCACAATTTCCAAGTCGAGGTCAATGTTTACAAGGTCACCTATTTGCAGCCCACCAGGGTTTCTGTTACCATTTTGCTCACCTGAAAGGGAGTAAGAAAAAAGAAGTCTACATCACCATACTAACTTTTCAGGCAATTTAAAGAACAGAATTTAATTTCTGAGACTCAGAATTGTTAAGGTCAGAAAAGACCTTTGAGATTTTCAAGTCCCACCACCAACTAAGCCCCACCACCATGCTCACCATGGAACCACGTTACAAGTACCCTATCCACATGTTTTTCAACATTTCCAGACATGGTGATTCCACAGCAGTCTCTGCAACTGTAGTTAACAGGTAAAAAAACTTCTGAAACTCTGGCAATAGAATTGCATGTTTCTTGTTGAGTTTTTAAGGCAAATAGCAATGACATTGGCAAAGGCTAATACTTGTGACAAGCTTCACAACGGGCTCTAACCGTGACCTTAAAAGCTATCATATGGTGTTAGACATCTGGATACATAAAAGCTCTGGTGTCAATAAAACAAAAGTGCTTTTTGGTCAGACCTCAAGCATTTGAGCAAGGAATTAGATTAAGACTTGTAAAGAGAAAATTATCATCATCTTAGAAAAAACAGCATTCCCTGCTAAGGTTTTTTAAGCATTGAAGTACAGTAAGAAACTCAAGAAGAAAAACGAAATTTACTGCAGTATACAACAGTTTCATGGCCAAGTGTTTTGCCAAGGAAATGCATATTAATAATTAGTAAATTTGTGCCCAGTGATCTACAATCTTTATTCCAACTTGCCCATATTTCAAAAAACCAAAACACCTGGCAATCATTTTTATACTCTGTAGATGTCTACAGCACAACTAAGACAGTAAGAGGAACAGCTGATACAGAAAATCTGAACCAGCATGTCACAACATACACCAGTATTACTACAAAATAACAGATTACAGCCTATGTTCAAGTGACTCTTGTTTATGGCCATGTACATGTGCCTCTTCACAGAACATCTCTGACTATTCAAGCCAGTTTTATAAGAATACACAGCTATGTTTGGCATTTTAGAAACACAGTGCACAGGACACACAACACAATTTATAACTTAATAAACACTTAAAAGCTCCCTTGCCACCCCCTTGGCACACTGACAACAAATACAATTAAGAAAAGCATGACAATTCATCATTAGTGCATAGAAATGTTACTATTTACATTCACTAGAAAGGACAGTCCTTTCAGATGACATTTAAAAAGGACAGAGAAATCCAGACTGAGCATAATTAATACAAATCAACATGAATTTACTTCACCTTCAACTTACCTAGCACAGGACAATGGTCTCTGTAGAAAGAGCCTCCTTTTGCATCTTGAACACATTTCAGGTCAGACTACGGAGAGAGATTGAGACAACTTTAGTCCTTAGTGACCGAGTCTCCAGGTCAGTGAAACTAGAATTGAAATATTTAATTAAAAAAGGCTGAAAGTTATGTGTACAAAAAACATTCCACCATGCAAGCAATCTCAAATACTTTCCAATCTATCAGCCTTGACCTTCTCAAGACTTTAATAACCTTTACAAATATAAGAGGCTATTAAGGATAAGGGATTAGTTCAAAGACAGGAATTAACATTGTTCTATTAAGTTATTTTTCCTTTTAAAAAAGTACTGTGTGAACACAAGCAAGGAAACATCATTTAATGCCTGCCAGTGCTGCCCACTCTTCCCAATACTTTTTGACAGATTCATGTTTAACTTGGAGAAAACTCAAATTTCAAATTGAGTCACTCAAATTCTATATAATAAAACTTTTCAAATTATGCAGAAGGCTATTAGTTCATAAAAACCAACAAAATACTACACTGAGCTGAGTATGTTCTTTTTAAAGAGAAAAGTTCTAAAGCTCATCCTCCATAAAACTGCTTCACATTATGAGAAAGAAATTTCAAGTGTGGTAATCAACTCTTATTCATAAAGCCAGAGGGCTTTCTATAATTCTCCTTTCCTTTAGGTTTTTGCCCTGTGTAATGTTTACCTTCAAATGGCTACCATCTGCCATTGTTCCGTATGAAACAATTCTTATTAAACAAAGGACATTTTTGTGCACACAATAAATTGGGAAGGAGAACAGAAACTGCAAAATGTGTCAGAATACTCTATGGCATGGGGGAGGAAGTAGGGGACAGGTGGTGGTAATGATATAATTAACCACAACTAAACAAATACTTGAACAATTGTTTTACCCATGCCTAAGATTTATTGACAGACTGTCCTCCTGCAAGGAGGATTAAAAGGATTAAAACAAAAACTCTGAAATCTTCCAAATCATCAAGGCTCTGATGAGCACAATACAATCCTGATCTACGAAGAATGTACTGCCACTTTAGAAAAATGATGAAGACACCCAGAGGAAAATAATGAGATTTAGTCACCCTTCAAACCCCCTGAGAAACCAGAGAAAGAGCTTGCTCAGTGCGGCAGCAGAAGGCCTGCGACAGGATGCTGCCACCCGGTGGGCAGGTGCTGGGTTTAGTCTGGCCGCAGACAAAGGGGCTGCATGGACCATCCCAGATGGCAAACCCATTCATTCCCCAGAACGAGGGAGATTCAATGTGCCCGGGAGCACTGGGTCTCACCCACTGAATACAAGCCCTCAGTGTCAGGCAACAACCAGCTGTCTGTGAAGGAGACAAGGAGGGGTGCACTTGCAAAAGCTGCTGTCACATTCTTCAGAACACTAAGAATAGAGCGCAGGAGGGTCCAAAAAGTTCTCCTCCCTGCCGGGCAAAATCAGGGTGAAAGATCTCTGGTGTTACAGTAAGAGTTAATGCACTGAGCAGACTGATGTCTAAAACCTAGCAGAAGAAACAAAATACTCATTAAAAGGCTAATTACTACTGTGCAGCTGACATTACTGGGAAGCCCATTACACTATCTTAACCCCTACAGAAAGAAAATCAAACCCAGAAACCATATCAGGTTGTATTTTACCCTGCCTGTACTGTGCCTTGCACACAGTTTATTTCTGGAGTATAATGACATGCTTGGTTAAAAACTAAGTGGTAGTTTGGTGTCCAACCTCAGCTTCACAACTGTCTTCCTTTCACTTACATGATGTAGTCAATGTTATATTGCTAAATAATAAAACAAGAATCTGATGTAACTATTGCAGAAAAGCAAAGGAACATTCTTTGTATTTCTTTTCTCCCAGAAGCCTTCAACAGAAAAAAGGAGGACCCAAAACACACAGAAAGATAAGACACTGACAGATACTAAGGCAGTACAAAACAAACATATACTGCATATAAGCATAGTTCCTTTGGCAACTTGGCAAACAGCACTACTGAGAAAAGTATTACATGATAAAGGCTTGCAAATGGCTTAAAATATAACCAAACTCAAACAAGATTCTATAGTTTTAAGACAAAAAACTGTACTTAATTGTATTTCAGTACCACAAAAGCTGGGTAAGCAACTACAATTTTCATTCTAGCACTCAGCTGTTATACTTACCAGAAAAGAAAAATAAGCTCTCTCCTGTTCAAGAAGTTTAAGTGAAAAATCAGGGATGTTGGTAAGCTCCTGGTCACCCTACTCTAAGGACTGCAGGGGAAGAGGCCCCCCTAGTGCACATGGAGCAAAACCACACATGGACAGAGCTTGGCTGCACTAGGCTTTGTACTTCAGAAAACACCACTGGGATTTCTACAAGTTTTATGAGTCACCCCGAGACTTCTAAATTAATCAGAATAGCAGATTGTTTGGAGATGGGACATGCAAGTGCAAAAGGGGAAGTACCAAAACAAGGGATGTTAGAATACAAGTTTTAGACCAGAAAAAGAACAACTGTGAGGCTGGATGTAATGCAAATACATGGTGGAGATGAACAAATCAGCTTTTCTACAATGACTTGATAGAGAAATCATTTGATAAACCCCAAGTATGATTCTTTCAGAAAACAGAAAAGGAAGCTATAGATTTTGTAGAATCTGTGTACAATTAGAGATGGAAAGCCCAGTTAAGCAGGCAATCAATGAGAACTTAAGGAACAGAATGGGAACCAGACATTGCACAGCACAACTTGCAGGTCAGTACAAACAGCTGATGCACGTGAAGAATGGGTAGTAATGGTTTTTGCTTACAATGAAGCACTTTGGTCTTCTAGCATCCACATCTAATACTTTAACTTCCTAAAAAGCTGCATTCCAGCAGTATGTGACTGTATCACATAGAGAACACAACCTGCTCAGTCAAATGGGAAATACAGTAAATGTAACACTTTACTTTGATATACCATCCAATTACAACAATGAAAATAAATAACAGCAATTTCATCTTCATTAAACTTCAGAGAATGAAAAAATGTAGAGCAGGTCAGCAGTGCTGGCAGATAGTGTGAAAGCACCATTATCCCCAACCTTGAGGAGAAAAACAAAGCTGAAGAAGCGACTGACTACAGGAGTAACTGTTAAGTTATTCCAATCAATATGGAATGCCATCCATCAAACCAGAGAGGGAGGATCTACAGACTTGATAAGAAACCTAGGTGTGCTGCTAAGAAAAAAAACAATGTTTGATTTGGATACAACAGCATCTAACACCAGCAGCAAATATCAGTGGAGAAATTAATACTGATTTTACAGATACACCAGCACATACAGTGCAACAGCTGCAGTTGTTCAATGAATACGCACATTAAAGGTCACTTTTAAGTCTTTAAAGTTGCAACAGCTTTTGGAAAGGAAATCAGCCCTTAGGAGGCAAATGGAAAAAGTTCAGTACATGCTGCTTTGTTACCAGATTAAGGCAACAGAGACTGGATAAATCCCTAAGTTTTAGCCAAAGGTTTATAAGAAATGCCATATTTCAAATTTCATTAATTTGAATCCTTCTCAGTTTCAAGAAGTCGGGGAAAGTGAAGCAATAAAAGGAGAAAGTAGAAGATGGTAGAGAAAGTGACTGAAATGACAAAGAGATGTGACATACAGAAACAGTAACAGCTTACAGATGAAACTAGACTTCAGGCAAATCCCAAGTGAATGATTTATAACCTTACTATTTATTATAGGCACTTATAAAAGCTTTGCATGTGTAACTTTTTTTTAAAAGGAGATAGTCTTCCTTGTCAATTAATACTATAAATAAAACTGGAAAACAATCAGTAGATACATTTCTGCTTAATGGAAGTATGTTTTTCATAACTCAGAAAGATGCAAAACTTGACTTGGTGGAGACTACAGGAGAAATGTGACTACACCAAAAAGAAGCAAAACAAAGTCTGCTGACAAATGCAAATAAATGCACAAGGTAAACACAAATATTTCCTTCCTTTCTGAATTCCAAAACGACTGACCACTTAATTTTCTTACTGACATCTAAGTTATACCACAGATAATGTATTAAAAAACACCCGCTGCTTGCATAAAGGTGGCCAAAAATTCTTGATTTTGGTTTTTAAAACAATTATGGTCAGCACCTAGAAGAAACAGAAGGACACTAAACTAAGAATATAATGAAAATTCTTGTTGTTCATTCCTAAATACCTTATTTTCACTGTTGTGGTGACAAGATAAATGACCACAGAACTGAAGATTTTGACTGACATTACAGATCTGACAGTTTTAACTGCAGTGGAAGACTTATTTCTGTACATTTTGTAACACAATGCCTATTATACCAAGACATTTACCTTGTTTTTATTTTAAAAAAGAAAGTGGTAACAAGTAATTCTTAAAATCCTCTAGAGCAATTTCAAAGAATGACTTCATGGGTAATCCAAATAAAAGTTGATGAACAGACATTATTTATCAATCACCACGAGGCAGGCAATCTCAACTTCCCTTGTGCACTCACTATTTGGAATTTGTGGAAAAAAGTACACCAACACAGATGGCTTACAGATTACTGTGACAATGATGGATGATAACTACAGATACTTCTTTCAGAGGCTATGCAGATGAAAGCACAATCCTCCATAATGAGAAACAAGGAGAGGCTAATCACAGCTAAAGAAGGCAAGTGGTACAGAGCAAAGAAATTCTGAAAGAAACCGATTCCTAAATGATGAAATTGATTTAGGACATTCCTGTGGATAGAACTATTTTCCACTGAAAACCAATAGAAGTTACCAGCTTTATATCCTGAGGCTCATGTGACATGAAGAAATAAAATCTAGACACAAGCCCCAAAAGCCAAATCACAATCTTCCCATTAACTTTTTAATTCCATATGACCTCTCTTTATTGCAAAAGGATATGTTCACACATTTCTAATGTTATGTGGTTAACAGTTCAGTTGGCTCAGGACTCTGAATACATACAGGTAAGATATATGAGTAGTGTAACCAACTATATTTGCCAACAGTAGTTTATTCTTACTAAGGATGTAGCAAACATTTTATTTGACCCAAGAGCATCATAAACACAGATTTCAATTTGGGAATTTGTGGCCTGTGGCAACAGGAACTCTCAGATTTAAATGTCAGACTTAAAAAAAAAAAAAAAAAAAAAGGCAAAATGCACCTCTCAGCCACTTCATATGTAAACACAAAAACCACAAATAAAACCTCCAAGTATTTGACCAGAAATAAATACAAGTTTTCAGCCAGCACCTGCTGCCCCACCAGCCAATTCTCATCTCTCCAAAGCTGGCAGGCCAGATAGATTAATTTTGAGGACCAGATGCAGCCTATCAGCTATCAAACAAGAACACTGACTTACAATAATGAGTTGTGTTTCTTTAATCAGCTCCATTAGCATGAGTCAAGTGTTATCCATTTGCAAGTCAGGGTCTCTTCCCAGCTGTATTTACACAGGCACACACTCTTGAGTATTGTTGATTCCACATTCCCTGGACCTTTTAAACCAATTTCCAAGTACCAAAACAAGTTTGCCCCAACTTTATGTGAACTTTCTCACAGCCTCAGCTTTACATAAAGGCACATAAATAAAGAGTAGTAAGTAATAAAGGTGAACTGTACACTTAGCAAGTTATTAATCCGTTATAAAATTAAACATTACATTCAAATGACTCTCATAAATACCCAAGAATCCATTCTGTCTGAATTGGAAATTGCATTTGATTAAAATATCAAAAGACAAAATGAGTGCAGGAAGGGATTACAATCAGGTAAGCACTACTCACGCAGCCTCAAATTATCCCTTCTGTACACACACATGTACATATTTTTTTCTCTAGTATCCTAAATGTAACTTCTATATATGTAGTCTCACACACAATTTAGCAGGCTTTTTTATAAACTGACTGACCAACTATTTGTATTTCTACAAAACTTGTGTGAAGGGTTACCCTCACCCATTCAAATTTACAGTTGCAGTACTTAATGAAGTTTTCTAAATACATTTAACACTTTCAGAGGTGGCAAAAGTTTGGAAACAGAACATAGCTGGTTCAAATTTTTTTTTTTATTACAGGGATAACTATTTCAAAACAGAATATAACCTATCTCAAATATACTTTTTTCCTGAGGCCAGATGGAATGATTCCACAGGACTTTCACCATGTAGTCCAAAAATTTTAACGTAGCAACTGAAGTCATAACAACCACAACAACAAAAAAATCAGCTGATCTGTATCTCATTCTATCTAGATTTTGTAACTGTGTTACTGTTCCATATACCACAAGAGGGAAGATACCAAACACTGATTTAATGTTACACTACAAAACACAACATACATGCATTTTTGCCAGTATATAAGGAATTTTCTTTAGAACGGGGGGAACAAACACCATGAAGCACATAACTTAACACTGACTTGTATTCTACCCCTAACATCTTCATTCATCAAAAAAAATTGACCTGCACTAAATATGTTTTCTTTTTAAATGTAACGCTAAAATATGTATTTACTGCAAAAGTGCTATTTATTTCCATTTCTTAAAAATAAACTTTAAGTGAGGCTATAAGGCCAAATAGTTTACATTCAAAAAAGTAACTAGCCATTGTTTAACATCTTATTACTGTTACACATCTGACAAGATGACACTTCAATGTTAAGTTAACAGGGTTTTTTTCTGCACAATCCAACAAAAATCATGCAGAGAAAATGCTAATTAAGATGTTTTAAGCAGTTGATAATCAAAGTAACCTTTCCTTGACCCACATTAGGATAAGAAAACCCAGCAACAGAAGGCACTTAAGCTAGGGTCTGACCCATTTTCTCTCTAAAGCTGGAGAAGTTGCTGGAGAAGCTTCAAATGGAGACAGAAAAATTTAGTGCTAAGGCAAATTAAGGTCAAAATTGAATTCAACACCTTTCCATTTGCAAAAAGAAAATTTCTCTCAAAAGGATTCAGAGTGTTGACAGTAATTTAAAAACTGCAAATCTTGCAGCAATCACACCAAAATTTGAAGTCAACTGAAGAGTTCAGGAGTTGAAGAACAGGGTTTTTTTGAAGTTTGTAACTACGCTTGCCCTTCTTTTCTGAATTTTAATTTAAACACAACAGTAGCACAAAAAGATAAACCTGTGCGATGCAAATATTTACTATGGCAGAAAGCAGCTCTTAACTTCCAGTTATTCAAATTTAGTAAATTCCCAGATCAGACTTTCTTACTAATACATATGCATGACCCTTACAGCTGGATTCACAATGACCTGACTACCAGCATGCAAACTGACAAAGCATATTATAAAGCAGGACCATAAAGCACAAGTTATTCTTACTGCCCTTCCCCCATCATGCATTTTACCCTTTGTATTCTTTTATACTTACCATGCCCTCAAAGCCAACTCTGTAAAGGTTTTTAGCACCATTGTCCCAAAGAACATATGCTGCACTATGTGGACTCGACGCACTCCAATCTTGGATTTCAGTTACCTATTCAGTTGGAAGAATAAGAAAATGGTTTCTAGAGCAAAGACTCTAAAGTTTTTTTGAACTTAAAAATTTACTCATCTCTTCAAAATAATGAATGATATCGCAGTTTTACTAAACCTGATAAAATTTCTTGTGCAGCTGTGTTTTCTGCTTGATAAAAGTGTTCCCTAGGTGTGTTAAGACAGCAGCCTGCATGCTTTGCAGGCCTATTTTTATTTTGTGTATTTGGTAGGTTATCTAACTACACAAGCAGAGAACAAAATCTGAACTACTTTGATATGTTGTTTTACCAGAAGCAGCATTTAATTAAGAAAAACAGGATGAAAACTATTCTAATTGCTTCAATATGTCTGGTTTAACCAGCATTAGCCTGGTGGCTGTAACACTATGTTAAGAGACAAAGTTTTATTTCCAGGGCCAGTATGTTTAACACCAGTACACAAAAGGAGAGTGAAAATGTCTTTCCCTGACATTTCTGAAATTGGGAGGCCATGCACCAAATCCTCAAAACACTTTCATTATTAAAAAAAAAAAAAACCAGCTTCCAGAATTTGCTTTCACTCATATTTATTTAAACAATGTTACTGCTATCTACAACACAGCTTTCTTCATTTAAAAACATTTATATGCATTTATATATATTTTCATATGTATAGGCAAACAATTCCTCTAATACAAATTTAGTACACAAAGCAAACCATGCAGGATAAGACTTATTTTGCAAAGTTTCAGAGATTTCAATATATCTTGACATGGGAAGGGGAAAAATAATCAAGAAGAAAAAGCTGCATTTAAATATCCCTTGCTTTAAGGGATTTAAACTTACTATGTCCTTTCAATAAAATTCAAAATGAAATCCCCAAAAGTCCTAAGGCTTCCATAAATGTCTAGGATATAAAATAAGCTAAACAAGAATATAAAATAGGCTAAATATCATACTCAGGAACTTTTCACTCTCCTTTAAATGTTGTTGAAGTGTACTAACAAAAAACACCAGGTCACCCAGTTATAAGAGCATTCCAATTCTCAAATTTGGTGATAAAAGGCATACTATATTTTACACTGCCTGTTGTATGTTCACACTTGTAACAAGCATTCATTAGTTCTCAAGGTAAATGGAAGTTGTAAAGGGTTATGATTAGTAACCTATTCCATACAATTTTTAATAAATTCAAATATTTTTACTATAGCACTGCATCAAAAGCACTCATATATTGTCCTAAGCCAGTAACTTATTATCCACACCCAAAACTTACCAAGCTTTTAATTTTAAACTGGAGAAGTCCCTATAATTGTTAGGTGAAAAACCCTAAGGTGCCAGCACTGAAAACCAAGAAATACACAAATTTACTGGCCCACAAGCAGTAAGACTACAGAATGCAGTGATGGCTAGAAAGAGCTACTCTTGCTGGCTCTGTATACCCCTCTATAACAGTGCTGAAATATGCTCAAGATCTTAATGTTGTTAAAAGTCAGTCTTAAACAGACAACAACGACAAAAATTTAATAACTTAAAAAATTCTGCGCTGATATTGTAAAAAATGCAAATTAAAATGTAAAAGAACTGCCTATGGTATACACACCCTCCTCTTTCTAAATGCTTCAGTATTATAGGAGAAGATTAAAAAATGTCCAGCCAATTAAAAGAGTAACTTTTATGACTGTATTTTTATTCTACAATTAAAAAGGCCACTGAAGCCATTACACGAGCACAAAAAGGTACATCTTCTTATTTAAACCTGTTTTATTTTTACCTTTCCTCTACGCCCATTGCCACCATCTTGATCTTCCCATTGCCAGTCAACTCCTCGCACCACTCTGGCACCTGCAAAGATTCCTCTTGCTGTAATTTTCTTTGATTTACGTCGAGACTCCAACAATACCCTGAAGTTATTAAAAGAAGAACCCACAAATGTCAAGATAATAAAGGAAGTCCAAAACAAATCTTTGGGGATGGGAAGGAGAGCATCTTAAAACAAAAATAACCCACAACTGCAGATTTCAGTGCAGTTGGATCACACAAGCAGTACGCAAGACAAAAAACCATGATCTTCCAAAATCCAATTTATTGTATGTTTATAATTAGTTTTCCAATTCTAACCATTTTTCTCCAAACTTTCTACTACCAGCATTCATCTTGTAAATGCCTGCATATAGATCTTTACTTATATTATTAGACTCATTAAAGTACATGCAGTCATATAAACACATTCCTGTTTCTCTTAGATGCACTCTAAGCCATTACTTCTGTGCTGCAACTGCCCTGTCACTTTTATTCAGAACTATGCTATTAAGAGCATCTCTTTTTCCTCCTCCCTCGGTTTATTTTCTACAAGCTTTTTATAGCATCTCTTGGCAAATTTAAGTCAATATATTAGCATCCATTTTTTCAGTCATATTGTGTTTTTTTTAAAGCAAACCTCTTCTTTTCCTTCTGACTTCAATGGGATTGAAGTAGATAAGCCTAAACAGAATAGTTCACTATTATTTATCTAAAAATAATCATCTCAAAAGACACCAATTTTCATTCAACAAGGCTTCTTACTTCATGTCAGGAACATGTTGCCAGACAAAAGAATTTTTCAGCTGACATTCAGAATGTTTCCTGACCACTTCAGGAAATTTCGCAGCCTCCTGCTAACTTTTAACATCCAGCAGATGGCACACAAGGAGAAAGTTCAACTGTTACAATCAACGCAAAGAGAACATGAAAATATTGGTTGCTTTTTTTTTCTAAGAAAAATAGAAGAGTGACTGAAAACACAAAGAAATCTTGTTTACAGAAGCTTCCTAAAAAGTTCTCAACACCTATAAAACTGAAACACAAACCTGCATACATTACTTCATTATGCCACCCATATTATATCCCAGACTCAAAAATAAAATAGTAAGAGTTTATGCTTCCCTTCATCAAAACGTTCTTACATGCCTCTTGCCATTTTTCCTGTGAGACATCCTTCAAATTCAAGAGCACTGTTTTCCCCTTTTCTCCTCCCTGAAACAGTTAACTTCCACCATTTTCTCTCAGCTAAGCTTGATCCAACAGAAACAGCTCCTTGGCAGAAGAAGCTGCCTTCTAGATAAGAGCTCAGTGAGCGTTAACAAAGAAAGGGAGAAAGTGACAAGATGCAAAAAAATTCCAGCAGTACTATACACAGTGTACAATTATCTTCAAAACTAAAACATGTTGTATTGACAACAAACAACCTCTTCAAACTACAAAGGAAACTTCAGCTTAATAAAGAAAACAAGTCTGGCAAGCATTCTCAAAAGCAATGACTTTTTAAAAAGAAATAAATTAAAAAAATATTTGTATTTTGCCACCTATTCTCCCTTAACTACACTATGCCAGCATTTCTAAGTACAACTTCTAAGTCTTCTTCTGCATTCAACATTCCAGCTGAGCACAAGTCTATTATACCCATCTGGTACCTAAATCTACTGGTGTGAACCTCCAAAGAAACAAACAAAAAAAAAAAGTTTTTCCGTTTTGATTAAGCCACTGACCTGAGCATCTGAGCCACAGTTAAAACTTTTAAGCAAACATTTAAGAATATAAACACAGACCCTACAAGACACAATGTGAGACCTCGGGTTGTGTGCTCCAGCCATTTCCCTGAACTGTCAAAGAACTGATTAAAGAACATTACCAATTTACAGCACACTTGTAAATCTAACTTCTCCAAGAAGAAGATATAAATGTTGTCTTACACATGTCACATTCCAGTGAGCACCATACCTAAAAAAAAAGCTTTTGATGATGTAATGAAAGAACATTCAGGAAACATATCACAGAGGTGACACCACAGCATGTAGCCTTTACACAGTGGTTTTCCACAGCTCTCCAAGTATTTAGCAGCAGGCAAATATCACTGTTCTCACTAAACTGGTAGATAAATCATGACAGAGAGGGGCTTTGGATTGAGACAAGTTGTTTAAAGTCAAAAACAGCTATGCAAGAACACACTAAATGTAATTTTGTTCAGAGTTCTCCACTGAGAGATGATAACAGATGCTTAAGCATGAAAACCAAGCCAAGGGTAGAACAACCCTTCATAGCAACTTTTCTCTGCTTCCTGTAGGGAGCAGTTTAAGCAGTTCAAGTCCAAGTATTTATTCCCAGATCACTCTGATTTCCATAACCTTCATGGAGGGTATTTTCCCTCAGTCTGTCCACATCATTATCGAACTTAATTAAACTTTCACATTGAGAAATTCATTGACAAATCTTTTTGTGATTACACAGTGTAAAGGCAATTGCCTTTGTTTTAAAGCTGCCATATGAGAACACAACAAATAGGAAGAGCTCATGGAAATTAGGCAAAATTAAATAATTAAATCCTACTTTTTCCTGTACTCCAGTCTTCCTAAAATTTCCATGTTTTCCAAAGACTTATCCTAGCTATCCCTCCTTCACAAGGGGGTAGACCCAGAAATAGAATCTAACCTCAAGCCACTCTCTTACCTAATCCAAATTTCAGTAATCAAATGCTCAGTTTAAAAGCTAACTACAAATACCTGTTCCTACTTGATTTCAAGAGGAAAATGTAAGGTTTTACCTTTCACTTCCTGGTGTGGTAATTCTGTAAAAACGATGCCTCAAGTGATGCTTGTCCCCATGATAGCAAACTGTGCACAAGTCATAATTCGTGCATTCAGCACATTTCCATCGGATACCAATGATAGGCTGCTGTCGACAAGTATCACACATAGTCCCATCATGCTTGATACCTGTGGAAGGAAAACAAAAAGAAAGAAAAAAAACCCTAAAAACTTTGCTGCCTCACTACACAGACTTCTGTTGCACACCATTACAATTTGAAACCATATAGTAGAAAGTTAACAATAAAGAAAGGCTGCTGCTGATACCGTATCAGCCTGTATCACTAAGAAGAAAAGATAGTAGACTTTGCCTCCTATCTCTAGTTGTCAGTCTGTTCCTGAAATACTCTGTCTTCTCTCAGCTTAAAAAACTGAGAAAGCTATGTCTGTTTCCTTCTGTCTATACAAAGGAGAGAAAGAAAATGAGAAATCTTTTAACTACAAGCTAAAGGGTCAGTAATGTGTTTATCAAAATACATAGGGCAATCTGGAATTTCATCTCTGGAGTACAGATATCAACACACGTATCACAGAGGCTACTGTGCTCAACTGTGTGTGGCAGCCTGAAAATTACTGGTTTAACTTACACATTTTGTACACTGGAAAAGATAAGTGCTTGTCTCTATTCTTTTTTATACAAGAAAAAAATTAAGTTATCTTGGACAGATGCCATTAGCTTCATGAAAATCTCTTACTATTTTTGAAACATTTTACTGTTATTCTGGTTTTGTTTTTAAAAAGAATGTGCCAGAGACAGACCAGATGTAACCCACCAGCATGGGCTCTGCCAAGCCTTCCACAAATCTGATCCCAAGACTCCTTTAGTCTTAGAGCTCTGCCAAGCTACAGCAGAGTGAAAATGATCAGTCACAGAGTTTCCATCCACCCATGCTGAATTCAGTGAACAGCCACAAATTTATTAAAAAAGAAAAAAATCAAATTCTGCTGCTGTTTGGGAAAAATTGAGCAATAGGAGAGAGAAGCACTAGCGTTCAGTCTGTAGCACTAGACAGAAATGAGCACTAAGAAGCTAGAATTTTTCCAGTCACTCCCCTTTAAAAAAACACAGATTAGTTTGAAATTAAGTGAGGGAAAAGAATTGATTTTTCCCCCTCCAGAAGGGATGCTTTGAGAAATGACTGCCAAATTGACTGTAAAGCTATTAGTCACTTATATCCAACAGCTGAGCCATCTGTAGCAAAGAAAAATCAACAGTTGGAAGGGCAAAACTGAAGGAAATGCTTTCTTGTTTGATCATTTCACAGAAACACATAATAGCTGAGGCTGGAAGTAACCTTTGGAAATTGTCTCCTCCAACCACCACTGCTCAAAGCAGGGTGAACTAGAGCTGGCTGCCCAGGACCATATCCAGTCAAAGTTTTGAGCACCACTAAGAACAGACTCCACAACACAGCATATCTCAGTGTTCAACCATCCTTAGAACAAAAATGTTTCTTCTTATGTTTCAGAGGAAATTCCTGTATTTCAACTTGTGCCCATTGCCTCTTGCCCTTTCACCTGACACCACTGAAAAGAGCCTGGCTCCATACTCTTTACAGCATTCATCAGGTATTTATATACACTCTTAAGGTCTCCCAGAGCCTTCTCTTCCTCAGGCTAAGCACCACCAAGACCCCTCAGTCTCTTCCTGTACCATATGCCCTTAAGATTCTTTACAACATGTGCAGCCTTTCACTTGACTCTCAGTACATCCCTCTCACACTGGGGGTTGAAGCATTTTACTATTTTTTTGGCTTCAAAGCCAAATTCTTCAAGAGCAGGTATATTAAAAGCACTGAGATATCTTGTTAGTGTTTTTGTCACCTTGTTTAAAAAGTCTAACTGGTTATGGGGCTTGGGGTTGATAGGTGGTATTTGTTTTGCTTTTATTTCTAACTGACTGCTAAATTGGTATTTCACATAGAAACAGAGAAGTTACACATCTTTGGATTTTATTTTTTTTTTTAATGCCTGCTGAACTTCAGGGAAGACATTTGGCCAAGGAATACATTTATTCTGGATGTGAAAGGACCAAAGAATTGGGGGGTGTAGGATTCTTCCACTTGACCAAATGGCAGGAGAAGGAGCAAAAGAGCGTTATAATAAGGAATCATGTGACACAGAATAGGTCATCTCACTGCAAACTTAAATAAAAACTAAACATTTCTAGCCACCAAGGCAAAAGCTGATATGCAAAAACTCAGCAAAGTTTCTTTAGTAAAGATCAAGAAAAAAAATGTACAAAGATATTTGACTCAAGGCATTTTACTGACCATAATGTCTGGGACTTAAAAAAAGAACAGCACATGTCTGTACTTGAAGTGTCTGATCTAAAGGGACGTATCTGAATCTCACAGATCCTTAAACACCATCCTGATAGATATGGCCTTTCTTCATCCATTCCCTGACACATGATTCCAGCACCAACACCCACTTCAGTGCATGCCTCACCTGACCATGCTGCTCCATTCTTTCCATTATGCGAGCAAAAGGTTTTTTGCAGAGCCAAGATGCAAACTGCATCAAGAAACATTCCAGGCCGGAAAATAGTCAGGAAGAAAAATATTCAGCTGAACTGGTTTCCCAATCCCATTCTTTGAGGTGCTGCATAACACTACTGCCAGGAGAAACAAAGAATTGCAGGGCAGGAGCAGGCAAGTAGTCCTGTTACAGAACTCTAACCGCTGCACCAGAGATCAGGAGGGAGAAGTACATTTGTATGCTTCTGGTGACAGTGGACTGAGACCTTAAACTTCATCTGCTAAACAAAAGGGTAAAACGAGGTGCTACTACTGTTCACATAATGTGATATTAAACTCTTATTCGTGGTCATAACATGAACAACATTATTGAGATCAATAGTACATGTTAAAGAAGATTGAAAGAATTCATTTATTTCATTTCATTCATATATTTCATATATTTCATTTATTTCATTCATATATTTCATTTATTTCATTCATATATTTCATTTATTTCGTTCATATATTTCATTTATTTTCAAGTTTGTCTAGATATTATAGGTACACAATTGTGGTAGATTGACCTTGGCTGGTTGTCAGGTGTCCACCCTACCAGCCTCTCACTCTCCCTCCTCAACAGGACAAAAAGTGAAACCAAAATGAAACAGCTCAGGTCAACCTAAAAGTGAGATTATCTACCAATCACCATCACAGGCGAAAAGGATTTGACTTGGGGAAAATTTATAGATAATTAAAAAAAAAAAAAAAAGAGAATGGTAAGGAAAACAAAAACTAACACTTCATCCCCATACTTCATCTTCTTCACAAAGACAACTGTACTCCATTCCAAGGTCCTCTACCTCCCCGCTTCTTCCCAGGGTAGATTAAAATCACATAATGATTTTGGTTGAAAAAGGCCTTTAAGACCATCAAGTCCAACCATTAACCTATCACCACCAAGATCACCACTAAACCACATCCCTAAGCACCACACCTAGATGTTTTTTAAATACTTGCAGGAACGGTTAATCAGCCACTTCTCTGGGCAGCTTGTTCTAGTGCTTGACAACCCTTTTGGTGAAGATGGGGAATGTAGGGTCAGTCCATAATAGCTCCTCACACTTTTCCCCTGCCCCATCATGGGTCCTCTCCACAAGCTTTATTCCTTCAGGAAAACACTGTTTGGGCATGGGCTCCCCCATGGGTCGCAGTGAGGATCCCTGCTCCACTGTGGCCCTCCATGGGCAGCAAGGGGATAATGTGCTTCCCCATGGTCTCCATCTGCTAGTTAATCATGTACACCCCAAAACTCAACCCTGAGGAGCTGACAGTGGCACTACGGATACCCAGGAGGAGGGAAGGACATGTTACGTCCAGTGTTTCAGACTAGCCCAGTGTACTGAAGGCTCATCAGCACTGAAATCATGTATTCCAATTTACTTTTATCAAAAAGCAAAGCAGTTTATGTGCTCCAAAACCGTCCATGATGTAAATCAAAGCACAGTACATAAAAACAACCAGGAGACTGGATCAAGTGTAGGCTCTGGAGCCAAACTAAAATCCTGACCCAAAAGCAAAATCTACCTGTCACATAAACTCTTCCACTCTTCAAAAGGAAAGCTGTTTAAGAACATTGAGAAACACAAACGTTACAAAGATTATATTAGGAAAAAATGACTTCATTAAAATACTTGAATAAATTTAAGTGCTGTAAGAACTTCAAAATTCAAACAGCAGCCCTGTAGCTGACCAGATATGCACCAAAAGAGCACTTTAGCTCTCTAAACTGAGATCATGAAATAAACTAAACTTTTAATACAAAATTTCCTAGAACCAGGCTATTTCAAAATGAAATAGGTTTTGTGAAGTGTACTTTTACCATGCCTAGTTACTTTCACATAGCTGCCATTTCCTTATGTCCATTCACCCTTAATACACCATAAAATCCAACATTCCTGATGTCCCCTTGACATTAATGCTTTTTACTATTTGAATTTCATATTAGTTCTGTACCTTAATGCCTTGGTTATCTTCACTTTTGTCATCTCTTCCCAAACCCTCCCTCCATTACCTAGCCCATCATTCCTCTGTCACCATTCATTTATACATCAGTTTTACAGCCTCTCACGAGACTTTGAAACCCATGCTCACTCTTACAGCTGTGAAAGGAAATAAAAGCAATGTTGCTCAAATTGTTATTTGAATTTGTTACAAATAGTTATTTTGTACTGAAGATAATTAGATGGCAATATACAGCTGGCCACTAAAAGGATTTTAACAGTAAAATCAGATGAACAGAGGCTATCAACATCAGTCAATGTTTAACACAGAAGACGCCAATAGTGATTTCACTCACTTACTTCTCAGAACAAACAAAATCTGGTTTCCAACGGAGTCATTACTCTCCAGAGAACTGTAACAAACCAAAATGCCTTCATACCATAATGACAACATCAGGTAAGGGCTGCCATAAGAAACTTAAACAATTTGTTTACACCCCAATTTCAAAAGCAGTAGCACTTTTGTCTGCCTCCACCCTGGACAATTTTTACACTACGGCCAGACTTGAGGTAAATTGAAAACAAAGAATTCTTAGAGGTAACCAGTTAGATTCTGAAAAACTGTATGAAAACTCCAATCACTGTTCCCCATAATCACTGTTCCTCACTGTTCTCCCACAGACATAATTCATCTATTAAATACACTGTTTGGAAGCAGCCAGCTGACCAATTATTATTATAGATACAAAATGCCAGACTTGACAAAGCATGTGTCCTATCCAGTAAGGGTATCACAAGATACACAGGAAGGGAGAGGATTATCGTGTAGGAGACATGGGGGAAGGGCAGAAAGAACAAAGAACACGTTTATTAAAAAAAACAGGCTTCCCAAGTACCAGTACTCAGGAGGCTATTAAATTTTTTACTTTGTGAGGGCTCCTATAAGTATTTATAAGTAGCCACAAAAAAATCTTGACTAAAACAATTTGCCATAAATTACACTTGATGTGCTAGAAGACAGAACAAATAAACAGGACAAACCTTAAGTGGTCTGTCTTTCAAAATGTTCTAATGTGTCTGCCTTTATGATCAATTATGCAACTTTTCAGACACAGAAACCTATTAATTCAAGTACAAAAAGCCACTCATCTTCCACAGGTCACACCTAAATTTTCACTATTACCAGAATACACCATACAACACTTTTCACACTGCACTGATGCACATTCCAGCTGGGGGATAAGTCTATATCAAGATTTCCACTTCCTGACCCCAGCCCCTCCACCACCTCCCATTATTCAAACACAATTCAGTAAATATTTTCAGCAGGAAAATAATATTGTTAGTTTGAACCAACTGTATAAAAAAGGAAGTGAATGACAAATGAATTCTGGTCTAAGCTCTATAGAAAGCAAATCTTCAGAAAGAGAATAAAAAGAAAAAGTTTCTGTAATGCTTATGACTATTATGTGAACAGAACCAGATGTGCTCTCTACAAACATGCTACTTGTCTGGCCTTTACCTCAGGCAAAAGGCTGCCTTCCCTTCTAAATAAAAAGCTTGGATTTATAACCTTCTTGCTTCTCTTCAGCAACTCAGGAAACTACTCCTTTCTGTTTCTTTTCCACAACACTACAAAAAAAAGGGGACACTCAAGACTCATAGATCCAGGCAAAAGGCTACTTCACAGAAAAAACAGGATTTATTTACAAATAATTGAACAACCACACTGCACTACTGATGCATCACATCTCACCACTTTCTCCACTGAGGAGTCCCCTACGTAGGACTTACCTGAAGTTTTCCTTCTGTGTGAAATTCCGATTTTTTTCAAATCCTTTGTTTACCAATTCCTTTCAATTGCTCTGTCTCACTTAAAGCAGTGCAGGGCAATGTAAGTATGATGACACCAAGGAGCAGCTAATACAGCAAGCTCGATAGACATAACCAAAACAATCCCGAACATCATATCACAAATCCCTTGTGACACAGATGACTACATCAGGAGCAAAGAGCTTATAAGAGATTCTTCATGTAAATGCGTTTTTATTTTAAGAATACCATCCTAATGTCTTAGCATTAAGGCTATTAAAGTTTTACAGGATGTTAACATAGTGTCACAATGCTGGTAATAGCCTACAACCATTAAAAGACAAGAACAGAATATTTTTTAAGTCTATGAAGCATAGTTCTGGCATACACATAAATATGCACATACATGTATCAAACTCAACTTGCCTTTTTTGTTTGTTTGTTTTTTAAGAGAATGACCTTCAAACATTACTATTGTACCACAGTAAATTCCTCATGCATCACTACTGTTCCTGGCTGCACAGGCCTCTAACTCAAAGCAGCAACTCTCGCTGCAAGCACCACTTTTAAGAACTTAAAATCAAGACTGGTTTTAAGACTACCTAATAAAAAGAATTCCCAGCAATAACCAATTTTTCTTTTTACTATTGTACTACTATGTTTATTTTCACTATAAACTTACAATCACCTTGTGACCGTAAATTTATGAACAAGAGAATTTTTTTCACTTTAAATTATAACAGCCATGCTACACGCTCCATTAAGTATCATCACATGAAAAAACACTCCATATTTTGTAACATTTCCTTGCTCAACATCATCATTATTAATACTATCACAAGAAATTCCTGTCACCTAATCCCACCTGTGTTTATGCCCCTAGAAAAAGTAGCAAACTATCATCCAAAGTTAGTTCCTTATTCTAAACAATGGACAGTCACTACCATGGAGAAAAAAAATCATTCATTAGAAAAAGATTTAGAAGGGAAGTGATTTAGACAAGACTTCAAAGTGAATCAGTATTAAACCCAGCATTTTAGTCCAAACTGACAGCACCTTGACTCCATTAACTTTGCCCTTTGGTCCTACTACTTCACAGATTTTTACTCTTCCAATTTCCAGGGAATAAGCAACTCCCTCTAGCAAAAAGCAACCTTGGGTACTTCCACACAATAGTTCCATGAGGATGATGCATGTGCTCACCAGAAACCTCAGGAAGAGAAATACCATTTTGCTAAGCCTGACAATAGCAATGTCTGTGACACAAGAAAGAGAAGTTAAAATTCTAATACAAAAGTACAAACAGAAATGAAAATCAGAAGGAATAAACAAAAAAAAACCAAACAAACAAAAAAAAAGGGGAAAAAAAAAGATAGTTTTAAAACTGAGTATTAAGGCTAGGCTTCCTACAGTTAAGAAGGACACCATCTGCTTGCAAATACGTCAGGCAGGGCTAGAACAATGAGCATTCGAGGTTCATATGCAACATTTATGCATACACTTCAGTTCTAAGCAGAAGCAGTCCCACTGGTTTCTACAGGACATCAAACACAGGTAGAAGTTTTAAGCATAAACATCTCCAAGACAAGGACTAACAACTTGAAAGAGTCCTCTTTCTTGTTTTAAAGTCCATTTCAAAAGGATTTTCAAAAAAACCCATCATGCCAGCAGAAAGGAAGGTACCCAGTCACTGAAAAATTAAATCCATATCCTCCATGCAATATCTGCAGTTCTTTTCTCAGCAAGATTTTTTGTAATTAATTAGAATGAATTCCATGATTCTGCCTCCTCAAAAATCTTTTAGCTTCAACCTACTACTGATATAATTTTCCTTGCTGTAACACTACACACTGCTGACACAAAGATGGTCTCTTCATCATGTTCTAAATGAAAGACACATTACAAAAGCATTACAGCCCAAGTGCCTCACCATTCAGTCCAAACGCCTCATTACTGAGGCAACCCTGACCGACCCAAAAGTCACCTCACAATATTTCTGATGAAACTTAACAATATCTATATCCTTCTGTGCGAGTTTTCACTATAAAAACAGTTGCTAAAATGAACATTTCCCTGAAGTGTTTGCAATAGTAACACTGCCGCATAATGTCAGTGCACATCAAATTCCATTGTCCAAAATGACTGGATTTAAAGCATAAATATCAAGCAGCCAAGTAGTTAAAAGAATGAACGAATGGACTTTTTTCCCAGTACCCTTACTATCTTACAACAGCTCTGGCAATACAGATAAAAGGCAGCGCGCAGATTACAGGCACAAAACCACAGTATTTCAACCACTTAGTGTAGTCTTTAGAAAAAAAGGTACTACACATCTCTTCTGCAATCCACCCTATACTTGATTCAAGGATGACTGTCACTATGTCACAAAAGTGCTCTGAAATATAAATTCAAGAAGGGGGGGTTGGGGTGTGAAGACAAACCCAAACCTTGATGTATCACCCTCTCGGTTCCCTCTCTCCACCTACTCCCCAGCACAACGGGAGCCTGCTGTCTGCTGCAGATCACTTTTGCTTTGTCTACCCCAATTTAGCAGTCCCGGGACAACTTCTCCTGTTCCCGCGGCTCGGCGCTGTAGATTTGTCCCAAGTTCGCGTGTGTACACACACACACGGACGCGCACAGACAGACACCCACGCGCGGGGAGGGGGGAGGGTGCCTGACTCCTCCGCCCCCCCGCCCATATCCAAGGGAAAGATCTAAAAGAGGAAGGAAGGGCGCAATCCACTCCCCAGGACGAGACCCCCCGGACGCACCGCCGTGGGGGTGGAGGTCCCTCCATTCCCTCCCCGCTCACCGGTGGGCGCGCTGTCGAGGATGCGGAGGTCGTAGGCCCCGGAGCAGCGGTAGTTGGCGGCGGTGCCGTTGTCCCACACCACGACCACCTCCTCGGGGCTCTCGAAGCTGCGTACAGTGCCCACATGGCCCTCGCCGCCATCCTGCTTCCCCCACTTCCAGTCCGGGCCGCGGACCACCCGGGCCCCGACTCCTTCCACCATCACCCGGTTGTTCCGCGAGCTGCTCATCCCGGCGGCGGCGCCCTGAGGCGGATGGAGGGGGCGCGCAGCCCGCAGGCGGCGGAGGGGGACCTCGATGGGGGCGGCTGCCTCGGGCGCCGGGTAGGAATCTCCGTCCGGTTCTTCTCCTCCCTCCCTCCCTCCCT
>VZTN01034804.1:6887-22487 GCA_013400515.1 Erpornis zantholeuca
CAAACCAAACCAAACCGAACCAAGCCAAAAAAACACCCCCAAGCCCCCAAAAACATACAAACCAAACCCAAACCCAAACACACAAAAAAACACCAACCAAAAATAAACTCCCCAAAACAAAACATTCTCAAGAAACTCACTCCTAAAAGATCGTTTGTTGGTTGTTTGCTTAACAAAGTTTTGTGGGAATTTTCTTCTTCTCTAGTTGACATCCCTGTTCAATTGAGCATGGTAAGTTTTTGGAATTTTCACTTCCATTTTAATTGCAGTTGTTGCATAAGCTATCCCACTAATAATGAGCATTTTGTAATTGCAGCTGCCATGAACCTTCTCCTGTAATTTGAAAGACTTTGGGTGGAGGGACTGGTTTGGTAACGTGGAAATTTCTCTTTTTTTTTTATTTTGAGTGGTAAAAAATACTGGAATCCTTTCTTGAGTCTATATTGGAGCTGTATAAGCCTGCTGGGGTTTTTCTTATGGTGGTATTTATCCATGTTTAAAAGCAGACCAAGGTCAACTGTTGACATGGCTTGCATCTTGTCAATTTGAAAGTCTGAAAAAATATTAAGTTTTCTTATGAGATGGAAGAAGCAAGAGCTAAATTTTGTAAATTATTTGGGGCAATTTTACCAGAACGGCAGAGTTTTTTCCAGAGCTTTTAGAGCACACACCTAAAATTCTAGGAAAAAATAATTATAATTATAGGATGGAATTTTTCTGAACTTTTTGACTACCCTTTTTGAAAAATAGTTCCAAAAAGTTTAAAAAAAGATAAATATATATACATCTTGCTCCATACCCCTGCGTTATAACCTTCATTATATCCTTCAAGAAGTGCCAAAAGCCAAATGATCAGAAGTTTTTTTTCCCATCTCACCACTGTTAAATTTAATGTCACTCTGGGATGCTGGCAGGTGTGATTTGGAGGAGGTCCAGGAGAAAGTGGTGCAGAACTTGAGGGCTCTAGGAGCCTGGGCAATGAGGAGTTAAATTTCTCTATTTCTTTAATTTCATCCTTCTATTTTAAAAGTAAATTTTTCTAAACCTTTCAGTCACTGAAAGCCCTTTCAAGCCCTTGAAAGCTGTTTCAGATTTGATGTTTTTAAATGTGGGAAATTTTGTGGGTTCTTGGTGCTGCCATTCTGGTTTTATGTTGGTTAATTTGTTTGCTCGTTTTCCTGGGGGTTTTGTGTGGTTAATTTCGTTTATTGGTTTTATTAAACTAGTTTTATGGGATAGTTTAGTGAGTAGCTTTTTTCCCAAAGCCCTGATCATATCATCAAATAAAATATCAGGGCTTTCATGACCAGGGCCACTGCCAAAGGTGCTGGAAGGAGTGGGGCAAAATATTCACCCTGCAGGCACAATTAATAAATTAAATCAAATCACAATAAATTAAATCAAAAGATATCAAGGTTTTATGAGATTTTAAGCATTTTACAATAAAATCAGAGAAACAAAATCTACAAGCATCTACAAGTTTTTTTTTTTTTCACTGTCTGCATTACAGCTGTTGCCAGCATAGCACCCCATGATGTTATTCCACATACAATTGCAGTATTCTACTTTCTAGTGAAAAAAAATTCCATTTCCAATTTGTGTTTAAAAAGGAACTTTTAGCAAAGTCAGCAGCAAGGTGACTGACAGCAACAGATACCAGGAGCACACAAGTGACAGGAGCAGGGGGCATGTAGAACTCACATTATTTCTACAAGAATATAAATTATTAAAGGCAAAAAATTAAAGGCAACTTCGTTCTATTCAGCTGCAGTTCACCATAATCAAAGCAGCCTAGTACCACATGCCAAGGAAGAGTTCTCAGTCCCAGAAACATTTCTGTCCAATGGGCAGTGAATTAATTTTGAGACTCTTAAGGTTTTCGAGACGTGAAACAGGCAAAGTTGGATTGAATATCAGAACGATTAAGTCTTTAATTTATTTTATTTCAGTTCAATCATGCTTATAAAATATATACATTTCTTTCGTTGTAGCAGCTAGGGAATATGTGAGACTATTTATACACATATAAATTCTAATTACCTCTGAGCAATTAATAAAGTAATCTATCATAGCTTGGAGAAACATGTTTTTAGGTGCACTTTGTCAAATGAGTGTTATGAATATTTAGATCATGTTCACTGTAATCAGAAGAAAACAACGATGAGAAATAATGATCATTTTTCAAAAAGAGAATCTTTATTATTCAGAGGATGATTTAAAGAAAACAAAACAAAACACAAACCAATAAAAAAATCCTTCACAGAAATATGTGAATTGAATGGCCTTTGCAATGTTCCAGCTTAGTTACAAGAAATGAAACGTGGCACTTCTACAAAATACAAAGGAAAGGGTTATTTTAGGCTACTATGATGCAGATCTCATGAAGAAGAACTGGGCAAAATACTGGGTATTTAACTAATAGAACTACCTCCCTCTACCTGCTACTTTGGTAATCTCTGCTCTACAACAAGGAAGATTAATCACTTGTAAATTCTAAACAAATTTATTTCTCCAGCCGCTTCAGAAATGTTTTACAGAACTGCACCACTTGAAATTTTAACCTGTAGCCCTATCTGTCTAACATCTTCTCTCTATTAACACAAAAAGGACGACAATAAAATAAATATTTCAGCACTGAATCTAAGATTAAGGTGACTCACTGAATGGATAAGGCCTAAAAGCTGTACATGTAATATTAAATAAATATAAATTCTCACAGAATATATAGAATAATGAAGAAAAAAATTTAAAGACAATGTTATAAATGTGATGTCAAATGCATGGTCACTTCCAGGACTTTCTTTGTCTTTGCCTAAGTTTCTCTTGCCCAATATTTGACATGCTCCCTCCTCTAGGCCACACAGTTTTGGATTATTAAATTTTAAGCAGAAGGGACAAATTCAGGTCAACTCACTTTCCTTCAAGTCCAAAAGTGGAATCCATGGACCCTTCATTGGCTTAAGCAAAGAAGGTGTTTTAGTCTCTGTTTAAGGTCCCCAGGCATCTAAAACTCTGCTAAAGTATGTGTTCAGTTTGACATGCTTATTTCCTCTAGAAAACTAAAGATTCACAATTTAAACTCTACTCCTTCCTCAAACAGTAGCAAATTAAACTCAGTAGGCTTGGAACACCTTGAATCCAACTGGCAGGACCAAACTCCCTGCCAAATGCACTGGAAGCGCTTTTTTTTCTGAAATGGATTAAATTCAGCATCTTTCAGACTTAACCCTGCTCCAGGTTTTGTTATATAAAATTGAACCACTTAAAAAGTGGGGGAAATAGGATAACATTTCCCATGCAGCTAAATTCAAGTGGCACTTGATGTCATTGTTTACGTTCTTATTTAATTCAACGTTGAAAGTCAAAGTTTTGGTGATTTTATAACATATCCACTCCCATCCAATTGTATGTATGAGTAAATATCCTTTAAAAACCTATGTTAAATATCTGAATTATCACAAGTACCAGTGCTTAAAATACTTTGACAAAGATGTATTGTTTAAATAAAAATCCGAGTGGGAGGTTTTGTATTTGACAATTCCAGTGTATTAGATTTGGTATTTCTCCTTATTAAGCTCATCACTACTTATTCAATAATTTATTGATATTTAACAAATATAAATAGTGTCCTAATCTAATCTAAAACTCTCTTTGATTATAAGCTGAGCTGTAGTAACACACAGCAGGGCAGTACCCTCTAGTCTGTTAACAAAGCTTTTTTTAGGCCCCAAACATTTTTTAATTTGGGGTGCATAATATCCCTGTACTGATATCTAAATGCAAGATGTTATAAAAATGGTGGCTAACACTGTCACAAAATTAAAGTACAGCACTTTTTCAGAAAGTGGTTGTATATTTAAATACTTTTTAACAACGAAGTCATTCCTTCCTCTCTTTTCATCCTCTCTCTCCCTATCTCCTGTCTATTTTATTTTAATGTCATAATTTTTCTGCAGAAAAGTTCTGTGTGTTGCTTTGGCAAATCTTTCAAGCTGCCAAAGTCTGCTCCTCCTAGTACTAATTGAAAGAAAATAAACTGGTTTCAGTGATTATCTTTAAAATATATTTGTCTTTTTAAGTCTTATTCAGGTAGGGACTTCTGATGGGTGTAATGCTAATTTGTCAAAATGGATGATAAATAATTCCTCAGAGCCCTTTTCTATATTAGTTAGGACATTTAGATATTGTCAAAATTTGTCAGAGTTTTTCATGGACCAGGACCCAGTATGAGAGCAGAGAATGTTATTCAAGGTATTGAGTCTTGGAAACCTCCAATCATGGAGGTGATGCAGTCTCTGGACGACCTCTTCCAGGTCCTCATGGTGAAAAGACATTTTTCTTAAAACAGCCGATCAAGATAAGCCTCCAAAACCTGCCAGAAAAATAACTCAGTTAAACAAAAATGTACTTAAAATAGTTGCCCACGAAGCTACAAGTACTGCTACACCTCTCTGTAGAAATATCATTTGAAGAAAACAGGGCTTTAAGAGAAAGAACAGGGCAGAACTCCAACCCTAAAATACTTAATAAAAAGTTTAAATTAGGGAAAAGCTTTCAGATTTTAAAACCTGTTGTGTCTTCCATTGTTTGGCTTTTTTAATTAGAACTTTATTTGCCTACTTATAATCAGAGAGCCACAGAGCTTGTTGATAACATGGTCTTTAAAGACCTAATTTATTTTCGTGAAGACTGCTAAGAGGATGGGGGAAAAGTAATTAACTATTATCTTTTTTTTCCTAATAACCATAAACTTATTAAACAGCTAATAGCTAAAGTGTGGGCATGCAACACGCATTTTAGCATCATTTAATCCTGAACACTTAAAGAGAAAATGTTAACAAAACCCAAAATTATTTACAAAATTATGGTAATCCACTGATACTTCAGCATCAGCAGATACATGCAATTTCCCTTTCAAGTGGGCTGGATTTTCAGGTTCTTTATGATTTTATGAATAACCTTTTACAAGGAGCTGTCAGGAACTTTGTCCAACTAATTTTTCTCATGCTGTTTTCAAAAGCCCCTACTTCACTGTGATTTCAGCAAAAAAAAAATATTCTCCATAAATAAAAGCTTATTTAGCTTACATTTTTTTGAGTCTAATAAGAGTTTTGCTCTTGCTTTTACATTAAATTATATAATTTATGAAGAATATGGTTAAGCATTACGGTGGTCTTACAAGAAAATTTCTTAACTGAAAATTGATGTAGAGGATAGAAACATATCAAAGAAAAATTTTAAAAAGTCCATGCAAGTATCCTTTTAGGTGCTAAAATGCATTTGAACTGGGTCATGTGATTCCAGTATCTGTTGAACACACAAAAGCCCAAAATTAATTTGTATACTTAGCATTGTTTACAATACTAAGTAGAAAAACAACTTTTTCAATTATTTGCATATTTATAAATCTGCAATCCGATATTAAGGTAAATTTTCAAAAACATATTTGTTTGCTTGGTTGCTTGTTTTTTTAACTGGTTACACACTGGGTGCCATTAAAAAAAAAAATACCATAACAGCAATTTTTATCATTTTACCTTCTTTTCATTACCAAACCTCAACACGTGCAGGTCAGAAGTTAATTTTCAGGAAGCTGCTCTTGGTGGTGAGCAAGTGATGTAATCAGGAGAAAAAATTTCTGAGAAGAAAAGATTTCTCCAGAACTAACGAAGACTTGACTGGATTTTCCTGAAAGGAAGCTAAGAAAGCATTAATCTAAGGACAATTTTAGAAAAGTGAGAAAGTTAACCTTCTCAAGAAAAGAAATATTTATGCCTAAACTTGTATGGAATGAAAAGTAACCAAGCTTCTATACACACTTAGGGTTTTAATTTAAGGACTGGGTGATCTCCCAAGTGCTTTCGAAGATCATGAAGCATTCAAAGGTCACCAAAGCCTGCCTTGCCCAGCCTTCTGAGCACATATATTTGGCATTAATTACAAAACCAGTATCTTTTTTCTAAGATACCCCTTTCTTTAACTGCTAGGGCACAGCTCCACAGACGTTTATCAGTGTTCAGTGGGGAGAGGAAATCCTCACAGAGCATTGCAGTGTCCTCTCAGTGCCCCCAACATGCACTGCTGTGATGATTTAGGTATTAACTTTTCTATGTTCCCAACCCTGCCCTGCCCAGTGTCACTCTGCAGTTCCCTGGAGCTCGTTCAGTGCTGTTCTCTCATGCTCACACACACACAACAAAGCCTCTCCAGCTCTCCAAGGACACCCAGACCCTCCTAGGCCCAACCACTGCAAACCACAAGCTTGGCAAAAGGGGGGCAAGCTTGGGCAAATTCCATCCTTGCCTGGCTTCTGCTTGGGGAATTGATGCTGAGATCCAAGTGGGAAGAACTCGGGAGCTGTCCTTGTCCATGTTGGGATGCACTGAGGCAGGAGCCTCTGGAGGCCAGAGTGTACCTCTGAAGGCCTTTCCAATCAATCCCTCCTTGATTCCTTTATTCCTGTCTGCTCTCTGTTTCTAGGGAGCCATTTAAGGCATCAGCTGAACTTCCCCTGGGAGTTCAATCTCTGATGCAGCACATGAAATGTTCTCCTTCCTGGAGCTGCTTGGCCAAAAGGAGAGGAGGCTGCTTTGTTTCCAGCATGGAGAAGTTTTCCGAGCAGGCCTTTGATGGCTTCGCTCTTAGGGGCAATCAGAGGATGAAACAAACCATATAAACCCTCCCTGGCACCATGTGACAGCAGTGCACTCAGTGAAACACTGAGCTGTAAGTCCTACAAAATACATCAGTGGAGCTGCCAAGTCCTGCCAGGCCACATCCACTTGTGATTCAAAATCCATTCCTTTAAATCAGATATAACTTGAAGGGCAGTTGGAACAACTTCATTAAATAGTGCAGGTTTGGTGAGACTTTCTCACTGAAAGTACTTGACATGTTTGGTTTTTTTTTTTTTAATGAAATTAAAATTAGAACTTTCTATACTATAAAGAAAATGCATTTAGTATCTGAGAGGTCTTTCAGAAAGATTAAATCTAACAAGAAATTATCAATGAAATATATTATTAAGAGCATTTCCTCCTAACCACAAGTTGGTACAAGTAATATCACACATTTTATATGCAGCCCTCATCTGTAGCAATATAGAAAATATACCCCACACATTTAGAAAGAAAGGAAAAACAGCTGTAGGCAAAACCCTCCAATTTAAGTTGACAGAGACCAAGATTTTGTTGGGTTTTTATTTTCCCCAAATGGTAAAATGTTCCATATTCATGTACTTGCTTTCAGCTGAAGCCTGAGATTTAGGTAAATATTTCAGCTCACCATCCTTCTTCATTACTTTATTGAGTGCTAATAAACTGAAGTAAAAAATTATTAAAGTTGCACTTTTATAGGAAACCAAAAAAGCTAGAGAAGCTTTACAGGCTTGCAATCATAAAAATGAATCTGTTCATTTGGAAAGGATCCTCCTAGGGCTGTTTCCTTCCTACATGTGCTTCGTAACATTACTGATTTAATAATACCCTAAAGATATCTCAGTTATTATCATGAAAGTATTTAAGGATGGTTGTAAGATTATAATTTTCCTAATTATTCTGATACCGATTTTCCCTTTAAATTCACCTTCGAGCAAAAACATGACTTGCCTACTATTTAAAATATAAAATATAACTTTCTTAGGCTGGTAAAAATGAGGAGGTGAATGCAGTTTCAGAGAAAGGTCTTCATCCTTTTCCTGGAAGTGTTCTCACCTGGGCCCTCCATTTCAGAAACCTGCAATAGGCTTTCCTTTCAAGCCAGGAGAGTCTTGGAGACCTCCTCATGTGTCCAGGAATTTCCCAGTGATTTTGTTGACAGACAATTCAGATGACAGACAGGATTTAGACCCTGAACTTGCAGGCAGCACTCACAAAATAAATTAATTTATCGTTCACAGCAGCAGCAGTGTCCCACCACAGGCTATGTCCCCTAACATACACCTGTAGTTATAGGCCTGAAAAATATTTCCAGTGCTTCAGAGAAAAGAAAATTATAAAATATGAACCAAGAATGGCCACTGTATTCTGTTATTCTGATGGATGTTAGCGTATTTTCAGCACAAAAATGCATATGAATACAAGTAGTTAGTTAATTCTCTGTTTCCCTGCTCATAAGGTTCCATATAATTTCTCTTAATTGCCACAGCATTACATTACTGATGCACTGCATTTTATTAACCTAACTGGTCCACATGAGTTTCAGTGCATGGAATAATATGTCTAAAACAGGTCTATAAGGTACTTGGAAAGCCATTCATGTCTCACATTTAAGGAATCCCAAACCCTCAGTCCTCCTGGTCTGAATTATTCTGCAGCCTACACAAAACTAATTTATCAAAACAGGTAAAAATGTCCAAATCTGCATAGAATTTTGACTGACATGTGAATTTTCTTTTAAATGATAAACTTGTTTTATAAAATTTCGCACAAATGGGCATCCCTGCATGCAACTCTTAGGGTAATGAGTGCACCTACATTTAAATTATACAACCCCAGACAGATTATAGAAGCCTATTTTATTTATAAGTGCAGAGCAAGTGCAGCTTTAGTTACAAAAAGCAACAAAGAACATAACTAATACTTTGTGAAAGTACTGATCTGTCACACTGCTGGAAGCACATTTATGTGTTCCAGCACTCTGTGCCCCATGTAGGGATCATTTTAATCTGAAGTTTCCTCTGTGTTTATGGGTAGTTCAGTGTTCTTTCTTAGAAACTTTTATCTTCCTTCATAACACTTTTCACTTCCTAACATTTTACTGAAGGAGGATTGTACAAGTGTTGCCAAAAGACAAACCAACAACCAACCAAAAAAAAAAAAAAAATAGAAAAGAAAAGAAAAGAAAGGGGTGCCATGGAAGCTTAAAAAATAATTATTAGGTTGGGGACCATTTATAATTCTGGACAGTGACACCCTGTTCTGCTGCAGCACAATGTTCTGCTGTTGGAGGGTCAGCCCCCATAACAGAGGATGACATTGAATTAAAATCTCTACTCTTTTTAATTAAACTGTTGTGAGGATGGTGGATCCCTCATCTTAACTCCAGGGTTATACAGAGGTGTGTAATTATGTTCCATAGGCCTAACATCAGGAGGAAACTAAATGATTTTAAAGCCATTCTGCAATGGTGTTGAACTATTTTACATGCAATATACTATGTTTTCCTCTAATTAGTTGTATAGCTAGTAATAGCTAAAGTAATTGATATGATTTATTTAAACCTAGTCACAGACCTCTGGCAGAATTCAGCAGATAGATTTGAAATTAGTTTACAATCATGGTCACCTGATTAAATTGAAGTCTCTTCCATCCCTCAGTTTCCTACTTTCCACCTGTAAAGCAGTGAGAGTGTTTGTTTCTTTGAGCCACAGCGTTGAGTTTCAGTTACAGGAGAGGTTTGTGTCACCAGCAGCAACTTAAGCTTGAGCACTGCAATTTTGGAACAACACTCGAAATAACTCTGCCTTTAGTTCTACAACATAAGCACTTGTCTTAAATTATTTTACAAAAACTCTAGAGCAAGCACAATGGAAGATGCCTCCTTAGTAGTTTTATTAAATCCATATATTTGAATATATGTATAAGTACACCGCTGCAGTCCCCAGATTAAATTCCCTTTGTGGCAAACCGGAGACAAGAAATACTTCATCTTCTTCCTTTTAGCCTTCATGCCTCAGCCTCCTTAAAATGCCACAAAGAGAACCAAAAAATCTGTGGAAGTGATGCCAGAAGCGTTGGAGGCTTGGGCCTGTCCTCTGCCCTGGGGCTTTTCTTCTTTTGGTTTGTCATGTTGGAAAGAATGAAGTGAGACATCTTTGCTGTTTCAGAGTTGTTTATTTTTCTTATCAAGACCTTGGAGGCAGAGGCAGCATCCTCCAAGGACACCAGGGCAGAAAGGCAATGGCTGCAGATCAGCAGCTACTTTTATATCTTACTAACAACCATTCAAAAAACAATATGTATCTTATTTTCTTTTCAACACCAGTAAATCCTCATCTTATTGATATGTCTTTTCAATGCTAACTTTTTTCCACCAACCAACACACCACAGGAACTGGTGTCAGAGGAGANTCTGGACTCTGACAAGAAGAATGTGGATCTCACCAAAAAATCTGTGGAAGTGACGCCAGAAGACCACGGATCTCTCCTGCTACTGCTGGCCAAAACCAGCAGTCATTCTTCAGCCATAATTCTTCCCCACATATTTTTTTTTTTTTTTTTAATAATTTTCACTAAATTGAGACAAAGAGTAGCTTCTGTGGGCGACAAGAGGGCCCAAGATTTGCCCAGGGGCTGCAGCCATCATCACTCCACACGTGCATGAGACACGAGGAGCTGCTGGTTTATTTCCTTTTCCGCCCTCCTTCACGGCCCCTTCTGCTGGCAGCAGAGCTTAAATGTGAGGCTTTGGGTGGAGCAGAGAGGGCAGGGAGTTTTCCCCTGGTGCTGGCAGTGGGTTTCATTTCTCAATCAGACTCATTTGGCTGTGAACACACCCCTGGGCAGCAGCCCTGCAAAGGAGATTAAGGTGGTTCCTTTTAACCGATTTTCTCTCGGCTGAGCCCAGAAAGGGCTGCTTGTTGTCACAGATGTTCTTTAGAAGCAGCTTCCAGCAGTCAAACCCCCCCACAAAAAGGGCAGAGCTGAAGGGATTCCAGTGGGCAGTGGGATTTCATCCTGAAAAAACCTCTTGGAAAACTCGATGTCGAGTTTGCCCTTACAGCAGTTTTGTTAAGTCAGAGCAGGACTTTGAAGCAGCAGTTGTGCTGCTTCCAGCATGGATTCAGAGTGTTCCAGAGATCTCCGTGCTGACCAAAGTGAGCTTTTGTAGTTTTCAACAGTCTAACCAGCTTTTCTTTTCGGTTTTTCAATTTTCTGTCAACAGCCACAAATTTTTCAGCTTGGCAGTGAGTACCATAACACAAACATCTTTTGAAGATGCTCTATCAAGGTGTCAAATCTATGCATTTTAAATATTTTTATAATTTGAGTTTTGAAAATGTAGAGAAATATGAGTTCTTTACCAATACAGATAAAATTACAAACTCATCCTTCTAAGAGTTATGTACCTCTAATTGACATTGAATAACACTATTTATTTTATTTCTATTTAGAAACACTGTGAGCAGTGATTTTTACTTTTCTAATTTCTCCTTTAAGTATTTTTTCTTAAGAAATTATCATATCTAAATTAAATTTCACTGAAAAATTATAAAGCAAAGCAAAACACTGAATATTTACCATCATATGGTAATAATGGAAGGTCATAAAAAGGCAACTAATGCATTAAAAAAAGAAACCAGCTCATGATTACCACCATCATTACGCCAGTGAGAAAAGGATTTTCTCATTCTTGAAGTTTGTCAAAATGTGCTCTGTAAAATACTATGTATCCTCAGCACAATATCTGAAATATTTTAAATGTTTTCAAGTGCTCATAACCCCATCAAGGAAGATAAGACTTCGCAGCTCTTAGAACAATTTTGGGGAACATTTTTTTTTGAAAAAAGAAAACATTAGGACAAGCTTGTGGCAGTGTTGTGGTGTTAAAAGTGATGTTTGAGAGAGAAAAATCCATCCTTGGTCCTCTGGTCCACACAGTCCAGCACTGGATCTGCTTTTGGTGGCAGGGGAAGAGTTCACTGGCACCAGCACCAATTCTTGCCACATCTCAGATGCCTTCAGTGCTGTTTTATATACTGTGAATGGTTTTTCTGCACATCTTGGGCACAGAGAGGAGATTTCTTCCATGGAGAGAGATGGAGGGAAGCCTCACACACCTTCCCTGAAATTTAATGTGCTAAGAATTGGTTCACGGTGGAAAGGTTATGGGAAAGCTATGCAGAAGCTCGGGATTGAAAATAAAATAAAATAAAATAAAATAAAATAAAATAAAATAAAATAAAATAAAATAAAATAAAATAAAATAAAATAAAATATAATCAGAAATACTACCAGATTGTAAAAAGATTTTAATTTGGTTCAATGCTTTTGTACCTGTTCAGCCACTAAAATTTTCACATGCAGCAAGAAGAATAAGATAATTATTCACAACTGATTTCTCAAGAGTTCCAAGTCAGAAGCATTCTCCACAATTTTATGAATTATTATTGTTTTTAACCCTGAAAAAAGGGAGAATGCTAAGGGGATGGGAGGAGGAAGAGAATTCAGCTAATTTGAAACTGAAAAATAAATTTTAAAAAGTTCTAATCTGTGTAATCCCCAGTAGTATTCTTGCCAGATTTGAATGTGTTTAAACCTGAATAGACTAATATACTGTATTAGAACAAATTTGAGTATACTTAGATACTTCCAGGAGGCTTGAGCACACCAAGAGCTTGTTCTTTGAACTAAGTGGCTGAACAAAATGCTGTTTTTTAGGTGTGATTCAACTCAAGGCGTTGAAAATCAAATTATTTTCACCTTGTTTTCCGACGACTTTGTACAAAAGAGAAAGTGATAGCCTTGGTATCAACCTGATTGATCAGCAGCTGTTGAAGAAGTTAATACTGAGTTATTTCCACATTTAAGCTTTGGAAAGATCACCCTTTAATAAATTTGTACAGAGATAACACAGTACATCTAAATATCCAGCGTAGCTGAGCCTGAGAGAGCTTCAACAACAGCAGCAGGGAATTCTTTCTGAGGAGAAAAATGTTTATATCCTTACACCTTCACCCTCATGCAAGTTTTTGTCTTCACAAAATGCAGTGTACGGGTATGAAACTATTCTTTCCCTCCAGCCAGATGTGCAACAGGAGTCCCCTACCTCCTTCCCTCTTTTTTTTAAGAGAGCTTTGATTTGTTGAGCCGGCGTGGTTTATCCCTCCCGGCTGGCAGAACTTCCTCCAAGAGCACTCGGGGTGAAACTCCAGCGCTGCTTCTGCAGCAGAATTAATTAACCCCACGGAAGCTGTTGTGCAGCTGAGCACCCCCAGCACTCTGCCTGCTGCCAGCCACAGCCACGAGCATGCACCACCACTCTGGTGGTGACTCGGTACTGGGTTTTTGAGAAATCTCAGGGAAAGGCTGGAGAAATGCAAGCTTTTGTTAACTTGTCCTGAAATCCATTTTCTAAGGGAACTTTTTGTCGTTTCCCAGGAGAAAGCTTTGGTGAAAGGATGTAAATAAGAGAAATGTTGATGGTAAGGTGGTTGCCTTGACCAGTGAAATGTCTTCCTCTGCCTTGTTGTGGACTCCTGGCTGAGACACAGTCAGAGACACAGACACACAGACAGAGATGTTCCCTGCAGCTGAACCTGCTGGAGGGAGAAAGATTGGTTCTGTTTTCTTGATATTAATAACTAAGCCTTCTGAGAAAATCATGGACATGGGTGGTTTGTGGAAAAGCTCTGGGAAACCAGGGCAGGCTCCTTTCTACACCACACCTCTGCTCTGGAAACAAATAAGCTTCTCTAATGCTCGTGCTTGAAAATAAAAATAACCCCACCACCACAATTGTGAGCACCTGCTCACTCAGCAGGGTTGTTTTAACCTTCAGTTCATTTATTTAAATAAGATCTGGCGTGGTTATTACCTGTAGGTGCAGTGTTATTTCTGCGTTTGGAGGTGAGGGGTAAAACCTCTCAGGAGTGTCTCTTCCAGCACAGTCTCTCTTGTGCACACAGAAAGTTTTGGGGTTTTTTTTGGTCTTATTGATAAGTATTTTTGGAAGACTCATGTCTCAAATGTTAAGAGTGGGCAGGCTTTTCACCCAGGGCAGACTCCTCGCTATTACTTACCAATTTTAATACATTAATTGAATTCCACTAATGGCAGTCTCTGAACTGTGAAACTGCTGTCTGCTCCCCGTGACCCGAAGTTGTCCTGTTTTAGATCCATTAAATTAAATTATGTGATACAAAGGTTAATTAATCATGCATACCCAGCAGCTGAAAATCAGACATATAAACAGAATATTGATCTTCTGCTGCTACTTGAAAGCATGATGGAATTACCCACAGGTGTCCTTCACGAGTGCTGGTGATATAATTAATGGTAATAAACTCTGGCCTTGGTAAGTAATTTGATCAGCTATGGAGAACATTTCGCTGAAGTGATTTCAGAAGCTCATGAACTCTTTTAAAAACAGCAAGTTATTCCCTTTTTCGCATGGATAGGGTTTGGAAGTATCAGTCTTTAGCTAATAAAAGGTGAATGATAAGTCATCAGGCTATAGTTCTTCTTAATAGTCCAGAGCAGTAAAGCTGGCACCATTAAATCTAACACACTAAAATGGTTCTCTGCCACAGGTGCAGTAATATTTTACATTTCCTTTTCAAAATGCAGAAGTACCACTCTGTCTTGGACACAGTATCCTTGCTGCCATAAAACTCTTCAATTAACAACCCCCAAAACCTTGAGACCCCTCAAAATCCTGCCTGTACAGCACATTGTAAATTACCATGAAGTTTGGAGCTTTCTTTCCTCATAAAAGATATTCAGATAGTGCTGTTCTCCATTTTTACCTTTCCATGCCTAACTTAATTCTTGGAGCTTTGCACTGCACCTCTCTAATTTCAAAGCTTTACTCTCCTGAGAGGAGGGCTTTAATTTCCTTGTAAGGTTTAACTCCTTACAAGGAGTTTCACCACTAAAGAAGCCTTAATCACAATCTGCCTGGACATAGTGAAACTTTTGATGATTTGCCACGTTAGGAATTGGTGGAGCCCTCATGGAAATACTTCATGTGGACTTTAATGGGGTTTCAGGATGGGATTAATGATGTGGGGTGCATCACCTATACTGATGGCAAAATGTGGCTGAAGGAATATTAGAATAGGATTGTGAATGTGGCACTATGGCCAACCCAGCTGGGATCCACGGAGATTTTTTAAGCCTCATTTTTAATTTTTCATCTCTCCTGCAAGCACATTGGTAGAAGATTGGAAAAGTCCAAGTTTCACAGATTTCCGTATGCAGATGGAGATCTTTTAATAGGTGCAGGCATGCCTCTTTACCTAAAGTCCAACTTAGTACTGAAAGGTTTCCATAGGAAAAGTAAACTTTCTGGAAAACTGGTGTGGAACTCTGAAAATATTTATTAATTATATAGGAAGCCCAGTGTTTGAATTACTTTAACTACTACTGAAGAGGAGAGAAAAATAAGTGTATTCCATGATCTGTAGCAGATGCAACACCACCCAAACTATAAAAAAATATATAAAATACATGTAAATATATTGTAAATAAATATATCTATAAATATATGTAAATAAATATATGTATTTACAAATTATTTTTATATATTCCATAGATGGGTAGATATCAAAATATTTTAAAAAAACCAAATCCATGCATGAAAAAAGTCCACAGAGAAACTGAAACAGCACCTACAGCAGAATTTAGGAGAAGGCACATTCCTCTATAAATCTTGCTTTTCCAAGTCTAGATGAAGGTGCAGTGCAAGCACTCAATTGACCCCATCTCAAATAAAAAAGAAGCTCTCAGTTGCCTCTCAACTTCAGCTCTACCAGTGTGGAGCTCCCAGCTTGGGCACTGAGGTGCTTGATCTTGCACAGCAGCATTCAGGTAATTTTATAAACAGGGCAAAAAAATTGGTGATTTTTTTGCTGCCTTTTATTGATGGGGAGGAAGGAGG
>VZTN01034804.1:24596-35584 GCA_013400515.1 Erpornis zantholeuca
GCACTGGGATTTAGGTCCCCTTCCCTAAAAAGAGAAAAAAAAAAAAAAAAAATCCATTAAAAAGATTGTTGAAAGTCAGAACTGCAAACTGACCCTACCTTCACAAACACTAATAACATCCTTTTAATGAGTATTATAACTCAGTAAAGTCTATTTTTAGGAACAGTTGCTGACAGAACTTACCAGTTACAAAGAAATGGGCTGGACCAGACTGAAAGGAGTCAGCTTCTGACCTTTGTCACAGTACAACGACTTGGAGAATCAATACTTTTAATTTTGTGGTGCGTGGAAGCAAATAGCTGAACACAGTGTCTGGAGCCATTATTTAATTTTCTTCCTCTAAGAACATTCAAATATTTATAGGGTTTATCCTTGTTTAATAGCCTCAACCTGAACAGTGCAAAAACCCTCGAGCCTGTTTTCATGTGCAAGTACTCAGTTAAGGGAAAAGTTAATGTTTTGAAGCACCTTCTATGGCCATTATGTTTGCAGAACCCAGAATTCAATTCTCTTTGCATTATTAATGAGGTTTAGAAAGTAGGGATTAAAGATCTGTCCACCTCACGTATCAATGAGATCTGTGGGAAAGTAAATTTCAGATTCAGCAGCAAATAGGATGGTAAGCACCCTCTCTAAGGAGTTGTGTTATGTACCAGTCAGAGATGTATCAGAAGGGGGGATCACCTACAGATCCTGCATTTAGGACACTCTCCAAAACCTTTTGGTGCCCTGTTGGAGACTAGGGAAGCCTAGAATCTTCTTCTGCTCTTTTGGGAGCTCCTTTTTGTCCCCGGAGCTCCTCAAAAATAGCTTAGCCAGTGACCTAAGCTTTTGGAGAAGCTCCCTTCACTTTTGGGAGAGCCTGAATGCACCAGAGAGGTGAAGAGATTTTTGTTTAGTGAACCACGGAGAGTTCAGTAGTTTTGGGATTTTGCTCTATATATTATNAATAAACAACCTTGAAAAAAGCAGAAAGAAGCCTCATTTCATCTTTTCAGGACATGGGACACAGAGGAGGCAAAAGAGCTGAGCCAGAGGCTGTCAGGGAACAAAGAGACCCTGATAGTCCCCGGGGCAGGGGCACAACACCCTTGACAGAATTTTTGCTTCCAACTTTATAAGGCTGGAAAAGGAACCTCCCACCTATCCCAGCGTACAAGGACAGGGGGGAAAAACGAGACCAAAGCAGGAGGAAAGGAACTTGCTGGCAAAGCTCCAGCAGCAAATTAAGCGAGGCCTTAAGGAGAGAGATGAGCTACTTAAAACAGTTCCCATAAAGTGCAAAGCCAAAACTGATTGGCAATATCCTGCAGGTTTTATGTCTCACTGTGAAAATGGCTCTCCCTACACAGCGGGCACGTACATTACCCACTGCAACCCCTCCTGCCCTTGTTCCAGGTCTGCACTTCTTCTTTCAGTCACAAAGCATGCAGGGGTTGCATATTCCCTTTGCAAGTGGGTGAAGGCTGATGCTTCAGGGAAAGAGAAAATTCTTAGTGGAAATGTGTGGGGTTTTGGCTGGGGATTTTTAAAATTATTTTTAGTGCCGCATTCGAGCCTGAACTTTCACACTGATCTGAGTTTGATGAATCCCAGCTGCCTTTACAGATGGTCAGAACTCTTCCTTCCATTTTTGCCTCCTTAAGTGTAGGACAAGTGACAAGTTACCAGAGACCTCTACAAAAAATCAAGCTTCTTTGTAAACTTATGACTGGAGAGGTAAATACACACCAGGAAAAGCAGTGCATTCTGTACATTTCTGAAAAGATCAATAAAGAAGAAATTAGGATTTACCTTTATGCTTCTCTCACGATGCATCAATATAATAAACTTCCCCTAGGTTTAACATTTATTTTATTCACTTTTCTTTGTGCCAAGTATCAGCCTCCTTAATCCTGCAGCATTACAGCCTGGCAGGGCCACTTTGGATCCATCTCCAGAGCAGCTTTGTTCCCAATTTATGGAAGGATGTTATTAAATGTGTCACTCCAAGGCTTAACACAGCAGTGAGATGCCTCCTGCCAAGACATATACCACTGCATCCAGATAAATTTTAGTTAAACATTGCAAGTGGTTGTTGGGAAAGCTGCACTTCTGCAGCCCAAGTTACTTAGTGCTGCTTCGAGTGTACACCACTTCTGAATTCTGTTTTTCCTTCATGTTTCTGCCTTGTGTTCACAACTAGTCAGAAATAAAATATTATAAATGTTTGAAAAACATCACAATAAAGCACTTTATGCATTTCAGCAGCTTTTGCAATTGTCCTGCCTGGTTATTTCTGTTCATGTCATGAACAGTGTAACACGAGGCAAAAGGGAATGCTTTTAAAGTGGTCTGCTGTGTCAGTCTGAGTGAAATTCACTGCAGGGTCCTTCTCTAATGTAGAAATTCAGCTTATTTAATAATTGCACCGTTAAAACACTGAAAACTGGAATGCTCAGGAGATACACAAGCCTTAATTATCTGGGGAGAGGAAATAAAACAGGACACAGGTTTTAAAATGCAGGGTACCTGATGGATATATTGATTCTTTAAAATATATCAAATGATATATTTTAAAGAATCAATACACTTTTGTAAGTCAGTTGATGGAAGCATGAGAGATTATCAGTCAAATAAGCAAAATAAGTTATTTAGACTGCATTAAGATTCTACACCCTTGCAGAAAACATAATTCAGGGTCTTGAGACCTGCCCTGGCCTGAGGTCCTTTATCCTGTGATTCCACTCAATTACAAGGAAGTTTTTTGACATTTTGCTTGAATTAACTTGGGCACTGTTCATAATCTTGCTGTTTAAAGACCCCAGTAAATTACCATGACTTTTCCACCCTCACTCTTCTTGAGGAAGACCAAAATTCTTGACCCCTGGACCCCAAGGAATGCCAGAAAAATAAGTACCATGCAGAGAAAACTGAGGTAGAAACTGAGAAATCTGCCTACAAGAAGTTTAGCTCTGTTATTAGAGGAAGATTCCTGTAATAATTGTATAATTTGGATTCAGTTTGATTGTATTTTAAATATTTGACATAATGAATGTTGGGACAGACACATTTTAGTGCAAGCAAGGTGTAACTAGCTATTGGAATCCTCCACCTCTGGTCTAATAAGATAGAAACTTTCAAAGCAAACAACATAAAAGTTTGTGTAAACAATAAAAAAGTTCATAAACAATGACCTTTTAATTTTCAGACTTGCACACCAACTCTTCTCTAACTGTACTGTTCTTTTAAGTTGAAAACACCTAATTCTTCAGGGATTTACTAGAATTCTTCATCTGAAAGGAGAGAATATCACTATATATCCAATAAGACCTTAGATAGCATATGTCAAAATGTCATGTCAACACAAAAAATTCAAGCTATATTTTAAAGTAATATAGAAGTAGGCAACTCCTTTACTCTTCCACTTTACTGTTCTATTTCACACACATAACTTAACAAAAAGAGTTGTTTTGGGGCTAGACATGAATGCAACAGCATGTATTTACTTTACTAACATTAATAAACTTCGTAATTAGGGATGAGACTCTCACTAAGTTTGTTCCAAGAGCGTCCCATGCTGTCGTGGGTTGACCCTGGACGTGTCTCTCCCATCCTCAATTTTTCAAGAGCAAATACAAAAAAAAAAAAGCTTGTGGGTTTAGGTAACAGCAGGGAGAGGTCTCTCTTTCTCTGGGCTTTTATCTTCACAGGCAAAAAAAAAAAAAGGAAAATAAAAAGAAATCCACTTGGAGAAATTAATTAATTTTCAATGAGATCTACATAGGGCAGTGAGAAGTAATGACACAGATCTTAAAATACCTTCCCCCCCACCCCTTTCTTCTTCCCAGGCTCAACTTAAAGTACATAAAATAATGCCTTTTGTACCTCTACAATTATGTAAACCAGATTAAATATTCCAGAGGGTGTCATACACAGCCAGAAAATCAGACACGAGCCTGGGGTATCTGATTCTTCAGTAGTCCTTGATTTCAGAGTAGTCCTAAAAAGTTTAGGAGGCCATAGAACATTACAAACATTCTGAATTGTTTTCTTTTTAGCCTACAGGTTATCCTTAAAAGATTATGAGGAGACAGAGATAAAAATGCTCATCATATTGCATTGGGACAACTTTCTTCTGAAGTAATGAAAAAGATAATAGGAAAATTATTGTGTATACATCTACCCACACCTACACTTTTCATGATGGAATATTAGTGTTATTGTTGAGACAAAAGAAATCAGTAGGTTTCAATGAATTCTGCCAGCTCTCTTTCATCATTTTCATTTATTCTGTGTTCTTTTTGCACACTTTGTTTGTCTGCAATAATTAGGAACAATCTATTGCATATACTTTTTTGTTTACCTCTGGCAAATTACCTCGTCTCAGCAGTGATATGGAAATACAAATGAGCAGTATAAATCTTCTTGAAAATAATTTAAGGTAGATTCATAAGGGTCCTGCTTATGTGAGTATGAAACAAATGAAAAATATGATAAAGACTGCAGGAAAAAAATTCATCAAGGTGAAGCAGTATCTCTGTTATTTCATAAGCAGTAAGAATGCTCAGAGGCTTGGAAGTCAGAGATAAATTAACACCTGGGGAGCTTCTGAAGTCCAAAAATTATAAAACACATGACCTTTACACTTCAGCAGAGCCACTGAATCTTCTCACTGAGAGTAAAACAAATTTCACAAAGGAAAGGAAAGCCAGACAAATACAATCTTACCTTTGAATATCTGTGCTATGCAGAGACAATGGCTCTGATAAGCACAATCTCTTCTGAGACAGAGACTGTTTTCCAGTCGCATCCAGTGACTTCAAACCCATCTCATCAAGGTATGTGAAAGAAACACCCACTCTTGTTTATTTTCAAAAAGAGAGAGTTGCATCTCTCTCTTGCTTTCAGAGGAACAGCCATTAGAGTCCTTAGAGCAGATCTTGGTTTTCTTTGGGTTTAATATTCACGTGTGTAACACTAAAAGCAGATACTGCTGGCAGCAAGACACAGCTCCACCACCAAGATTAAGAAATGCCTGAATGAGGTCAGATCACAACATATTATTGTTCAAGAGACTGCTGAAGGTTACTGAGCTAAAATACAGTGACAAAAGTGGACAAGACCAAGGTGGAGAAGAAAAGTGGTTTTTTGAGTCACCTCATTTCAAACTGTCTCATCAAGCAAATATTTTTGCTTAAGATTTGTCTCTTTTCACGAGAAAAAAAAAAAAGGCCTCAAATTTGACTAGTTTAAGTCTTCACTTAATTATCACATTAAGTACAAGACCAAGAGGAACCTCCCTTCACAACAGTAAGAAAAACACATTACCTCTGTGTTTATAAGGCTGGATTTTAGGCGGGATCAGAGTTATCCTGCTCCAGGATGCCCCTGGGTTGCTCTATGTCTGTGTTTTTGTTCCTTATATATCTCCTTATGGCTGAGAGGTATGAGCCTGTGAATGAGGCACCGTGGGAGCAGCATCAACATTTCTTCTTTGGCCATTGAGAAGATGCCATGTCAGGTCTTATCATATCAGTGTGTAATTTTGTGGTTGGGATTCACGGCGGAAGAGACAAATGGCTTTGTCAAGGTAAAGTGGCCTTTACTGCAGCCTTAAAAGTGGATTTTCTTTCCTTCTAGAGCAGGAAGACCTAAAGTTTTCAGGCTACAAATCCACCTCAGGGTGGCTCCCAGTCTTCCACAGACAGGGGAGGTTGGGGAAATTTTCAAAACGGAACAGAATCCATTAGGCAAAGTGTAAAACCTCTGTTAGTCCTTCAGGAAAACCCTGGTGACTGCAGCTCTGCATTGTATCACTTTGTGACCTGTCCCCTGCTTGTCTGAGAGACCCAAAAACAGGAGCACCTGCAGACCTGAGTGACAAAATGGAATGGATCTACCCTACAAAAAAAAAAAAAAAAANGATTTGTGGAATGCTCACTATGTTTAACGAGTAACTGGAGCTACAGCAGAATTTAATAAGGAGCTTATGACTTCATAAAGTACTAAAAGTTTAAACTGAAACTTTAAAGTTTCTATTCTGGAGTATTCAGGGAAATTACTTTAATATTTTTTTGGAACAAATTAGTGATAAGTGTAGAGTTTATGCACAAGGTTACACATCCATATCTATACACTCACACCCCTATCTGTGGACAAAGGATCTGCCAGCTGCATGAGAATTGACTGAAACCTCCTCACTGAAAATCCATTTATTTCCATGGATTTTCTCAAGGGCAAGTCCTCATGTACAGAAGAGATATTCCTCCAAAACATCTAATCACTATTTCGGACACTGGGCAAAGAATTTAAGAGTGATGAGGTGAAGGCAGCCAAAAGTAAAACATTACAGACTAAGTGATCATAGGGAAATATTTGTTTAAAATTAAAAGCACAAACATGTTTCAAAGCAGCTTTATTTTTGTCTTTGAACTAAATATGTTTTCTTCTTCCTGGATCTCCTAGTGTTTGATGAGTATGGATTTTTGAGATTAAAATGTGATGGAAGGATATTTTCAGAGAATGGTAGCATAACTGTAGAAAGCTCTTTACTTATACCAGAAAATCTATTTTTTATAATGTTAGAAAATTCAATACATGGTCATTGGTGAAAACAGGCAGCAAAGAGGCTTCCTAGGGATTTAGAAGGATTTGGGGGTAGAAAATCAAACTGAAATTTAAGACAAACTAAGGGTATGTCTTGCTAATGATCCTGTTGTATTTGAGTTCAATTCTCTGCTCCACAGTCAAGAAAGACCAGGAGCTGCTGGAGAGGGTCCAGGCAAGGCCACAGAGATGATTTGGGCTCTGCAGCATCTCTGTGCTGAGCAGAGGCTGCGGGAGCTGGGCCTGCTCAGGCTGGGGAAGGGAAGGCTGAGAGGAGATCCCAGCAATGCACACAAACACCTCCAAGGGCTGCCAGAGGATAATGCCAGGCTCTGCTCAGGGCTGCCAGGGCCAGGATGGGCAGCAGTGGCCATCAAATCAAGCACAGGCAGTGCCAGGGCAGCAGGAGGAAGAACTTGTGTCCGTGCAGGGGCAGAGCCCTGGAACAGCTGCCCAGGGAGGGCCTGGAGTGTCCCTGTCTGGAGCCATGCCAAGCCCAGCTGGACACGTTCCTGTGTCCCTGCTTTGGGGGACCCTGCCTGGGCAGGGGCTTGGGCTGGGGGAGCTCCAGAGGTCCTTCCAGCCCTAACAATTCTGTGAAAAGCTGAGGAAGAGTGGTCGAAACAGAGAAATACAGAGTAAAATACAGAATTTCTCCCTTAAACCTACAGAGACATGGTGACCAGAGAAAGAGCAAACAAACTGTAGAAGCACCATTAATCTCAAGAGAGCTGGAAAAAATCTATTCCTGAGGTAACTATGAACAAGGGTATCATCAATATGCCTCACTAAATATTGATGGATGTCCAAGATGTTCCTCAGTAATAAAATACACAAGAGGACTACTCTAGGATCCATCTAATTTTTGTGGATGCTCTTGAAACTCTGAGACTCTGTAGTGCTTCAGAAAATGAAAAAGGCATTCTGCTGCAGGGCAGTCAGTGAAAGAAGTGCAGGAATATGCACTTGTGCTTTTAAACTGTAAAATCACAGAATCACAGAGTGCTTTGTGTTGGAAAGGACCTCAAAACTCATCTTGTTCCACCCCCTGCTTCTGACTGGGGCCTCTCCCACTAGACCAGGCTGCTCCAAGCTCTGTCCAACTTGCAAAGAATTCCATACCAATATCTAGCTTAAAACTACCATTTTTCAGTTTGAAACCATTACCCATTAAATTATGTCGTTAATTAACCAGCAGTGACAAATAATGGGAACTGCAGAGGATCTTTTGTTATATCAAAGCAGACTTGTCCCAGACACCAGGACCATAAAGATATTTTATTTCTGGTCTGCTTGTGGGTCAGACTTTGTAGGTTTTCAGGTGTATAGCAAATGTCAAGAAGTTGATATTTTTCCTCTGTACCTAGAAGTAGAAAGGATGTAACTTTATGGTATTTGGCCAAATCACTGATAAAATGATAGTGTAAGTGAAATAGCTTAAAAAGGCATAAATGACAAATACTGCATTGGTGTTGAAAGATAAGAGAAGTGCAATAACAGCTCAAGAAAAGCAAGCCATCAGAAGGTGGCTGAGGGTATTGATGGGAAAGGACTTAATATTACATTTTGTCAATTTTTCTTTTTAGAGAAATGAGTAATAAGACCCTTGGAGACAGAAGGAGAGAAAGAAGTGAACTGTTTGAAGTTTGAAATTAATCATATCACAGAATCTATTGGGATTGAAGGTGAGGCATTAAGCAAAATTAGAAAAGTTGTTGCTTACAAATAGGTAAAGCAGAACCCAAAGACTGAGAGGACATTTTCTACTACTGAAAGTCAAGCTGGTTGTTGGATTTTTTAAAGTGAATCTTAGCAGAGGCCCTGCAGTAAGAGTAAATGGCCTTGCAATCAATTAACCTGGTCTAATTAACCTTGAAGAAATTGTTAATTTATTACATTTACTATTCTTAGTTAATTAATGCATTATCTTGAAATTAATTTCTTTATCAAGTTTGTTTCATTAAGTCTCAGGGTTTTAATTCACGTTTTAGTTCGGTGGTGTGGGTGGAAAATGTGGGCATGCAAATGTAAAATAACATGGTTTGATGTTTAAAACAATTTACTTAAAGGGATTCAGCAGAGAAAACGTACATTTATTATTTCACAATTGTAACTGCAGAAAGCTTCTATGAAGAATTTGAAAAGCAGCTGAGTATTTTAACAGCAGGAAAACACTGCAGTCTCCAGATAATATTCTCTGTTTAAATTGAGGCATTTTTTTCCTTTTTGGTGAAAAGAAATTAAAAAAATGAGAGAGAAAAAGAAAAAAGAAAAAACAGTATTATAAAATTTTACTCAAGAAATAATGCTGAAAACTTTGGCTTTTGCGCTTACTCATTATTGCTCTCACCTCAGGCAGCACAATTAAAGTTGTCAGGCAGTTTTCTGTGGCTTGGAAACCACGCTGAATTGTTCCCTTCAGCAAACAGAAGTCTTACTGTGCATATGTTTAGATGATTGAGTGGCCTGGCCCTCTTTGACTTTGTTTTTACCCCCTTCTCTGGTGTTAATGGATTGAGGATTTCTTTTCATACAAATCTAGTCGTTTAGAGGAAAGTGTGGCAAATACCTGCTGTGACACTCACCCAAGGCTGCAGAAGAGGCAGTGGCCTTGCTTAACTCATTCTGGGAAAAAGGATTAGAGTCCAGCCCTGGGCCCAGCACAGGCAGGACCTGGAGCTGCTGGAGCCAGGCCAGGGCAGGCACCAGGAGGAGCAGAGGATGGAGCAGCTCTGCTGGGAGGAAAGGCTGCCAGAGCTGGGATGGCTCAGCCTGGACAGGAGAAGCTCTGGGGTGAGCTCAGTGTGGCCTTGCAGGGCCTGAAGGAGACACAGGAAAGATGGAGAGAGACAATTGACAAGGGATAGCAGGGACAGGACACAGGGAATGGCTTCCCAGTGCCAGAGGGGAGTCATAGATGTGATTTTGGGAAGGAATTGTTCCCTGTGAGGGTGGGCAGGCCCTGGCACAGGGTGCCCAGAGCAGCTGTGGCTGCCCCTGGATCCCTGGCAGTGTCCAAGGCCAGGCTGGACATTGGGGCTTGGAGCAGCCTGGGACAGTGGGAGGGGTCCCTGCCATGGCAGGGGTGGCACTGGATGAGCTTTAAGGTCCCTTCCAGCCCAAACCCTTCTGGGATTCTCTGATTTGATAAAGAGGAGAAGTTTCCATCCTCTTTTAACTGCAGTGGCAGCTGTAGGCATCAGGGCTCAATCCTTGGCTTCTGCAAGAGGGAGAAAGAGGTGACAGTCACGGAGAAAAACAGCAGCACTGAAACATGAGCACCACATCTGTGCTGCTACCATCAACCATTATAACACACTTCTCTTCCCAGGTCCTCCTTACACCTCAGAAATTACAGGAAGTAGTATTCGATGAGTAAAATTTTCCCAGAAAAAAGTATCTGAAACCTTTTTTTTGAGGAAATATTTCACTGCACCATAATTAAAATCTATAGTGGACAAAAAAAAATTGCTTTGAATTGTTTTCAGTGAAAGGACTTGGAATTTCAAAGCTGTTTGTCATGCTGTGTGTTTAAATACTTTTCAAATTAAACTTGGTGTTCAATGTGGCATTTTTTCTGATTTTCTAGAATCTTTATGAGATGTTTCTTGGTGTCTCAGAGTCCTTCTGTTTTCTCCAATATATGACCTTATCTAAATTGCTGTCCTAGACCTCTGAATTTTACCAGAAGAAAGAAAAATCAGCTTCATGTTATACAGCATTTTATTATTTTGTACATAACAGGAAACAGGAAGACATATCTTTGCTTTCAAGCACAAGAATCAATATGCAAATGTAACAATGTGCAAAAAATGTAGTTTCTACTGTGATCACAATATTAGCAAAAACTGCCGATCGAAGGGTTTACTCTGAAAAAGAGAAAGTTTAGCAATCTACCCTTTCTAATTGGTTTGGGTGGTAATGACACTTTTCTCACAAAATATTTGGGAATCCATATGATCATCTCTGTAGAAGAATTAAAGGAATTTTCGTTTCCATGGATCATTCTCATTCTAATTTTTGTCAGTAGCACTAATTGTTACAGCAGCATCAATTGTAGCTAGAGGTGGTTGACTAAATGTACAAAGCAAATGTGGCTGTTAAACACTGTTAACTGCACAAAACAAAGAGTTTGTGCCTGGATACACTTGTGCATCCCAGGACTACAGGAAAAAGTGCTGTAAAAGTGCTGTGAACAAAACAGATTCTATTCTTGAATGTGTGAGGGCAAAATGACATGCATATGTTGTTTTAATATTTCATAATTTTAAATACATATGATTCACTCAAAGGGAAATAACTGATACCTTGGGAGTGTCAAAGGAGGCTTACAATCCATAAAGCAGGAAAATACCCAGGAGTTGTATGGCATGATGATGGTTGCAAAAGCAAATTGTTCT
>VZTN01034806.1:4441-33593 GCA_013400515.1 Erpornis zantholeuca
TGAAGAAGGAGAGTGAGAGAATTTGATAAATAATTGAGTTTGTTCCAAACAAATTGGGTGGCACAAAGTAAGGAATATACATGAAAGGTGGTGGGGGGGATGGATTTGCCAGAGCTAAGGAGTGTAGGAGGAGATGAAAGTAGAGATGTGGCTTTGAAAGAAAGCTTTGAAAGAAAGAAGAAACATGGATGTGGGAGATTGGAGGAGATACACTGAGAGAGGAGCCATAGAGAGCTGAGTTTTAAGTGCAGCTGAGCTGGAAGGGAGAGTGAGAATATGTTATGGAAAATAGGAAATTGAGCCTTAGCAATGAGGATGGCAACAGAGGACACAAATGGAGATGCAGAAAGTGGAGAAACTTCAGGGTCTGGGTATGAGGGCTCTGCAAGGGAAAACAATGGGGATTTCATCAGTAAAAAGGCTGGTGTCATCAAATTAGTAATAAGGAAAAGAAATATGATATTACTCATATTGGGTCATATTTTCTATGAGCTAAATGGGCTTCACCAGAGAGAGTTTAGCTACCAGGTGCACTATGAAGTGATCTTGGGGATTAAAAATAAAATAAAAATACAGACATTTTAGGATTAGAGTTTAGAAACTACAGGATCTGTAGAACATGGGGAGACAAATTTTCAGGGTATGGCAGAGGAGGTCACTTAAGAGACCGAGAGAGGTAATTAGAGTGGAGGAAATTGTCTGAGAGAAAATCAAATTAAAAGCTTCAGAATGCAACCTGAGAAATGTCACTGTTTTTTATCAGTTCTGCCTCTCCTAAAGATTTATAAAAGACATTTATTGCACCAGGCAGTTGCTACTGGTGGAACACAGATACAGGAACAGAAAGATTGGTGTTTAGGCCAAATGAAATTGCCTCTTAAGAAAAATGGGTGATAGTCTGCATTTTTCATTTTGTTTTTAAAAACTGATTAAATCAATTTGCATCTTCCACTAAAGCAGAAATAAATTGAATCCTAATCTCATTTTATCAACACTCTGGAATCTTGGAAAAAACCTCTGATTTTGCCTCAACTCTATTTTGAACCAGCATGCATTCTGAGAAATCATCATAGCTAGGCAGACAGGGCTGCATTTTTGTTTTGTTTTACAAAGTGTGTTTTTTTGTGGTAGATATGTTCAATTAGTCTTTTAAACCACCACATTTCAGGAAGTAATCTAGTGTAAAGCCCATAAATTCTATTCTTCTCGGTATTTTATAAATACAAAATCACTTACAGTGATTTCTTGTGAAAAGAATGTGTTGATTTCTTAAAAGTAGCTAGAGAGTAAAGATCCTTAAAGAAATGTTGGTGTTTGGTATCTTTTAGGATTCTTGGGGTGTCCTGCACATAGCCAGGAGTTGGGCTCGGTGATCCTGAGGGGTCTCTTCCAACCCAGTATATTCTGTTTCTTTGTTTCTAACTCACAGAGTAAATTTTTTTTTTTGCCTCTTGAACAGGTTTAATTACATTGCTCTTTCTCAAGATTAAAAAAAGTGTTGGAAGAAAGCTGATGACTTTTTGAGGACATCACTGTATTACCTGCCTTCTATAATGACATTGACTTAAATCAGTTGATTTACTCCACTCTGAAACTAAGTAAGCCTTACTCAGTCTTATCACACATATTTATCAGCACAGTTGTGTTTTGAAAAGTTATTGGCTGTAGCAATTACAGTCTTCATAATTTATGATATTATAATATAAGCCCTTTATTGCCTGGAGCACTAGAATTTATTTGTGTTTTTATTTACATAATGTATTTATTACTTATGGAAGAGACTCCAGTGGTAATGCTGAAGAGTAACACATGGAATGCATGCACAGTTTTAAGGTATGTGCTTGAGTGGTTTTAGGGTATGTGCCATCTTCCTTGAGATCCTCTTGTGAAGCTGGCAGTTCTGAGCAGCATCCAGAAATGATTCATTCCTTTCTTTTTTCCCAATTTATTCCTATTTCAGTGACCTACTACATGAATAGCATGTTTCCAGCATGCTTTTCTCTGTGTGTAGGTAGCATTTGGACTTCTGTGGTCACCAATAGGACTCTATGGCTCATCTTCAGTGCATGCATCCAGTAACACACACAAGAAAATGGGGCCATGTAGGAGTATGTCTGCTATTGGTGAACAGATTCACTTTCTTTTTGCTGCTTTATAAACGTTCCAAGGCTGAGCATTTAGAGCTGTAAATCTTGAAGGTTGAACCAATGATTGCTGATTCACTGCTTACTGCCTCCAGACTGCTGACTTTGTCCTGTCAATGTGATCAGTGCCCCTTCTTGCCTAACCTTTCTGTATTATGAGACCCTAACTGTCATACCTGGAATCCATGAGCTGTTGATGCTCCATGAAATTTATCCTCAATTAGCCAACTAAACCAACATTAAGTACCAAAGAGGCAAAACAAGTGTTCTAGTCTTGCTCTGAGGAACTTAACTGCTCTAAAGGTGAAAGGTTGTAACTGAATTTAGTGAAATTGCTCCCAGAAAAGTAGCTGGCTTCTGCAGGCTTGTAGTATAAGACTGTGTATAATGTGAAACTCATGCAAGTCTACTCCCAGATTTTAGGATCTTCCCCTTGCATGTAGGAGTACTTTCAACATGTATGTGTGGTCCCAGGGAAAACAGCAGGATGATGGTTCTCAGGTTGAGCCTCTGCTTATAATAAGAGGGGTGGGTGGATCCCAATGCAAACAGAAGCATATCAGTACCAAAGAGTGTGGTTTCTGTGGACACATCATCGTAGTGAAAATCTTATGCTTACTCTGTATCTTGAGTTCCAGTGGAAAGTCAAGAGTTCTCAAAATATGATCAATAAGGTACCCTTAAAATATGACATATTGAAACACAACAGAGTGTCTTGCTTTTAAAAATGAATGGGATCAATACATTTTGTTTAGATGTCCATAGTCACGGAATTGATTAATCTTTAATTCTGAAAGGTAAGTGAAAGAGCCTGAAATGTTTAATATAATAATACATTAAGACATTCACTATAAATGCAGTGAACCCTATGCCCTAGAGATGCCAGGAAGGAACACAGTTTCCATAGGCAATGCTTCTTGCTCTGGATGCAGTGTCTCCTCTGCAGGTCATACACTCAGCATGACATGTTAGTGGCACTGGGTGTCTTTTTAGTGCCACTGGTTGCATGGTGCTCGAGCATGATTTTGGCAAGGTGGTGCATCATGGGCTCCCACAGCCATGTGTGACTTGCAGATAAACAGCAGCTAAAGCTCAGAGTGGAAGTGTTGGCATCGTGTTTGGGCACTAAAATTTTACATGGTTCCTTTTTTGGAATGTGATGGCTGGGCAGGAAAGTGCTGCTAAGAAGTGGATATCTCAAAAACTACTATGCTTGGCTCGAGAATACTGCTTCAGAGTCAGTTTAACCAGCTCTGTGCCCATCATTAGGATAGTCATACAGTTTTTAGCAGGAATTTTTCTTTTTTTTTTTTTTTTTTTTTTTGCCAGTCAGCTGTTAGGAGACACAAGGTCAACTCTGTCAGTGTCTACTGACATGTCTACTGACATGAGCTTTGTCACTCTGCACTGTGAAATATTTCACTCATCCCACTTAGATAATGGAAGAAGATGGTCTGACTGAACAAGCAAACTTCCCTTGGCTGTAAATGTTACTGGAACACTTTTTATCCTGAAGTGAGCATTATATATTCAGTTGTAGGTGGTACAAAGTGATTTGTACCACTCTGAAGCAAAGCTGGTTAAAAACAACCAGCTAATGTTAGCAATAAAAGTGATGTCCCAGCAAGGTATTTCTCTAATATAACCTTAATAATCCTTCCATTGCCTTCTAAACGGTATACCTGTATTGAAAAATGTAATTTTGGGTGAGTCAGAGCAATTTTTCTATATAGGTAAGAGCGAGTATGTTTTTCTGAAGAAACTATCATGAAAAAGAATCATGCTTCATTGTAATTATGCATCCATGCCTTATGCAATTTACAGTACCCATGCCTAGATTTGAGCGCTTATTTGCTAATTGCAGATAAATATGCCAGTTAATTAATTAGGAACTATACAACCTCAATTGTCTGTATCTATCATATTGATATAATTTATAGTGATACATTTATCCGGATAATTTATTGTCCATGGAGGGAGGTAACCCATGCTGTTTATTTAAGGCATCTAATTTAGGTGTGATTTAGCACACCAGAAGTTCAGAAGTTCAGTTTCCAGGTTAAGGAAGAGGAGCAGGTACCTCTGAGGGCAATTCAAAGCAAGCACATCTGGACACATGGATGTGCTTCTCCTTGTGAGCAGCAGCAATGAAATTAAAGAGTTTATCTTATGAGACAGGATGAGCACTAATCACTAAGCAGTCTCATGAGTTTCCAGGGCCTTGGATTCAATTCCTCCTTGTGGTTTGGCACTGACCCAGTGCCAGGCACCCACAAGAGTCACTCGCTCACCTTACCCTGCCACAGGTGGGTAGAGGAGAGAAAGAAAAAAGGTTAATGAAGGCTTCATAACTTGAGATGAGGACTGGAAGAAAAAAAACACTCCAAGGGCACTGGCTTAGCTTAAAGTTACAAAGTGAATTTATTGCTAACAGATCAGAGGAGGATAATGAGAAGTACAATAAGTCCTTAAAACACCTTTTCCCCCCAGCCCTTCCCTCCTTCCCACCGACAGCACAGGGAGACAGGGCCTGGGGGTTTGGTCAGTCCATCACTGAGATTCTCTCCCGCTGCTGCAGGAGAGGAGTCCTTCCCCTGTGAGGCCGTGGGGTCCCTCCCACAGGGACAGTTCTCTGGAAACTCTGAAAAGGCGTGGGTCCCCTCTCAGGAGCAGCAGCCACCCCATACCTGCTGCAGTGTGAGTCCCTCCCATGGGCACACAGCCCTCCCAAAACTGCTGTGCCCTGGCCCTCTTTCCACGGGGTGCAGTCCTCCAAGGACAGGCTGCTTCAGCCTGGAAGCAAGGGCCCCCTCTGTCCTCTGGGTCTTCCACTGGATCACAGTCTCCTCCAGGCATCCACTCGCTCCAGCATGGGCACCTCCCCATGGGCTGTGGGTGGATCTCTGCATCCCCATGGATCCCCACGGGCTGTGGGTGGATCTCTGCATCCCCTGTGGATCCCCAGGGGCTGTGGGTGGATCTCTGCAGCCCCTGTACATCCCCAGGGGCTGTGGATAGATCTCTGCAGCCCCCTGGATCCCCACGGGCTGTGGGTGGATCTCTGCATCCCCCTGGATCCCCATGGGCTGTGGGTGGATCTCTGCATCCCCCTGGATCCCCACAGGCTGTGGGTGGATCTCTGCATCCTCGTGGATCCCCAAGGGCTGTGGGTGGATCTCTGTATCCCCGTGGATCCCCAAGGGCTGTGGGTGGATCTCTGTATCCCCGTGGATTCCCACGAGCTGCAGGGGTACAACCTGCTTCACCACGGCCTGTAGAAGCATCTCGGCTCCAGTGCCTGCAGCACCTCCTCCCCTTCCTTCTCCACTGACCTTGCTGTCTCCAAGTTGTTTCCCTCACGTGTTCTCACCTCCTCCTCTTCTATGACTAGAAGCAAAACCCCATGACTTTGTTTTTATTTTCTTCTTAAATATGCCATCACAGAGGCATTAACAGCCTCTCTCTTTGGCCCAGTTTTGGCCAGCAGCATGTCTGTCTTTCAGAGCCATCAGAGAATGGCTCTGCTGGATATGGTGGAAACTTCCAGGAGGTTCTCACAGGAGCCACGTCTGTGGTCCCTTGCTACCAAAAACCAGGCTGTGCAAAACCAATACACTCCTTATCCTTTTTATGCCTCCATGGAGCACCTCAGCTCATTCTCTCTTTCTGCTTCCAGCTCCTACTAATGAAGTGACTGTTCTCTGTCCTACAAGGTGACAATCATCTGTATTTTTAAAAATTAATTCTTGCTTGCTGAAACTTGATTGTCATTTTTTATACTTCTTGGGATAATGTTTATTTTGTTTATTTTCTCTCTTGTATGATTATCTGCATGCCATAGGAAAATAGGAATCTCCTGTGCTTTAGGAATGACCGTAACTGGAACACAGCAATGGTTTGGTGTGTGTAAATATATATGTATGTACACAGCTGAGCACTGAGGTATGAGCTTAAGCACTGCAAAGGCAAAGTGCTGTACGTAGTGTCACTGGTTTTAATACAAGGCTTTTAAGAGTTAGCAATTTATCAAGGAAGCAGGCAGGATCTTAACTTTTTTTCCTATGACATGTCTGTGACCATAAAGATTTTTAAATTAAAATTTTTGCTGAGCTTCGGAGGAGATTCTCACTTACAAAATATTGCCCGAAACAAAACTAAAAGTAGACAAAAATAGGTACCTACAAAGGAAAAGTACACATCCTGTTCTGTAACTCTGTTCAAAGTTCAACAGGAATGCTTGTGGTGTGCTTGTCAAAATATATTGCTGCTCAGTGACGTATCAATAAATAACAAATCATGTCAATACATTTGAGAGATCTTAATAATGTTAAATAATTGATTACTAAATACATAATTTGATGGTTTTAATTAATAATATGCTGTAGTGTAGTGTTCTGTCATTGTGACCCCAAGGTCAAGACCCGTAGTTTATGGACTATTAATTAGCCATTAAGTAATTCACTCATCTGACCTGCAAATATATCAGATTGATGGATAGCAGAGACCTTTATGTTCCTAATAGGTATTCTATTTAACTTTCAAAATTTTCAAGCTAAGTTTGATCCCTGAGTAAAATGAAGTGAGAAGAGAGCTTAACAATTTTTTAAGGCTATTTCATCACCTTTCACTTGAAAGCAGACATTAACTTGAAGAATGCCATTGCTGTCTTCACTGTTCTCCCAGGACTACTGATGGAAAGGTACAACTAATACCTTAATTTTGTTCCTTTAAAAATAGGAAATCAAAATTATTTTTACAGATCTTTTGAATGTGTAATATCAAGCATAAATTTTAATTGCACTTCATTTACTAAGTGGTGCATTACCTCATCCTTTGGTTTTAACAATGGATTTTCTATAAATCTTCATATGGTTAAACATGATAAACTGCTCAACATATCATGGAACATGGCAGTGCTTATTAGCACTTGAGAAGTTATCGATTGCTTATCTTGATTAATCTTTTATGGGTCTCTGTAGTATTAATTCCACAGAAAAGGCTTTGGAAGTTCTGTAGCATTAGTCTCCTCATTCATACATTTGCTTTCAATTACATGGATTTCTTTGACTGCTCTCACTAGATTAATTATAACCTCTTTGTCACCAGATCTTGCTTTCAGTTTATCAAGAATTAGAATTTTAATGAAAAATACATATTTAAAAGATTCTAAGAAAGAGTGGCATTAATGAGATGAGATGTTTCCTGCAATTTGGTGAAAGGAAGGGATTTTTAGGCTTCTGAGAGAAGTGAATATCAGTTTTAGAACACAGTTTATGATTTGTGGGTTTTGCCAGATATTCAGCTGCTTCATTTCAGGTACAGCCTGGGAAGTTTCTTCTCATTTTTAACTCAATGACAAAGCTTTTCTATAACAAGCAGTATCAGCTTTATCATAAAGCAGAGAGAGGCTGCTGTTTGCTCACCAGTTTTATCTTCAGGAAGGCAGGTTTCCTATGTCCCAGAGACAAAATAAAGCTGTTCTGCTCAGCTTCAGGCTATTAAATGGAAATCTAGGTATGTTTGCATCTTCTTTCTGTTGAAAAGTGAAAATCTATTCTGTGATTCAAAATTTCACAATGTCTTTGGTTTTGGACAATTCTAAAAAGAGTGTAACATACACAAAATTCACTGGTAAATAAAAGGACTTGGTAAACAGAGGTCAATCTAACGAAAACACCCTAAGAAACTGCTTCAACCACAAGATCTGATAACTTAATATTTCAGTTCTAATTTGATAGGATGCTGTCATTTAATGGTCAACTACTCATGAGTACTTGGGCTCTGTGGCTTTGCCATCACCATCCCAGTGTATTCTTGGTCTCAATCTCTGCTCTCCTTATACTGTGGTATTTTGTTCACTCCAAATATGCACTCAATGAACTCTGGGATTCATGGAGGAGAGGAATATAGGGGTTTGTAGCTGCTAAGTGTCCAGCCTGGACTGCTGTGTGGCAGCATTTTGAACTTTACATTTGCTACCTTTTGTGTGAAGCCATGAAAGAAATTCACATTCCTTGTATGTGTGTATTAAAACCTTAAAAGAGTCTTAATCTAATACTGTAAAATAGCAACAGGAGGGTGTGGAAGTTTCCAGGGATTTACAGTGGTGATGTTCCTACTCCAATTCAGAAGAATGGAAAAGTTGTCGCTGTCTGGAATGGACAGGGGTCAAACTGATGTCACTGCGGCAGCACTTGTAATGATCTCACTTTCTTATGGATCTAAATCATTGGCAAGAGCAACAGAGCTCTGAAGTAAACAAACAAAACCCCCATAGCAATAAAAGGCTGGCTTTATTCTGAGTTAACATCATATTGAAGGAGTAATGAGTCATTTGCCTTATTAATAATGGGCAGATTTTCAATACCAGCATATTTTATTGTTATCAATCCCTGTTGCATGTGTAGGAGCTGGAGTGCAGCCAAAAGGAGAGGAGGAGTAGAAAGGTCTCTTGGTTTCATAGGTTAAAAGAAAAAAACAAGCAAGCAGATGAGCTCAATTCCTGTTTCTATTTAAGCTGAAATCAAAACATGTTTTGACCTTGAAAAGGCCAATGTTCCACCCTACATGAGGACTTTTCCCTTTTCTGTAACATGCTTTTGCATGCATTGCTAGTCCCTGAGAGCTCTGCCATCCTCACATATGTGCTGTGGGAGAGGCTTAACTAAGCCTGGTCAAGGTCTTCACATGGCAGGTACCATAAGAATGCAAATCATAGACGATATTGATGCCTGGCTGTGTATGCATGGACATCTGTGAAGGAATTTAGACATAAATGGTATTTAGATATGCATTGTATTCCTAGGAACATTTTGTTTTATGTGTTAGTTCTGACAGCTGTTGAGTGTTAACTATTGAATATTAACAAAGTTGCTCCATAGGCAGACCAGGTCACTCCTCCAGAGACACTGAGCAAAGAAATGGACCTATGGTGTCTTCCTGTCCCTAGGAATTTTGTCAATCACACCATGAGGGCAAAGATTTCACCACACAAATCCCTTGAATTTCATGCAGTGTCAGAAAGAGCTTAAAAGCACATATTTTATTGTATGAGAATGTGCAGGACACACAGATAGAAAACAACCTGCTATGCAATCCTCAGTCAGTTGGCAGAAAATAGGATTTATACTTGGGCTGTAAACTAAATGGATACATTAACCACAAGATCCCTATAGGGAAAGGAAGTAGGGCATGACTCTGGTGTAGCCTGAGGGTCATGGCAGCAGCTGCAGAGCAATTGTTCTTTGTGTCATGCAAAATGTTCATCTTGTCTTGTTTCCACACGAGTCTCCACTGAGGGAGAAAGATTTTGTTTTCTAATAATACTGAGGAATTGTCAAAGTAATTTTCAAAGGGTAAACACATGATTTCATATTATGATATACTGTCAATGAAAAAAAAGTGGTCTGAAAGAGGCCTCAAGTTTGTTTTACTTTATTTTGAAATAGTAGATCAGGGAAATGCCTTCTAAAATCAGGATGGTAATGTTACGTCTCTGAATTAGTCTCAGTATCAAGGTTATAGGAAGGGAGTTCTATTTTTCAAGTTGGCTTTCTGAATTTAGTAAGCAAATTTGATAAGTAGGTAACTAAAGTGAATTGCTGCAAATATATGGCATGTCCATGTGAAAAATGTGGAATTTGCACAGGGTAGAATTTGGTGAGTTGGTTTAAAGTTTTACTCTCCATCGCTCTGATATTTTTTGAGGTAAGAGCCTTCAGCTTCTACTTTGACTTAAACAAAAACGTGCATGTGCAACACCAGGATGTTTCTTGTGCTGGACATCACTTGTGTCTTCTCACAGCCCTTTAACATCTGCAGAACATCTGCAGCATATTCCAGCCATCCTCTATCTTATGGTGCAGGGTCCCTTTAAAATCAGTTAGAGAGGTCATGTGAAATACTTTGCAATATTTGCTGTTTGAGTTACATGCTATTACTCTACTGCACTGTGTTTTTTTCTTTAATGAAAGGTGCTTTTACTTGAAAAACAATTTTTTTCTTGGGAAGCTTTTTCTCTCAAAAACATGCCACACAACATCAGAAAGGAACATGTTAAAAATTAATTTTCACTTACAATCTCTTCACTTAAAACGTAACCCTTAATTCTCATAATACTCACTTGAACTTAATGTTTTCCTGTCTTCTAATGGACAGTAATTGAGAGGGATCCATCATCTAAATTATACTCTAGTGCAGAGAATCACTTAGAAAAATGGTGCTATAAACTGGAATCTCAGCAGTAAAAATCAATCCGTGGAAGCTGGTTAGTTTTAAGGAAAGATATTACCTGTCTGTTAGACTTATATGTGGCTTTATTGTGTTTATATTAAATTTGCATATGGAATGGAAGTCCATCATTTTTCTAATATGAATTAAAATGATGGCCCTCATAAGAAATTTTTTCTTTTGTTTCCACATGCTTCCAAGGAAGTCTGTGTCTTCTTCACTGCCATAACTGGATACAGTTTCTAAGATTTTAAGGATGTCCTCACCATATTAATTAGACTTTTTTTTTCTGCTTTCTGGGTTTCAAGAATGGACCATTATTATTCACATTGAGTCTGTAATTTATTCCAGGTGACTGAATTTTCTAGAAGGAAAGTCCTGGGAAGTAAAACCTGAGGTAAGAGCACTACTGCTCTTCCCTGCTGCACAAAGGGATCTTCTCCAGCTTGAATTCTTCTGTTGTAGCAGATTTTGGTCCCTTTCTAGGGAAAGAACACCAAAAAGACTGTGGAAAAAGCCTGCAGGACACCTGGAGGAAGCCCCTAACTCATGGGTTGTCAGATGTTTGAGTATGTTTTTTGGAAAGGGATCATTTTGTACCAGCTCAGTCCTTAGTCCTCCTCTTAATTCCTACCCCAGGCCTGATACCGAGGATGCATGGATGTGACCCTACCAACCTGCCTATTTCTCACTTCCCTTTCAGTGAGAGAGACAGGGGGAGGTGCATGCTCAGGGCACTGCTTCCCCAAATCTAGCCTCCAAACTCTCCTTTTCCAGATACTTGGTGCACTCCTTGCAGCTATCATCAATGTCCAAAAGCTTTCTTTCCCAAGCGGCTGAGAGCAGCCCTAGGATATCTGTGGGAAGACCCAGGGACAAATGCGGTACTGAATCCCAGTCCAATAATTTAACTGGAAAATATTTATGGATTCTCTTCCTAGTCTCTTGGAAACTCCAAGGGCCAGTAGGGCTAGGTGAAAATTTAGCAATATGTACTGGATGCCATATTTGGAAATTATTAAGAAATTCATCATAAAAGACAGAAATGAGTCTCCTCTGACCGTGTCTGACCTTGAAATATCCTTCTCCCCTGACATATCAGTTTTTGCTTTCGATGGCTGTGAAGCATCTTTCTCTGAGAAACTGTAGCTATTCTTTTTGCCAGTTTGTAAGCAAGACACAAAGCAATTTCAAAAGCTGTCATCTTTTAATGACTTCTTCAAGTTAAAAAATACCTTTTGTTTTTCCAGTAACCACTAATATTTTAAAGCACTTTCATAAAAATCTTCTGCCCTTCAGGGAAAGGGCTAGTTTCATATATCTTTATTGGAAAAAAACCCCAACAACAAATCTCTCCAAATCCAGGAGACTTGATATATGAGGGATTTCCTTTTTCCTTTAAAGAAACCAGTATTCCAACCTCTATTTTTATTTTTCCCTCCTCCCAGATTTAGACAGAAGCAGCCTAATGGTGTCTGGTGCTATTCTTCTCCTTGCCACTTATGTATGCCTGCTCACAGACTATGATATCACAGCTCATTAATCAGGCAGCAGGTTGGCTGTGTGTGAGATCAGAGCGTGGGCCAATGCCAGAGCTCCTTCCCTCTGATTCATCAGGTGATTTTTTTTCCTTCTTAGTTTGGTCACAGAAGTGTATAAATAGGAACAGTATTCAATATTTTATCCTTAGGCTAAATTTAAAGGTTTCACTGAGATCAGGTGGGTAGGATGGGCTGAGCATCTAAACTAAGATTCTTCAAGCAGATAAAAGAAGTGGTGGTGCTAAAATACTGTGTAGCCAGAGAGGTTTTGTTGTGTCAAGAAATATGGAGTCTCCACTTGCTTTACATTCTCATGCAGGGGCCAACGTATTTTCTCTGGTTTTTGTTAGTGAACTATAGCAGGCAGGGAACTATAGCACTAACCAATGTCCAGACCTGCTGGAAGGGTTACCTGGCTGCAGAGGGAAAAGCCAAATAGTTCTGAAGTCAGGCAAGGGTTACCCTGAATGGATTATTTAGGAGCCTCTGGGTTTTTTCTTTAGCACTACTCACAATACTACTTACTATACTTGGGAGCATAATCCCAAGGATAACTCTTGGTGCTTGTAGAAAATAAGTTGTCATTAAAAGATGGCAAAGAAGTTCTGGAAAAGAAATGTTGCTTGTTTAACTTGCATCTCTGTGTGCCTTTGCAAGTGGGGAAAAGAAGCCAGGCAGATGATTGAATTCATGTCCCTTTTCCAAAAGGCCGTTTATCTCAGGTGGAGCATCTTGGCTAAATGAGCATTCAGACTCTTCTGGGGGTAATTTGTCTGTTCCAACATGACAGCAGTGCTAGGACATTCCTTCAGTCTTCCAGTAATTCACTTAAATTTTACCTTTGAGCAAGTTCTGAACTGCAGGAAAGGACAGTCTGTGGGTAAGGATGAAGTGTAGCTGCCTCCTTTCAAGGCAGATAAGGAGCAGAGCAAGAGGAGCAAAGGAGTAAGATCTTGACAGCTTAGTGATGACAACCTGCAAGCAGCAATGTCTGAGATTACACAGAGAAGAACACAGTAGGTTTTTTTCACTTTTCCAATGACAGCATGATTTACGGTGGGAATTCTGTATCACTGCCAGCGAGAGCCAAGATGATGCCCTACAAAGTACAGAAAAATACTCATAGTTTAAAATTAAAAATGTTTGATCTCCAGGCATATCTGTCTGGTCCAGCCTACTATTTTCACAGAGCAGAAGACTATTGATTAACAGGGAGTGACTCCTAAATGAGCTTTTTGTTTTCACTTTGGTGGCAATAGCATGGCAGTAGCTGAGTTGCAGCAGAGCTGTGTAAGAGGGAGCCCAAGTGTTATCCAGTGGCACACAGGGTTCATCAATTGTGCATTTGAGGATAAACTGTTATAAAATCATCTAGCAGCATAATTCTCAAAATAAACCTCTTTTATTCCTGTGTCTTGATAACTGTGAGCTTTCCTGTTTGCTTTTCTACTTAGGAGGGTTTTGCTTTCTTCTTGTGCATCATGTTTCTTTGTTGCAGCTGCTACAAAAACCTTCCTTGCTTATCTTTCCAGCATTTTATTCTTCAAAAAGCTCATTCTTTCCTGCTTCAAAAAAAATCAGGCTTTTCATTCAACCTTTTCACACCTCTGTCAGTACCAGTCTGCCTATTCTTGCCTATGATTTCTTCAGTTTCTTTTGAAGCCAGCCAAGTCCATTTCCCTATGTGTCCATATTTTTATTTTCTCTTGTCTGCTACAAAGAAATCTCGTCTATATCCCTCTCTGTTCTTTGTGACTTAGTCTCTTTTTTAATAGCTATTTCTGATGCGCACCTTTCAGGGAGGTAGCTCACAAGCTTCAAGTAGAAGGTTAGAGATGCATAGCAGTGTTTATGCTAGCATAAAAAACAGGTAGACTGGCCAGTCTTGCCAGTTCAAACCTTTGATTGTGCATTATATTATTTCCTTTCAGTCCATACTTGGTTTGCATGCTGTCTCAGATGCTAAGCACTTTAGGCAATCTAATTAAAATATTTGTACAGCACCTTACCCCAAATGGCACCCAAGGTTGGCCTGGCTGATCAGCAGTACTGGTAGCTATCTCATGCCTCCAGAATTTGGAACTTCTCTTCCTTCCCCACTATGTCAAATCTAGCTGCTCTGTGTTTACAATGATTTAAATCAAAGTTAAATTTGGCCCAGATTTTAGTAAAACATTCTTCCTAAACTATTGCAGTGTAGTCAATGCTCTTATTGTTTCCTGCTGTGTCTTTATTTGCATGTTAATGGCAGATTATTGTTGTCTTTTCCAGTGTACTCCCCCAGAGACTCTATGCATGTTCTTATTGATTAGTTCCTCTTCATTTAACATTTAAATGGATATTTTCAAATTGGTGCAAAATTATAATAGTGTGTTTGCTCAAGGCATTTAACTGTGGTATTTGCAGAATCATCCAAGTCTGCTGATTATGCATGCTCCGTACAAAAGAGTGCAGGACTGCAGTGCAGGCCTGCAATTAGGTCTGAGTTACACAAGCAGAAGAATCTCAGGACAGAAGCACCCATCATCTCGTTTATCTTCCTCAGTTGTTAGTACAGGTGGAGTAAGAAAGCAGAAAGTACATGTTATTGTAAGAAGAACATAAATCTGAATTTGTAGCCTTCAAAAAAGTTCGTATTTCTATTTCAGTTTATCTAACTGTTGTATGCCAATCTTATTCATTATCTAAGTTATCTCTTTCTGTTGTAGAAATTCAAGGTTTTCATGCATGTACTTACTCCCTGCAGTAGTGCAACTTTTGCTGTGTGAACATGCACTGTAATGACTGGTTTGCAGCTTTAAGAGTACGGGCTGCAATCTCACCAAATCATGCAAAATTCATCTGGCCTCATCGATATCTAAGTAGAAAAAACATAAAAGTAATAGAATAAAAAATAATACTTTATTTCTTTAACTTCGAGGGGGTGAGCAACATAGGAGCATTTATGGGGTGTACTGGCCTTTCAAATGTGATTTCTTCATTGTTTTGACAATACTGTTTCCCTCTTGGTTTTGAGGCCTGAGGATAAGATCATCTTTGCTTTTTCCCTCCTGAGTTAATCTTATTTCTAGCCATTTCTCTTAAGTAGTCTCTTAAGTAGTCTCACTGGGTGCCTTCTAGCAGATCCCAGCTGACAATTATAACCTGTTGAAAACACATGTGACGCTACAGACATTTTCACAGCAGACAAACCCAGATTTTATGTGTGAATTAATTTTCATTAATTAGAAACACAGAATCATTTAAGTTGGAAAAAATAATTGACTCCAAACAGTCTCCTGTGGACTTTTTTCCTTTCCCTCTGTTTCAGTGAAATAAATATAACTGTTCTGCTGAACACTTTCTCAGTCTTGCTGAAAAGGCTCTTTGGTGTTTGGGAGAGGTGTTACCTCTGTCAGTGATGTTCTATTGGTGTGTTTCTTACCTCACTGTAAGTTTTGGCATTACTGTCTAAGCAGGTTGTATGTCTGGAACTCGAAGGTTATGAACAATCCTAAAGTCATGACAGAGGAGGTTATTTGTTCACTCAATGTGAAGGAGTTAAATGGCAAAGCTCTGAGTGATCTCTGTGTGATGCACTGTGAATGAATAGCCTACACAGGTAACTGTCTCCTGGGAGAAAGTGGAGGTTTTCACCCCATTCTGTGGAATTGGTGGAACTAATACTAGAAGAGTTTTGTACAAAGAAAACCACTTCATATTTCTAATAGAATTGGCATGTATTTGCTAAAACAGGTATATTCCTTGAATGTCTAACCAAATGTTCTTTAAGGCTGACATTACAATGCATTGTGATCATTTCAAGGGTTGCATCTGTATTTATTAACACACTTAAAAGACTGAATCTCAGTTTTTATTTGGTGAGTGTAAGAAAAAGTATCCAGAGTCCTTTCCAAGCTGGGCTGCTCAGGAACCTGCAGCAGGAGGAGGACAAGGTGTCCCAGAACCTTTTGTCAGGGAAGGAGGCAAACCTTGTGTTTAAGGTCTCTGTGGTTCAAAAAGACACTGAGTACTGCTCCTTTATGCTTTATAAAAGTGTTGCTGAAGATAGTTTAACACAGTTGGACCAGGTATGTAACATAGCTAAAGCCTGGAAAACTGGGGCACTGAAATCAGGCTCTAGCTGGTTACTGTGGCACAAAAATCACGTGTTGCTTACAGGATACAGGATCTGAAATTACGTAAGGATTGGTTAAAGGCTGAGTTTTGCCTTTAACTGTGCATTTCCTGCCTGTTGCCAGCTTAAAGCAAGCCCTAATGTTATTTTAATGTAGTTTGGTATGTGGAATGCATCAAAGTAGGTTATATATTGATTGCTCAAACCTCAAAGCTCTGGAGGTAAATCTCTACTGAGGAATGTCAGAACTTCAGTTAATACATGAATTGATATACATAAGATGTCACTATTGTACTTACTGCAGAGATAACATTTGTGTTAAAATTTTAATGCCCATAATATTTAGCTTTTCTAGATTATGGTGAGCTAATCAAAGAAATTTCTCTGGTATATAAATCACTGCACACTACTGAAAATTGTAGACAAGATAAATCAAGATTTTCGATCACTTCAGTCGTCAATCATTCTTTGCAGCAATACAGAAAATAATGTTGTACTTATAGTTTGGTAGCAAAGAGATGTTTAACATCAAGGCTGGAGATTAACGGTGACAAGTTATATCATGGAGAATGTGAAACAGTGTTTAGCCTCAAATATTAATTTCTAGATTGATGTAGAACTCCATAATTGAGGCCATAAATCAGAGCTAATATCAACTGGATTATGCATCATCTCAGTTAATGCTCTAGGTCAACACATTCAAAAACTAGTTCACAGTTTTAAAATCTGGAAATTCCTGTAGGAAGGTAAATCTGTTTTTACACAATGGATTATATTCTCGAACCTTAGTAATGGTCACAATAGCAGAAAAGAAAAAAAACCCTTCATTTTTACAGATTGTTTCTCTCATTTTGAAGGCTTATGAACTGTTTTATTAAAAGGGTTGTATTAGATCAATACAGGAGGTGGTTTAATTGTAATGAATACCTTATTGTACTCTTCAGTCTCTTTTGCTGTTTGTGAGTTACCGGCACATAGTTTTTGACCTCCAACATTTGTTCATTTTATGGCAAGATTTGTTTTAATACATTCCAGCCTATGGACTGCACTAACTTTGAAATCAGAGTTTATCATTGTTGCTGTTTATTCTGCATGATTGGCCACTAAAGGAGTGTGGTTTGGTTTTTTTTTTGTCCATTTTCTGTGCTGAAAACCACAGAAAGCTCTTAGGCTGCAGCTACTTCTGCCTGAGAACTTAGGTCCACAGTGGATAATGAAGTACAGAATAATCTTTATTAATTAGGTTGAATACTAATATATAAATAATCTAATATTAAAGCTGAAGACTTCTCTATTATCAATAATGGAGGTGTGCCCAGAATAAGTGTATTTTGTGGAAAGTGTATTTTCTTTTAATAAAAGTTTTTATAAAGAAATTTATCACACATTTTCCAGCAGATGATTGCATTGGTAAGCTATCTCACATTTAGGGTCTTGTCAATGGTTATGTAGTGGTCAGAATTACATTTCCCAAAATGCAATTAATAAAAAAAAAAAAAGAAAAAAACCCACAACACAAAAAACTTTCCCCTGTCAAGGGCTGTGAAGATTCATGCTGAGACTTGTAGTGTTGGCTGTCCAACAGCTCTGCATTATCCAAGGGTTCCTCTACAGACTGATTTATCAATGGTGATTGCTTTGGGTTATCCTGTGAAAGGCTTCTGGCCAACCATTCTCTGTATGAAGTCAATGGGACAAAAAATCTTGAATTCAGAGACAGTGAGTGACTAATTTCCCTTCATGTTATCAAAGCCACCTTCATGTCAAGGTGGCTTTCCAAAACTGATGAAGTGATGGTTGTCTGTCCTAGGTGGACAGCTGGGAAAAGGCATCATGGTTTTAGCATGATACATTTTGGGCAGATTAGAAAATACTCTGCTAATTAGGGGAATTCCAGACGTGTACAGGAAGCTTATTTCAGTAACCCATGATTATGCTGGGTTTCATGTAAAGCTATTTGCTTCGCTGCCAAAGTGTTTCATGGTGTGGTGCCAACTATAATATATTCAGAACACAAGCTAAAAAAACCCTCCAAACTTTGATGCTGGATGAGTTCATAGGATGGGAACACAAAGAACCTTGAAAACCTCAACATGAATAATTAGGGTAAATAGACAGACTTTTGTATTGTGATTAAAACATAAGGAACTTTTGGCCATTACAGAGCTATCTAGAAATTCAAAACTTCTTAAAACAAAAGCATGTGCTGTAGTATCTCTATTATCTAATTATTACACTACATTTTATTATGAGCTGACTTGCCTTTTCTTTGTGGAAGGAGGACACTGCCATCCCATCATTACTTAGAGAATTACTGTCATCTTTTGAAAATACATTGAAATAAAAGTCACTGGCATGTTAATGTTTTCAAGAGAATCCCTAATAATTTATAGAGAGGAGCAAATTATGTATTTCTGAGTATATTATATGCACGTAGGAGTCTATACCAGAATTTTGCAAGAATCATAACCTGTAACTTCATAGTCAAAGTGATATGTGGAGCATCAAGAGTATCCAAAGATCTTACAGGGGAGTGAGACTTTGATGAAATGTTGAAGGGGAAAAAAAAAAATAAACAAAAATGAACCTGTGACTCCCAGCAAGGTGATGGGTAAGGACTGGCCAGAGCCCCAGATCAGGCATCACTATGTAAAGTCCTGGTTTTAAACCGCTTAAAACCAATCTGGGGAGAAATCCCAGGCCTGGCTGTGATTGCTATCACTGCCTGAGAGAAACTTCCTGTTTGGGTGCACCTGGGTGATGGCAGCTTTTCTGAGTCACCTGCCAGGAGCTGCTCCCACCCTGCTCCAAAGGGTTCTGGGGAAACATCAGCCCACAAACCCCAAGACTAAGGTGCAAAGAGGCAACAGAACTGTAGAAAATCAGTGAATTCCCTTGTACTTTGGTTTTGGAGCGTGGGCCAGAGATGACTGCCAGGTCTGCATGTGTCAGGGCTTCATCTCCTGACCTTTCCCAGGGCTGGGTGAAATATCCTCAGCCCTGGGATGGGAGCAACTCCCTGCACAAGTCAGCCAGCGCCGCACTCCAGGCGTGTGCCAGCAGTAAGAGTGCAACAGCATCTGCAGCTCCTCCTTCCCCCGAGCCCAGCATAAGGAGTTTGCCGGGGAAGGAGGGTGTGGTATCAGCCAGCTCCCGAATTAATTAATTGGAAGCTGGAAATACGTGGTTTGACTTGAGGGCTGCTTTAAGGTGGGCACTGGGGGATGTATTTGACACTGACCAGAGCCAAGGAGCCATAGGCTGGGCTGATAGCAGCTGGTATGACCTTCTGAGATACCACTGAGGGCCTGGCTCCCAAAATAGTTTTAATAGGTTGCAAATTTTTGTCACTGTTAATTGCTTTGTTTATACTCCAAATCTGCAGGGTCGTTTTGTTTTAATGAATCCATTGTTGAACGGCAGCTAAAACATTAGTCTGGTGTCAGGTTTCATTGCCTCTGCCGGGGTTATAGTGTGAAAATGTAAATGGCCATTTCCTTTCTCCGGCCAAGGAGCAGCAGGATCCGTGGGGCACAGGACTGTAGAATTAGAGCAATCTTAGGTCTAAAAGACAGAAGAGGAGTCTGCAGAACTGTGTCTCTCTCTTGCCTCCATCATAAACTTGTTTAGTCTTAGTGAGATCATTTGAGCCCTGCTGATCTCCAGGATTACAAACCATGGAGGAGCAATAAGGCATATTCTTCTGCTGTCAGGCCCTCCAAGAGAAGGTTCTATGGGAAATGAAAGAGATTATTTTCATTTTATTATGTCATTCAGCACCTAGCATTGGAAAAGTCCTACTGCTGCTGTTTTGCTCTCTGCAGAGGTTGAATCTCTGGCACAGGGATGAAACAAATTCCTAGATAGATGCATACTCTCATGGAGATGGGGCTCACTGTAGCTAGAACATGTGTTTGTTTGTTGTTTTAACCTGGAGAGCTGTGCAGGTTCACCCACACAGCTGAGGACTGGAGTAGGCTCCTGTGTGGCATGAGCAGGGTCATCTGCACTGCAGTGTCTTCACAGGTGGTGAGCAGAGGAGGATGGATAGGGAGATGTGATCTGCTTGTTCTGCTTCTGAGCACTAGGAATGGTGTGCTTGCTCTTCCTTTTAATTGTGTGGTTTCTGGTCCAGTGAGTGTTGGAAGCAATGTGTTAGATGGGAGCAGTGACTCTGCTGGCCCGGATTGCAAGGACATGTAGGACCTTCCATCCACTGGCTCTGCTCCTCCCTGAGGGAGAGAGGGGTGGGAGGAGAGACCCAGGCCTACAGCTCTCCCCCTAAAAACAGATGATTTAAATCAGAACATTCCTAGAAATGCTCCAAAACTAGCAAGTTCCCAGTTCCTGGTGCTACATTTTTCTTCTTGTGAAGATCCCCCTCCTTGGATGAAGGCTGGGGAAGATGCCCATGTGCCAGCTCCTCACGAGTTTTGAAGGATATGGTGTTGTGCTCCAAGGATTTCAGCTGAAGTGGATGTGCCAGGGTGGATCCCTTGTCTGTAGCCACTGCAGTCTGTCGGTGCCAGAGGAGTCCTGTGGGCAGCTCAGACTGTGCTGGTGCTGGTGTTTGAGATTTGTAACCTGTGCAGAGTTCCCAAGTAAAAAAAAATCTGCCTTATCCCTTAAAGGGTGAAGAGAGGAAGAGAGGTGATTTGATAACCCAGATGAAGATGTAAGACAGATAATGCAAAACCTTCATAAATTAGGGCATGACAACAAGTTTAGTACTTCTGCTGAGACATAAAGCTGCTTCTTTTTAGAGAATAAGCAGCGCTGATTGGAACAGTGCAAATTGTGCCAAAGTTGACAGACATGGAAAATTGCTCCATCCTCTTATTTGTTCCTGAACCTTGACAGCATTTCAGTTTCTATGGAAGTGCTCTCTTAGGGATTAAATCCTTCTCATCTCAGGAGGGTCATCTAAGGCAGGCTTGGGAGGAGAACGGGAGAGGTGACTGATGGGGTCCCTGAGGCCAAATACTTCCATGAGCCACAAAAAGACTGTGGGTTGGCCCCAAGCTGGAGAGGACCTGGCGGTCATGTCTGTGATCTGCCCGATGACAGAGCCTGTCCTTGGGTGGGTGGAGGTGGGTGAGAGGCACAGGCAGATCTTGCCACAGTCCCAGCCACTGCCTGAACACCTGGGCAGCTGCCAGGAGCACGGGCACACTGCTGGGCCACTTGAGTCTGAAGCCGTAGCACTTAACTTCCTAGAACATGCTGCGTGCTTGTGTACCTGCAATAGCCCTTTGTAATTCATTTGTAATCCTGGCATGCTCCTCAGCCTGCAGATGAAAAGGGATTTTTAATCCAAGAAGGGGGTTTGCCACGATGTTGCAATAATTGTTCTTTACTGTGCATCATTTCTATAAGGCTCTGTCAATCAAGGAGTTCAATGTCTTCATTACTCTGTAGGTGCGTGTGACGCTGGAGGGGAACACCAGCAGGCTCAGTGTTGGGACTTGCCCTGAAACAGCTACAGAGGAGCTTCCCCGAGAACCGACAGAAGCTTATCTGTACCACAGGCCTCTTCTGGAACGTCAAAGTAACATCTTGAGTTCAGAAGCCCTTAACGAACACACGGACCAAATTCTGCTTCAGAATATGCATGGGCGGCTCCTATTGAAGTAAATGGGCGCTCTGCCTGTGCCTGAGATAAGGATCTGGCTTGTAGCAAGACTTAAAGGGGTATGCACTGGGTTTTAATGGACTGTCGCCTACAACAGAATTAATTTTTAAGCTATTTTCAGTTATTTCTAGTGTTGCAACAGATTATCTTTCTTATTTTGCTGTTACATCTTCTGCATACTGGTTTAATAAGGCACAGAAATGGAAATAAAGCAATCCGACCAGAGAGTTTATTGTGGTTTCTTTAAGGCAATGTCAGGATATTTTACAAGCTTGCAAAATTACATTTGTTACACTCCAATCATCTGACAGACCATAAACACTCTGGAATATTTTAGTTGGAGGGATGGCAATTTTTAAAAAAAACTAGGTAGGGAACATGAGTTTGTTTGAAGAATGAGTGAATTTACCTAACATCTTTTCATTTTCCTTTAATTTGGCCTGTTTGGCCTTTAAAAGCTGTGCCTCTGACATCTGTTTTTTCTTTGCTGACACCATTCAGGCAAGTAATCAAGGAGAAGTCTGCCACTGCTTTCACTGCACTAAAACGTTTGTGTGTTTGGAAATTTCAAACCTTTTCCAAGGAGGAAAACGGTGAGATGTAAGAAAGAAATAATGAAACAGGATTTACAAGGTTACAAATAAAATAAAGGTGATACATCAAAGTAGTGGAAGTTAAGACAAGGGAAAAATACCACAAAATTATAAATGTTATAAAAAAATGTATATAAAGAAGCAATACTAAAGTTAGAGGTGTGATTCTGTTTCCTTTCACAAAACCCAAACACAGGATTATTTGGGACACCATGTCTGTGTTGAAAGCATGACATAGGTGAATACTGAGTGTGGAGCCCAACCACAGGTCCTGTGATGCTGCATTCCTCCTTTAATGCTTTTACTGCACAGGATGCCAATCTTCCTCCAGAGGATTGGTAATTCTGACCCAGGATTTAAGTCCCAGGTTTCTGAGCAGCACTGAAACTTGCAATTCATAGGCAAAATTTCCTACAAATATGAACACTCACATATGTTGACATGATGGAGAAAGCTTGAGATAATGTGGACTTTCCTATGCTTATATTTGGAGCAGCCTCTGACATGAGTAAATAACAATGAACTCTTCCCTAAAAAGGAACTCATAGTGGGAATTCTTAAACTCAGAGTTCAAGATTTTGATATGGATAGGATCAGGTTTAATGCCACTGTCAGTCTGTGAATATGCCAAGTGTGGACTGGGTATTTCTTCAGGACTTACAGTAAATTGTGGCTTTCTCTATAGAGAGTGTCAGTTCTATGTGATATATCTATATGGTAGACCAAAAAGAAAAAGAGAGGGAGGGAGAGAGAGAGAGAAATCTCAACTGTAAAAAGAGACATACATGTATTATTTTGTACCTTTGCAATTTATAATTACATCGTGCCTATTACTTTGACTTGTTAGAAATACTGTTTCTCTTAGTAAAGTCATAAATCCTGCTCTACTGCAACAAGACTGTGTATGTATAAAACCTCTGGGGTGGATCAAGAAAGGGACATCTCAGTTCTCACTGTCTGAGTGTGCTTGGAGAATACAGCTCCACAACACTCCTGAAAAGTCTGTGCCAATCACAAATAATTGGGCTAATGAGGAGCCAGTGATGGGAAAGAAGTTGTTCCATCAGCAGCAGAATTTATAAAGTCTAATTTATATTATTTTTTTATCTTGTACAATGGGCAGCCCCATCTCAGCTCACTCAAGCAAAACTGGACCTTTCTCTTCACTGGGTAATTTAAAATACCTCCCTTTTTGGTTTTCCCACCAGTATAATTGTGCTGAATCCTTTCTCGCAGTGAGAGCTGAAGATCCATTCAAGTACCTGTCCTCAGGTTGATTGCCTACTTTCATTAAGGCATTTATGAACCTGGCCTTGCTGAAGCTCTGCTGCTCTTTCAGATAAGATTGAAATTTTCCAGCAGCTTTAGTGGTCATGAGGAACTGGATAAACATTTTTTCCTTCATACACTGGAGGACAGCAAAAGAAGAAAAACTGAAGCCATGGGAACACAAATTTTTGAGGTGAAAAAATGTGTGAGGGGACTATCTTTAAGAAGTGGCAGAAGAAGGAAAAGTGCATCATATGCAGGACTTACAACTGAAAATTCTTCAAGTGAAACAAGCATATCCTCAAAGTGATGAGAAATAATACCAATGAATGCCCTAAAAGAGCAGGTGAATGTTATGCATGCCAGAGGCTATAAATCACAATTTTCAGATGAGCTGTGCAAACAAAAAGCATCCCCAATCATGTATTATTTTGGTAACTTTGCTCTTGTCAAACCTACTGTTACACTAGGAGCACCCCATGCTTATTTTGAGAAGAGATGGAGAGAGCATTGTGAGCTGTGATTGCAGAGGCTATGGCTGGTGGGTGTTTATTTTTCACTCCAAGGAAGAGAGGTTTGTATGAAAATGTTTATGGAATAAATATTGGTAGACATAAACACACTCAAGTTCTCAGAACTATAATTGTACATTTCTGCAGAGCAGCTTTACTCTTAAAAAATATAATGGAGTTGATTTGGAAATGTGATTATCATTAAAAAATGCAGTGAAACCGTGATACAATAACCCTAACATACAAACAAAGCTTGAAATGTGCCCAGGCTACATAAAAGATTAGAAAATGGGAGCAAAGAATGGGTTTAGCAAGGTATTTGCATATTCCTGTTAAAGACATGGAAAGGAAAAAAGAAAAAACATTGTGAAAAATGCCCTTGTCATCCAATCTCACTGTCTTGTCCCTGGCTCTGAAGGATTTTTGGGAGTGATCAGTTACGGGAAGTTTTATCCCACTGATTCTTTTGTTAATATTTCAAACACAACCAGCACAAGTTCTTGCAAGGACCCTGAGTCCTAAGCCAAATACTGTTACCTGCTTGATGGCTTAATATTCCCAAGCCTGAGACTTCTGCCAGGAGAACATATGAGTGAAGTGGGGGTGAGGATATTTGTTATTCATCTGTGCAGAAAGTATTTCCATCAGAACTTTACAAACTGAAAGCAAAATTGAAAGAAAAAGAGGAATTAGAGAGATAAAAAGAGTAGATGAAATAGTCAAGGGGATTTTAAGAATTATTATGTCTAGTATAGCAATTTTGTATTTCTAGCTCTTTAAGGTCTGTGATGCCTGAAAAGACTGGGGAAAATGCTTATTTTTTTGTCTTTGTAAAAAGCACTCTCTAAAGGTGGCAGACAGCCTGGCCTGTGCCTGGCCTGTGCTCTCCTGATCTTAGCTGGGTAAGTTGCAGCTCTGGGACAAACTACCCAGGAGCAACCTGAGTTTTTGCCCACCACTTTCCGCTGAAGTTTATCACTTCCAAGCTTTATAAACTTTCCTTCCAGGTTATCCCTGTCTCTGCTCTGCTAAGGGGAAGCTCACCCAAGGAGACCCTGGAAATTTCAGCAATTATATAGAATAACCTAGTGGGAAGGCAAGGGTGATGCTTGAATTCAACGTCAAGGAATTATGAAAGAAGGATGGTTTTGGCTCAAAGAAATTTATAGCAACCCTAGTTTCCTCAGTTTGGAGGTTAAAAGCAGCAGGGAAAAATATGTGTTCATCCGGGCTTTTTAAATAGATGTGGAGCAGGAAGCAAGGCTGTTTCCCTATCTACAGTGTTTTTTTCCCGCTGTCTCATTCTGGTTAATTGGGTAACTCTTGTTTCTTTGAAAGCACTTTGATTCACCATATGAACACTGGAAGTATAATAAAATCAGGCTGTTTAAGAGTGTGTCTGGAAATGGTGATAAACAGTCCATTTTCTGCAGTCTGTTACATTTATGGATCATGGTGAGTTCTCAGCCTCTGTTAGAGCCCAGCTGATTGCAGGGGGCTTATGGAGGTGTTGATTATTCATTATTTTTCTTGTGACATTTGCAAAGTTTATAAAACTAAAGGCATTGTGCAGTGGATAATCAATAAATAGAGAATTGCAGTCACATGACAGAAAGGATTGGTCTTTCTCCTTGCATCAGCTTCAGGCAGTCTGAATTGGGAAAGCAGAGTGTGAATCTGCAGTCTGAAGGGTTTGGTTGTGCTCAGGACATCAAATAAAGCAACACTTGCTAAAATTTTGTACAAAAAGTGAGAAAATGGAAATGGAGATTCACTTGTGCTGAACTATAAGCACAAGTGAAATACTGCCTGTGTAAGTGGCAGGAGGAGGGAAGAAGTGAAGCAGGTAAAGGGCAGTGAGATTGTTTTGGATCACATCTGTGTTTGGACAGTGTGATGTGTCCTAGAGTCTGCCCCTAGTACTGAATAGCTTAGGGATGCCATGGCAGTGAAACCAGAAATGATAGCTGTTAATGGTGCTAAAAGAATCAAAAAATATGGAGAAGGCATTTTGAGGGCATATGTCTCTTCTCCCAGTTTTTCCAGTCCCAAGTTTAACCCCTTGTACATCAGAACTTGGTAGAGCACAGGGGTTGTTCTTTACCCTAATATTATCAGTAAGATCTGATGTGACTTTATTTGAAAAAAACACTCAAAACTGAAAAGAAAAACAGCAAGGCATTATACAAGTATCAAGAGCTGGCAAGGGCTGGGCCAGATGTTTTTCACCAAGCTGCAAGGGCCAGTGTTGGAGAAGTCTCCTGGGGCAGGATAGGTGCAAGGCCTCTGGTGAGTGTGTAAGAGTAGCATAATCCTATGAGGCTCCATTTTGGTAACACGTAGCCAAATCGCAGGGTAAGGTTTTTGGGTGCTGCATGTCTAACACTGTTCAGGGCCCTTTAAAAATCCCAGCCTTCATGTCTGAATTAACAAGCAGTTCATTCTCATTTTGCTATTTAGAGGAAAAGTGCAGAGTGGACGTGGTTACTTGATACTAATTATTTAGCAGGTATAAAAGCGTATTCAAGTCCCTAATCTCCTTTCTGAGCAGGCAGGCATGCTCATGTTCAAATAGTTGCATAACTTGCCCATCTCCAGTTGACAAACCCTTCTAACTTTGTTTTCAGATCTAATGCAACCCCACCTCCAGACAAGCTGTGTGCCTAGGCAGCCCTGAGTCAATCTTGCTGTTAACCTCATCCTCTTTTTTCGCTCTTCCTGCAGTTTTTTGTCTGCTTTCCATATATGTTTAAAATACCAGCTGTCGAGGAAAGGGCTGCTCCAGCATTTTCCCCATGCCTGGGCCTTGGGTGGCCACACTGGTGTTTTGGGAAAACAAATGAAAAATTCAGGACTGGGTTTTGTACTGACTTGAGATGTAAGAGAGTTTCATTGGCAGATCTCTCTCTGCCTCTCTGTATATTTTATATGTAATACACCTATATCTGTATATGTCTATATACATCTGTTTGTATGTATAGTTCTGAATAGCAGTATATGGTACCAGAAGGACAGAACAGACATCCTGGGTGTTGTGAGATGAACACAGCTTGGTGTTGATATGAACTGAGAAAGATTTCTCATTCCTAGGTCTCTTCCTTGACTCTTCACATCTTCCATTTGATGAAAACTGACCAAAGTCAGTGAGATCATGAGGGATTCAAATAAAAATAAAACCCGGGCTGAGCCTGATACTGGGAATTTTTGCTGAATTAGGCATAAATTAGATGTTATCTCCCATCTAGTTAGAGTGATACTGAAAACAGATACTTCCAACTATTTACAGTGTGTGAGAGTATCTAATAATCTTTCATACAACTTAAAAACCAACCCAGGGACAGGGTTGTGGTTTCAAGTTGTAGATGGAACAGACACTGTATTTATCTCTGTACCAAGGAGATCAAGAAATAAAGCAATCTTCTTTCAGCTCCCTGCATTATTATCACAAACAATAGCCTGCTGGCACAAAACAAGTTTTGATTGATTGCTGTTATTGATTTTACAGGAAGCAAAGCAGAAGAAATACAACTTGATTTTTGTAAACCAGGGTGACCTGAAAAATACAAAGGAGGGAAAGAGATTTTAAAGCCGTCTCATATTTTGCCCACTCCTGTGAGTTTGCAGCTGAGCACTCCACAAAAGCCCTCCCCATTAATTGTTTATTTATGTTTTTTGACCATATTGATTTTCTCTTTATATAATCCCTATCTGAAAGTTTTATTCAGGTTGTTTGTTTTGTGCTCTCACTGTGCAGATCAGCCTTGTTCCTCATGGCCAGTGATTTAAACACATCTCTTCCTCATTTTCTCTTTCCACCCTTCTTAAACCCATATGGGAAAGAAAAATCTGCACATAAAAGTTTTAGGCCAGTTGTTACCATTACTCTCTCCTTTCTGCTGATCATTGTTTTTTGGAACATTTCCATTTCAGGCTGAACCCTAGGTATGGGATTTTTTCTGTACCTGCTGCTCTACCAGAGCCTGACTGGGAGCAGAGGTGTTGGGCTGTGAACAATCATGGACTGCCTGAATAACCATAGCAACCCCGTTCAAAAACCCAGGTGGGCTGGCTGGTGTTCAGTGAGGGGACCTCAGACATAGTTAGACCTCCTCATGGATGGGAGGAAATGGTGAATTTTGTGGGATGATGTTCAGATTCACACTCCTCCTGAACTTTTACTGAGCTCCCCTTGGGCACAGATTAGGAGGCAAAAAGTGTTAAAAGAGAAGATTTTAATGTTGGTGAACAACAGAGTTTTTGCAAATGACTGGTAGAAAAGAACTTTCTCACTGCTCAGTCTTACATGTTAATTTTATGGGTTTTGGGGTAGGTGTGTGTCAAGAAGAAGATGTTGATGGTAATAGCAGTTTTGTGGCATTTTTGGAAGAGAAGCCAGTGATTCCTGGAATTTTAGGTAAACTCTTCATATATATACATGGAATTAATTAAGTCATGTGGATAATGTCATTCTGCAAAGCTTTAAAATGATGAACAACACCAAAAATGTTATCATGGATTTTACGATGCTCATTATGAACCTAATTAATACTATTGTTAATAGCTTTAATAGTATTATCAGCTTACACTTATCTGTCCTCAGGGACTGTGTAAAGTGCCTTCCAAATGCAGAACATGAAGAGTATTACAGCCACAAAGTTCTGCATGCTGTGTGTAACTCCTTCTCTTTCCTTTTTCCCTTGTTACATGTAATTCTTATTTTATTGTGACTTGTAGTATTTATGCAACAGTAGTAAAAAACCTAGAGTCTTGTTTAAATTTGCATTCTGGTGTTTACTCCTTTACTTACATTTGCAAGATTTTTGTCTTGGCAGCAATAGCTAAAATATTCCTGTCTTCCAAAAATAAGAATTGAAAGAGTATTATTTTGGGAGCTGGGTTTTGAAGGAAAACATTATGTTTTTAACACACTCTGTTTTAAACTAAATGTTTAGTTATTCACAAATTATTTAAGGTAAGAAAGAATAATGAATTATTATCCACATCCCAAAATGAAATGTCTTGTGGCACTGCTTTATTCAGACAGCCCTGATATTGCTATCCATAGCAGCTTGGCAAAAGTAGTCTTCCCAGAATGATATACAAGGTTAAAAAAAA
>VZTN01034806.1:33616-48208 GCA_013400515.1 Erpornis zantholeuca
AAAAAAAAAGGGTTTTTTTTTTTTTTTTGCTTTTGCAGCACCTACCCAACTTCCCCACCAAGTGATCTGTCGTTAATGTGCAGGAAATCCCAATGAGTGCACATCATTTGGTGAAAGAATGACAGCAGACACCACAGCTATCCTTAGCAAGCATCCACCTGCTCCCGTGGTGTCTGTTTAAAGCAAGTTCAGCTTACCTCTTCTCCTCTTAGTTTTCCTTTGCTTAATTGCAGGTGATGATTCCAAAGAAGCCTTCACCTGTTTGAGTGTGCTTTCATCTTTCTAGACAAAGCAGGCTTGGGCTTGGTGCTTGATCTGTGGCATAGTTAGGGCCTTTGGTATTAAAGGCGTTGGGATCACCCTGAGGCTTTTAAGGTTTTAGGGTTAAATTGATGAGCGTATATAAAATGTAAGCTTTGTTGTTTGGCAGAGTTTTTCAGCATTTGTTTTTCTTTTTTTTCATTAAGAAACCATGAGACTATGCTGCATTCCTCAACTGCCTCTCGCCTATTACAGAATGCTGTCAAATGGAGACCTCTTCAACTTGCATAAAGCTTGTGATTCATAGCACTGCCTTTAATCCTCACCAGCTCTCCAGCTTAGCTGAGATGTCCAGGAATGCCTCTGCACCAGATCAGGATGTCTGTTCCTCTCTCCTTTTAATGTGTGCTGTTCCTATTGGATAATAAGTGCTTGGTACTTTGTGGAGCTGGGAGATACATCAGCTTCTGACCACAGAGACTGGACTTTGACTCCTGCTCTGTCTTCTTACTTACGGATCTCAGCATTTGGGAATTCAGAGCTGTCCCATGAAAAATCCATAACAGAGGCCAAACAGTTCACAAATACCCTTTTTTGTTTGTTCATTTGCTTGTTTGTTTCTTCTCCTTTCATTTTAATGTAAGCAATTAATTGACCAAAGACCCAGTGGAAGGTAATTGCACTGACCTTGACTATTGCTGAGGAGCTGTACTGAGTGCTGCCCACTGCTGCTAAAGATGAAAGCTGTTGCTTCTTGAAAAATGTTGTGCCTGGGTTTCTGGCTGGGATCCCAGCACCTTGGCTGTTTCTGCTGTGAAATCATTTGCCCAAACCCAACAAGCCCTGGTGGCAGGACTGGCTTTGTGAAGGAAATTTCTGTCCTCTGGGAGAGGGAATGAGTAGTGACTTTAGCAGAAAAACATTCAGCAAAATTTGCAAAGTTGTAACTGAGATAAAAAACTCATTAAAATGCTGTTTTCTCACTTTTTTTTTTCTCTCGTTCCTCACTCATTTATGTATGTTGCATAGGGGAATTTACTTATTTTCTTAGATGAAGTTTGGGATAAACTTTCCTCTGACAATTCCCAAAGGTTTTGAATGCTCTGCACAGTGTACTGTAGCTGATGTGCCCATCCCAAACTTTCTGCCACATCCTCACATGCAATTCTCTGATATCAAGGCCCAGGAAAGCTTTAGTGAAACATGTTATTGCAGTTTAATACTTTCCTGTTGTTCACCCACAGCAAATGTGAAATAAACTCAGAGAATAGTGTGGTTTCATAGTGATTTAAAAGAATATCTGTTATTCAATACTACTAATACATTAGTGGTTAAAAACATACATTGATACACATATGTTTGTATATACATATACAGTTTTTGTGTCTTTGCTGATTGGTGAAAACTTGTGAAACTTCAGTGACCCAGTTGCAACTTTCCAGCAGTAAGGGCAGGACTGTGAGTTTTATCCATGTAAATACTTGAAAGGAAAAAGAATATTTTCAACAGGGAATAAACTGGAAATCAGTGAAGATGTAGGTGCAAGAAAGGCCAGTGTGTTAGCTCTGCTGGTGACAACAGCAGGGGCATTGTCTGGCTTTGTCTTTTGTCCTTTGTGTCAACATGCAGCATCAGTTTGGGGCAGAGGTAACCTTCCAGCAGGCAGGCACAAGTCTCTCTTCTCTGATCTGCCACAGAGACTCTGGCCACCTGATTGCTACCTGGTGACACTGGTTGCTTCTAGGTATGGTCACTAGGGTAGAATTCGCCTCTGTGCCAACTTCAGAACTGTTTCTTACCAACTACATAAACTTAAGGCCCAGATAGTAAGGCCAGATATTACATTGCTTTTTATATTAGATATTGATGTGTATTTCTGTGATGTTATTGTCTTCTGAAACAATCTTCTCCTTCTAAGGCTATAGATTTGCAGACTCTAATTTATTTCTTAATTTCTTCTTTGCAAAGTGAAGCCTTCTGGGCTTCCTAATTGATCCCTTAAATTATTTTTATAGTCCTACTCTGAAACTTCTCCAGCTGTCCGTGTGTGGACTATAGAAGTGGTTTCAGCATTTCAGCAGTGGTCTTTCTCAGTGCCCCCTTACCTATGACATGAAAGAGGAAAGTCAAGAGACTGTCTGCCTAAATTTTATTTCAGGGTTAGTATTATCTAGGAGATAGTCCTTTATCATTTGTCTGCACATAAGCAATTAGATGGAGCTGTCACTAAGTGAATTTGACTGACCAGCCAGCACCCAGAAGAACTCAGCTGATGGAGATCTGGAGGTTTTGTTGTCTGCATTGGTCAGACCTGCACTGGGGTCTGGGGCACAAAGTTTACTGCTAGGCACCAACATACAGGTACCTGAATTTGCAGCTGAGTCTCTTGTATGTATGTAAATGTATGCTTGGCATAACTGTTGAATACATGTACAAATATATATAAAACCAGTAAATTCTTTATGACATAAAAAGTGTACTTTGAAATATTTACAAACTGTTCCTAGTTAGGAGAAGTGGCTGCAAATCTATGAAAAAATAGGAAAAATTCCGTGTTTCTCTGACCTTCTTAGATGAAATTATCTGGAGTCAGGTTCTCCTCACCCAAACTTATACCCTTCAACTGACTTCAAAGGAGATAAATGAGTCTCTCAGCAGGGCAGAACACAGGCTTGTTATTACTGTAACACTTTCTATATGTCATTAACACACTTTTTCTTATCTAAGTCTTCTAATAGTCAACTAAATTTTAAGTGTTTATATACACTTGGATGATTATTATTTTTTGCATTTAAAACTTGGAAGGGTATTTTTCCCTTCCCTTCTGTTTATGTTTACATTTTCAGATAGTACATATACAGTCTAATCATATCACTTTGAAAGTGATATAGAAAGTTGTGCTCTCTTAATCAGATCTAATCAGTTTGGATGGATTCCAAATACTAAGCATTAATCTCACTTAAACCAAACTCCTGATAGTTCATCTAGCCTGAGTATTCATGTCAAAGACATAAAACAATCTCCTTTAATGCCCACAGTACTTTTTAAATTGAGCTTTCACCATCTGTTAATAAAACCTGCTTTGTACTGCTGGTTGTGTTCTGAGGAATGTGTCAGGGGTGAGTTTCTCTTTCCCTCCAATTCTTTAAGGCCTCCTTTTTTTTTCAAAAGTATATGAAAATTATGCAATATAGTTACAAGGAATTAGTCACACCTTGGCAGAATCTCCATTACCTTGGCTCACATCAAAGGGAAGGAGAGAAGTGTGGTCCTTACAAGCTTAGAGCATTCCTTTGCCTTGGAGTCCCACTCTGTGATGACAACTAAATTGGACACTGATGCTTACTTATTTTTCAACACATGGGTGTAAAGCACATTGACCTTGCAGTTGACTTTTTTAGAGCACCTTTCATCATGGGCCCAAGCCCACAACATGATGCAGAGCTCTCTGCTGCCTTTCAGGACTCCCTAGAGAGGATTATCCAGAGGCAGAGCTGCAGAGCTGAAGTCCCCATTTGACTACCCCCTGTACTTCAGCACCTCACATTATTAATCCTGGGAATGGCCCCATGGTGCTTCCCTGTCAAACTCTTACGTAGCTCACACTTAAAATAAGTAGTGCCTTCAGATGACATTTTGCATCATTCAGCAATCAAAAGTCATAATTTACAGCAAAAGGGGAGTGAACTACAAATTAGAAAGGGCAAGAGGAGGAATTCATGTTCCTCTGGGGCAGAATTTCCAGAGCACACCACCGCCTTTACCAGCTGCTTCTGCTTCCAGGTAACAGCTCGGTGTGTCTGATTCCAGCTTTGCCTGGGAAAGCAGGTGAGCTGTGTGCATTAGCTGGTTTTAAAAGTCATGGCTAGATTTGTTTTCTATGATTCTGCATAAAAATAATTGAAAAATACAAGTGTTTTTGTTGATTTGAGATAAAAAAGGATGGATTTGAAGGATGGATCAAGTTTTGGTTTTGAGCAAGAACTACTGAGCAAGAGGCTTGATTGTCAGCATACTCGATGACATTGGGGTCTAATCAATGAATAGGCATCCAGGGACATTTATTCTCCTTAAGAAAGAGGCATTGCAGTATTTTGGAAAAGTTTTGCAGCTAGGAATGTAGTTGTTTGGTCTTCTGGCTGCCCCAAGTCAAAAAGTATTTCAGTGCAGTCCCAGAGGTTTTGATGGTTACAGGACAAGTATAGGAAAAGTGTGAGATGTCAAAAGACTGCCACACTCAACTCTCCCCTGGTGTCAACTCTTTCTTTCCCTGAAACCTGCTTCTCTGGGAAGTGCAGAAGTGGTTCCATAGCATCTCACCTCAGTGCCAGTCTGAAGGTATCAGCCATCGTCCAAAGTGTAAGCAGTGGATGCTGTCCCTTGGCTGGTGCAGTAATTAATTTGTTATTAGAGTACTGCTGAAAAACCTCCAAGATGGCATGATTGCCTGCAGCCCTGCAGATTGTGCAAACTTGTGTTGTCTTCACGTTCACCCCAGGACTTCCATCCCTAAGATTTGCTTTTGAGGCATACCAAATTCTACCTGACCAGGTGTGTAGAGCCATGTGCATCTGCCCCTCTACCTCTCGCCTCATGAGTCTCTGCTGGGAAGCTGATTTAAAATAACTATGGTAGAATTTAACTGAGATGATAGTTATGATGATGACAGTGATTTTATGAGTTTCAAAACGTAACTTGAGCATGGATTTTGCTTAGTAGATGTGTTAAATAAAAAAATACACACTGGAATTCAATTTGTATTTGATTGCACAATAGCTTAATTTCTTCATCTACTTTTTCAGCTTCCTCTTAACTCTTTTGTTTTTACTTGTAAGTTTTTTGTTTGGATATAATGAGGCTTTGTGTCTCCTGATTCCTTATCTTATGTGGGTGGTAGAAAAATTGCTCCACAGCTTCAATATTTGTGGTTGTGTGGGGCAGGTGGTTTCACGCACAGCAGAGAAAAATATCTGTAGTAAGTAAAAAAAATGGGTGAGTTTCTTTGCCTGAGATTTCTTTATACACCTGGAACCTTTACTGCAAACCCTAAGCAACCAGAAGCAGCAGAAGAGCTGGTTTCAGGCATGGAGAGGCCTTTTGCCAATCTTTGTAGCTTCCAGAGACCCAGGGCTGGTTTGGTCTTTTGTTGTGTATTGCAGGCCAGCATGTCCTGGAATTCCTGCTGCCTCCTGCATTGCCCAGGGGTCCCACTCCTTCTCTCTCCTTTTGGGCTCCAGGCATCATTTTGTTCCACCCTTCCCAAGACTCAAGCATGGAACAGATCAAGACGAGATCTTCGGGACTGGTGTTCAAATGTGAGATGTGGTGTAAGTCTGCATGACCTGATAAACTCTCCAGGAGCCGCAGTTGTGGGCAGTCCTTGCACCATGAGCATGCTGAGCTCTGCTCCCAGGCTCAGAGGTGGATTCTGGACATTCATCAGCTGGAAAAAACTAAATCTGTCCAATACTCTACTGAGTATTGCTCACAGTTATCTAGGGGGAACAGATTAGGTACAATATCTTCAAATCAGATAATGGCTGGGATTTGATGTTGCCTCCTAAGGACACTAGGAATTTAATCCAAATTTATTGTAGTAGGCCTCTCAGGAGAGACTTCATGTGCTTGTTGCTTGTTGCTAATGGACTCTGCCATTTGGATGCTCATGTTAAAGAATTTGTAGTGTTTGGAATTCATCCTTAATGGACTAACAGGTGTCTCTTGAGCTTCAAGCTGACACCTTCTGGGATTGCTGTGAGATCCCACATCTCACCCAAAATACCTGCTGCTCTGGCACCTCATCTCTTTCCATCACAGCAAGGATTTCTGGACACCTGAAATTATGGATCCTGTCACTTTGCTCTGGGTCTTGGATCAGCAGTATGGTGACAATTTGTGTCAAGACCCTCCTGCACAAAGTCATATATGCACTAAGGCATGTAACATTTCTGAGAACTACTTAAATCCTTGCCTTTATGAATGTATAAATGAACCTTTATATAATATTTTAAATTATACACTTGATGTGTACAGAATTTATTTATTTAAATCATGATTTTTTAAACCAGTCAGCTCAGGCAGCAAGGCAAGGGGAGGACAGTGAACACTTGCATGGTACAACATCAAGCTGAGAGAGAGATGAGATTTCTGCTTCTGGACTTCAGAAGGTCAAAATCAGTGTGGGAACTTTTCCCTGTGGTGGCAGCTGTAAATGTCAGGGAGAATTGCTTTTCCAGCAGCTTCCCAGGACAGATTTTCACAGTCAGAACCATTAATTTATTGTGTACTGTTGGAAAACCATAATAAAAGAAACCTGGATATCATTTTGGGTTTGAGTTGATTTTGAAGATGAATACAGAGGTATATAAGCAAGGGAGTACAAGGAGTATTTTCATTTCCATTATATTTGGCATGTTAATGAAAAGAACACCCAAAGCAGGCACTGACCAAACACATACTTATTTAAAAGCAGGAGACTGGAAATTTGAAATGTCTGTGTGACATTTGTGAAAATGCCATGGTCTTAAATACGACTATTAATAACACGAGTATTTATCTATGACAGTATCAAATTAAATTTGCTGTAAGCCATGTAACCCAGGTGTATAATGACATGGCACATATATTCCACAGCACAGCAAACACAAAGCTGTATCCATTTGATAAACTGCTTAAGCAGCTTATATGCTGCATTTGTTATGAATTTTTGAGGTGTTTACGGATGGTGTATCCCAGAGAGCTGACTGGAGACTTTTGAATTTTTTCAGATGCTTTTAAATGGAAAATACAGAGGCAATCTCCACTAAATAATGTTGATAACTTGAAATCTCAGAACAAACCAAACAGATTCATAAACAAGAGCCAGACTGAGATGTTTCAGTAAAGGCAAGTCTCCACTCGGGTGATCTGTCTGGGTACCCCTGCACCCCATCATGGCCCATCCCACCCAATATGAGCAGCTAGAATATAGCTGCTGGCACAATGCAGACTAGAAAGCTTAAAGCAGCACCAGGGAATTTTTTCATTCCATATTTTGTTTCAGAGACACCTTAACTGGTATTTTGCCTTGTTGCAGCACCTCAGGAGGGCAGATGTGTGCTTATGTGAGCAGTAACCCAGCCAGCTGCCTTCAAAGGGAAGGGTGGCTAAGTGCCTATTTCTGCAGGAACCAGGGGATGGAGAAAATGCACATTCACAAATATGGTCCATCTTTTTGATGAATAACACCTTCATTTTTTCCTTTTAGGAGGACTAAAAAATGGGAATGAGAATCTCTTGCAATTTTACTGGGGAATTAAAATGTTGACGTAAGTAGGTGGCAAAAGGCACCAATGGTAACGCAACCACCTCTTCTTTCACTAGTTGTTTCCTTCCTTAAGGTTTTATACTTACAGGGAAGCAACTTGGACAGGTTGAGTTGCCACAAATTTTCCTCAGGGTATGACAGCCTAAGTGGAAGGAGTGGAAGGAGTTGGTGGCTTATGTTTGTAAGCTCCCAGGTTCCCTTGGAGTAGGAGATTTTTTTTTTTTTTTNAGCAGGTGTGTCTCTGTTAGCTCATGCAAATTCTCGACAAACCATACAAATCCTTCTCCAGAAGGGATCCCTCACAGGCTGGTGAAGCTCTATCCCAGGGAGGGTAATAACCTCCTTCAGAAGCACATAACTACAACATCCCCACAGGTACTAAACCCTCTCCAGACAATTTAATGGCATGTGATGGATGTAAATCTGGATGCTGCCTGGAGGTTAAAAAGGACATAATAGCTGCAAGAACAGGACAGTCCTAAATTTCTAAAGAGAAATTTTGCAATCTAAGATTCATAAAATGTGTGTTAATGTAACAGAACATTATCTTCAGTGAAACAAAATTTCTATTTTATGACAAGTGCCAATCAATATCTCACTGATGTCACATTTCAGTACCATAGAATCCTACAAACATAGACTAGTTTGGGTTCCAACTCCCCAGTCATGGATCATTTATACAGCAGTATTTGTACTTTAAAGGACTCTACAGCTTATCTCATGGTCCAACCCAAGACTGCTCTGAAATTGTGGTTATAGGTTCAGCTTAAGAACCCAGAGTAATACTGAATTGTGCATTTTGATTTGAATGCCACTGTGGATATTTAACATTAAATAAAAGAACTCTGGAACTTCTGAGGTGACTGTGTGCTTGGTACGTAGGTGATATTTTGGTATAAAAATAATTACCCCTAGGAAACAAAATGAATCAGAAAATACTGGCAAACAATATGCTTCAAACACGACAGAGATTTTTCTAAGGCAAAAATAGCTGTTAGATTAACCAATGTTACTTTTGAAAATTTCTTTAAATTTCTCCCAAAATATAGGGAGAAATATATACTGCCCCCTTAAGCCTCCCTTTCCTTGTAGTTATATGATCCATATTAAATCCACATAGGCTTGATTTTCCTGCCTTGACTGTGCTGCTATTTTCCCACATATACAGGGAATTTTAAAATCTGTTGGTCTGAACAAACATCCACAAACCCCACTTTTAACCTTTCTTGCTCAGCTGTCACTGTCCACACAAGGTCAGAGGCCACAGAGCTACAGAGCTCTTGGCTCTGATTGTCTTTTCCTACATTGTAAAAAAGGGATAGGACAGGCTGTCCACCTGGGGATGCTGGGAGCATTAAATCCCAGCTGGGAGCATGCCTCAACATGCTGCAAGTTGTGCTAAGGTTGCTAAGTGACTTAAATCCACTGCACAGAAGAGAACCATATAGCCTCAAAACAGCAGAACCTGACTTAGTTTCTAGTAACTCATTAAAATGACTCTACAATTCTTTTGATGTTCTGTACTAGTCTGGTCACATTCCTTTCTGTTTTATAGCATGGTAATAACAACATTCTTGTAAACAGTCATATAAACTCTAACCTTCATATTGCTCTCATCAGATGATCTGAAAGCATATTCACATTGGGATTTGGCTTTCTTATCCCCATAAAGCATATCGCACCCTAATAACCCTCACCATCAAAGGAGCAGGGGGAAAAAATAGGGATGTACAAGTTGATTACTGCTTGGTCACTTGCTCAGGGCACCCATAACATCCTGTGAAAGCTGAAATTTTTTTACAGATATTGCTTCTATAAACTCATTGTCCAGAGCTGTTGGAGTTTCCATTCTCTTTCAGAGGAAACTCTGCTGTGAACAGACAGAATCCTTCCTGGATGTTAGTGCCTACTCTTTATTGATTATCAGCCTGTGCTCTCTCCATTGTTATCAATAGATTGTCATCCTCTGCTTGCATGGAACTACAACCTGTGGTAATGTTTTCTGGGAGCTCAAGTTCTGTATTACATGGCTGGCAGTGGCCTAGGAGGCAATAAAAGAGAAGCCACTCTGGTTTAGCCATGCTTGTCCACTGATAGCAGAAGATACAAGAAAGACAACTGGATTTAGCTAGAGAAGTGTGCTGCAAGGAGGACAGACAGCAGTTTCCAGATGTCTCTGGCCAAAGGCTTGGCACTTAAGAATTTACTCAAACAAAAGGGCCAAGGATAAGGGACTGCACCCTTTGCAAACAACACGGCACATGGACATGCACTCACATGCAAAGAATTTACACTGGCTGAACAGTTTTCCAGGCAGTCAGTAAATATAACTTATGCCTTCTCTTCCTCCATCAATAGTTTAAACAATCTGGGAGTAAAATGAAATACAATGATTTTCCTGACACTCTAAAAGACAAAGAAAGATTTCACACATTTTAACATGTCCTCAGCTTGCTTGCTTACTTTTTTTTCCCTCTGTTTTTTTTTTTTTTCTTTTTATCATTATTCTTTTACTTTATCCAAGACAACTACACATTTTCCTTTGGACTGTCCAGTTGGAGCAGAGAAACAAAGTAATATACTGTGAACCTATCACATAGCATGAAAAGGAAACCATAAATGCACAAGTGAACAAACTGGCAGAAATCTCTAAATAAGAATATGTTATATAGTGTATCTGCTGAAGGCTGATACATTTATACTAGTTGCAATCGGCTGGAGAATTTTTTGCAAGTAGGGGAAAAAAAAGTAGCTAGATTTGACAGATAAATTTTTCACAGTGTTACCCTTTGTTTATAGACCTTCTCTCCTTTTAGTGTACCCTAGAGCAAATCTCTGCCTTTTCAAAGGGCCACGCCATTGTTCAACTGAAATGCTATTATTTCTTCTCTCAAGTTTGATTAAATTACTTGGCACTCAGACAGAAGTTGATAATAATACAAACACAGTGATCAGGGTGGCAGATGTGCCGTTATTCTCTTAATGGCAAATAACTAATTCTTCAAACCAGGGCTACACAGTGTTAGAGCAGTACAGGGGCTACACAGGGAACATTACAGCGAGTTTTGCATATGTTAATTGAAACGGGATTGAGATTTTATTGGGGACATTTAAATAATTTCTTTCCTTAGCAAATACAGTCTGGCTGTTGGTTTGTGGATGGTGTGTGTGTGCAGATTGCAGAGGTTAGGGCCGGAGAGGAAAGCAGAAGTTGGAGGCAGCTGACAGCAGCAGTGGGGCTCAGCTGTCTTGCAGGAACTTGCTTCCCTATCTAAGCCCTAGGATAAAAGGTGTATTTTTAAAATGTGTTAGCTTAAATGTTTTAATTAACACCTGTTTAAGCACTGGAATAAGCAGCACAAGATATTTTCTATTATATCAGCTGATGGGAAAGTGGCTTAATTAGGTGGAGGAGTCAAGGGAAGAGTTCGGACACCCTGGGCCTCTGAAAGGACCAAGTGGTGAAAAAGGGGAGTCCTGCATCCTTCCTGTGAAGGTTAAAGTAGCCACCCTTAGAGCCAGGATCAGCAACCAGGGATTTTAAATATATTAGCTGAAATGCTTGAGCTAATAACTTTCAAAATAAATCTTTTCTAGACTACACAAGCCCTGAGGGAAGAGCAAAGAGATTAAGGTAAAAATAGAAAGCATGAAGTGCCTAATAATGAGCCACACCTGTTTAGCAAAGTTTCCCTATCTCTGGTCTGGTCTACACCCCAGGTTTGTACCAGTATGACTGCCTTGGCCAGGAAAGTGTTTTTGCAAGGGCCTGGGAGGATGAGAAGGTTGCCATGAGGGAGCCATGTGACAGTGGTGAAAGCCCTGAGGGCAGCCATGGAGTTGTCTGCAGGTGATGTTTCCCCCTCACTTACTCCAGTACTGGAGGAGTTTTGGTTGTTTCATGTGTAGATAAAAATAAGGACCTTTTCAGAAGATCTAAATGTGATTTAATAATTTAATAATTTAATTACTTGGAGACAAGTGGTTTTCATTTACTACAATGGATCTCAATCTTGTTGGCCTCCAGGCTCTATTATACTGTAAATATTATTACTCATAATAAAAACCAACCTAAAGTTTTTCCCCAAAACTCCAAGATTTGGTCTTTAGCTGCTGACACTGATTCAAACTGGAAGAGGAAGTAGATTACAAAACACCAAAGGTTTCTTAGAGATGTCTCTATTTCACAGACCCCAAAGTCCACACAACCTCCAGAGAACTACAGGTTAGCACCCTGCAGCCTGCCAGTCTTCTCCAGTCAGTCCTTTTTGTCCATCATGGGAGCTGTCAGAGCATGTGAAGACTTTGCCCATGGCTGTACTTAACATTTCAGTGGGGCAGACCATGTGTAGGACATACTGGCTAAAACAGCAGGTAACTCATAATGTTACACACATTATTTTCAAGTTTTATTGTGGGTTTTTTAAAATGATAATAGGCAGGGATAAGTCATTCTTCATGAAAAATAAAGAGCCACTAAATGAGATGTTAAAGATTAAGCTCTAGAGTAGGGGGAGCACAGTTTTGAGTCCTGAGGATTTGTTTGTGTAAAACAAGATCATCTTTCTCCCCTGTTCATGACCAATTACTTATTCAGTAGAACCTTACCCCCAGAGGAGCTATGGGAACTTGGGCATCCAAGTGTCCAGGCTGACATCCTGATTTCACTGAAGTCAGCAGGAGTTTTGTCACTGATATCTCCTCCTTAGAGTTTTCCCCACAGCCTTGTCAGAGGGGGCAAGAATCCTGATGAAACTGTAGGACAAAGGCAGTCTCAGTATAAACAGAGATATAAATTGTTCCTGGGGTTAAGAGGCACTGATGGCTACACATTAGGTAGCTTCCATACTACAGGAAAGCTGCCAGTGAGACTTTTTTCCTTACACCTTTGTCCATGTCTCTTTCTCCTACCAACCATCTACTAAATTCTGCTCAGGAGAAAGGTGAGGAAATTCACTCATGCTCATTTTTAACAGTTCATTACAGTATATTTCACAGACTCATCTCAGCTGCCTGTCTGTTTGATTGAGATGAAGATGTAGTCTCCATCAGCAGATTATTAGAATAAATATGAATTTGGTTATGTGTCAACACAGTGATAAGGCTTAATCCTTCAGTTATAAGTGAATTTGTTTACATTTACCTTATTAATACTCATAAAAGTCCTATTGAGAAGAAAATAATTGCATTTTCCAGAACACTTTTCTGATATATTTAAACCTAATATAATACAACTAGAAAGCAAATGAGACAAATCAAAATTAAAGGAGAGAAGGAATCAGGAAACTTATATGAGCGATTTTTATGCTAGCATTTTCATGGTATGTGGCCATCTGATGATTGTTAACCTTGAGATGACAACTTGGGCTTGGTGTCAGGAGCAACTGAATAGAGCTGATGAACTGACCAAAAGGAGACACAATTTCCCAGCACCTTCCATCTTTACTTATTTTTTCCCTATTGCCCTTTTTTGTCCTTCCTACCCTTTCCCAGATGCAAAGTCCCACTGCTTTGACTCCAGCCTTGGGACAGTTGGATTTTGCTATAAAACAGTTAAAACCCATTAACCCAGCAGCAGGGGTTTTTTTTTGTTGTTGTTTTTTTGGTTTTATTTTTTATTTGTTTTCTTGTGGAGTCTGTTTTCTACCACGAGTTGAGCTGGCTCAAAGGGGTCAGTGACACCGGGAGTGGAGCCAAATAAATAATAGCAGTGAGGGAGGGTGAGGGATTGAATGAGGAAGAGAAGGATCTTTATTTTGGTGGCAATGAGCTGTCAGCATGGCTCATCATGTGTCTTTAAATTGTAGCTTGAATATACAAGTTCATTTCTGCTAGAAAGATCACTTCTGGTTTCTTCTACACTCTGTATTTCTTGCAGATTTCTTCTAGTTTGCTGAGATGAAACTGCTCATCAGAAAGTGAGAATTTCTGACACAATGTGTTGGGGGAAAAGGAGAATGAGATCCTCTCTGTGGCAATGTCCCACACCAGATCAGCAAAGCTCATCTAGCTGCAGCCCAACTGTCTTGCCTAAGACCACATGGGAAATCTGTGGCAGAATGGAAAGATGGCCCTCACCCTTGTAACAGCAAGAAAATTGCTGTATCCCCAGAATAGCAGGAACTTGCTGCTGGTCCAGGCAGGATTAGATGGTATAAAGGAAAGTGATGGTTCCTCGCAGACACAGGAATAATCTACTTTATCCAGCATTTCAGCCCATCTTACTTCCTACACATCAGAGAACGTTTTAAACTTGAAAGCGTGGGATTATTAGCCCTTTCCAAATTTGTCAGTAAAAATGGTTGCTCTGAAAAGTTCTGGCCCCAGAACTGTCTGAAAATTTAATGAATTTTGCTAAGATCTCAGCCTTGGGGATGTCCTTTCACAGTCAGTTCTGCAGGCAGAAGAGGTGAAAAATCTTTCCCTCTTACCAGTTTTCATTTTGCCATGTCTTAATTTCACTCGACACTCCCTATTCCTTAGCGTTTGTGGCAGCGATAATAAATTTCTCCAGATCGCTCATTGCTGCCGAAGCACGAGACCCGAGCTTCTGCCTCTTTCGGGGTGGCTGCTGGGCAGCGCTATAAATCAAGGACCGTGGATGCGATCCTGGCTACCCCTCTGCTTCCCGCCGTCATCCCGGCACCTCCGACCTCCCGAGCTCGCCTCCGCAGAGCTGCTTGGGGGGCGAGACGCTGATTATGGCCTGACTGACAAGGGTACGGCGGGATGATTGACCTCGTTAGAGGGTGCAGCGCCGAACTCAGGTGCTGGAAGCGGCTGTGGGGATGGAGAGGGGCTTTCCCGGGGCCGTTCCCGGCGCGGGCAGCAGATGGCGATGCGCTGCAGGAGCAGCCGCCTCCGCCTCCGCTCCGCTCCACCGGCACCGATGGAACCTCCGCACCTCCGCTCCGCTCCACCGGCACCGATGGAACCTCCGCACCTCCGCTCCGCTCCACCGGCACTGATGGAACCTCCGCACCTCTGCTCCACCGGCACTGATGGAACCTCCGCACCTCCGCTCC
>VZTN01034806.1:48312-112131 GCA_013400515.1 Erpornis zantholeuca
TCCACCGGCCGCCACGGACCCCCCGCAGCTCCGCTCCACCGGAACCGACGGCACCTCCTCACCTCCGCTCCACCGGCACCAATGGAACCTCCGCACCTCCGCTCCGCTCCACCGGCACTGATGGAACCTCCGCACCTCCGCTCCACCGGCACCGATGGAACCTCCGCACCTCCGCTCCACCGGCACCGATGGAACCTCCGCACCTCCGCTCCGCTCCACCAGCACTGATGGAACCTCCGCACCTCCGCTCCGCTCCACCAGAACCGCATTAAAACATAGCTGGGGAAAAAAACCCCAGAAAACTGTGTTGTGTTATGTTATGTTTACTAGATTTGTTTAATTTCCAACCACCCCCCACAAAAGATTTAACATATCTCCCTTTCCTGAAATGAGAGAATGTCTTCCAAACCCACCAAAACACCACCAACCACCATTTCTGACCACGGAGACTGAAAAGTACCATGCCATAAATTCCAGTTTGATTTGATTTTTTCCCTTAGCCATAACTACACAATACATATAATACATGAACCTAATAATAAAGCCCAGGAATGACACAGTTGATCTGGGATAATCAAAGTGCACTTTTGTAGAGGTATTAATAAGATTTATAATTATTTATGTATTGTCTCCAGGGAACAATGGGAACCGTTAAACAATTTGCTCACATACAAGCAGGCCATGTATAGCATGGGAGAGAAAAGAGCTTTACTTTCTTCAGCCTCAATCTCTTACAAGCCTGTATTGCTTCCATTATTCCCATTTCTAGATTATATGTGGAATGATGAGAAGAAATGGAATGCTTCGAGGCAAAGGGACTGTTCTATCCACATTGTAACTTTGATAGTCCTGCCTTAAAACACAATTTATCTTTATGGCTCACATGGAAGTGATATATCACCTTGCACAGTAAATAGGAAAGGTGAGCTTTGTGGTAAAGTTTAAACTTACTTTAACATTTCCTTGGGTTATAAAAATCTTCCTCCCTATGGCACCTTATTTAGAGATTAACACATATACTTTTCCACACAATCTTTTCCGTGCCATGGTTCACAAACACCTGCTTTTTATATCTGTCCTTTTAGAGTTTGAGCTGGGGAACTGTCAAAGGAATGAATTGTATATACAGTATTTTTTTCAGTGTGTGTAGGTTTTGAAAACCCTGTTATGTTATTGAGACCTCACAGAGAATACATTAAAAGATCCAGAATACTGGCATACGTAAGTCATGGGGCTGTGCCATTGCATTGATCTCCAAATGTGGTCTGCGAAGCTTCATGGGAAGATTCAAACATATCTCTGTGGACAAGGCTTTGCTCCTGGGTTTGTGGTTTTTCCTCTCCCCTAGTTTGCCTGGAGATGGGCATAGGAATTTAGATACAAGTGATCACTGTGCTTTAGGAAGGGAAAAACACCTCAGCTTCCTGCATTCATCTAAATGCCATACCTTGGCCTCTCTCCTTATGGCTCTGAAGGCTACAGGTGAGAGCAGGGTTGTGCCAGGCCTCCCTTCTGCCCAGGGGTGACCCAGAATAAGCAATAGCCCTGTTGTCTGGAAATGCAGCTGCCAGTGGCAATGGATAGAGACAGATTTAGACTTTCACCTGTTTTCTGAGGATTTGCCAAATGTCACCTGGTTTGCTGTTGGAATTGAATGTCCATTGAGAATGGATGTTCCAAGGCCCAGTCCAGTGGTTTGCAGCCTGTAAATGCTCTTCTGGAAAGGAAAGAATTCAGGACAAAGTTGTGGGATTCATTTAAGGGTGGAAGCTGAAGCTTGGGGACATAAACCCTCTTTGAGTCCATTTGGAGGAGAAGGTGAGTCAAAGACACTGCTCTTCTATCTTGAGTCAGGGTCCACTCATCCCTTCCCACTGGGTTAAGGGGCAAGTGAAGGCTGGGAGCAGCCCACCTCCTGCATCCTGGTCCTGTTGGTCAATATTTGGTTCTTCAATCAGAGTTTAGAGAGGTTCTTCTCTGCAGCTGGTGTGGGCCATGGCATTGCTCAGTGCCCCCCAGGCATGGAGGGACATGGAAATGGGAAATAGTGACTCTGAGGGTGTTTTACAGTCCTAGAGGTTGATTTGCAGTGCCAAAGATCAGCCTGCCTGGTAATTTCTCTGCACCTGCTCTTCTTTTTTTAAGGTGAGGTGCTATACCCCAGCTCATTATCCAGGTCTGTCCCTACTCCTAATGAAGCTAATGGTAAAACTCCCACTAAAGGAAGCCTGTTTTGCATTTAGAAGCAGCCAAGGACTGTTAGAATCTGTAGTAACAGCTATTATATTGTTTGCTATAAAAAAGAAAATTAATTTTTAAAAGGGGACATAAACTCCCACTTAAGGCAGTTATCCTTTCAAATTTATTCTTAAATCAATAAAAAAAAGTTTGATTTTTTTCCTGTTTCTAAATAGACACCTCACATAACAATAAAACCCACAAGCCTTCATATATGTGGCAATATAAGCATTGCTTTTGCAGATCTTATTTAAGCAGCTCCAAAGTAAACCCAAAGATAATCACACTTAGACCAAAAACATACTTAGGATAAAATAAAAACACAGCACAGTAGTTATATCTAGAAGTGACTGGGGTACAATAAAGTATAGCCACAACTAAATTATGTCTTGGACTGAAGCAGATATATAGTATTAATTGGATGTAAGCCCTTTAACCTTTTTGCAGGAAGCAAACTTGAGATCTAATAATTTTTGTAAAGATGAGCTCTCTGTGCTTCCAGTAATATTTCTGGGCTTTGAAAGGATCCTGACTTTCCTTTCAGATTGTTTTGATGAGATTGGCTCTAATATTTCAACCATGCCAACTGAGCAGGGGTAAGAGAGGATAAAGGGGGATGGAAGTTTGATTGCCATATTCAAAGGATACAAATACCCTGCTGGTGCTATCTGTGCTCTGCTGCTGATCCTTTTAAGGTACTTTGTTGCTAGACATTTTCAAGGGTGTGAAAAGTTGTGTCAGAAAGGAGTGTTAGCTAATGATCCAAGTATCTCAGCTTAGAAAGAAGAAGTAGCCTGTTGGGAAGAAGACAGTGGAGACACCAGTGTTTTATATCATACACAAACCTGATTAAAATTTCATTTCTCTGTTAGGTTCATCACCTTTCATTGCCATTATCTGTGTCTGAAATAAGGTCCTGAATTAAGGCTTGTGTTTTTAAAATATAGAGAATGATATAATCCCTCTCTCCAACAGCTGTTTCAATTTTAACCCCAAACCGTGCTGACTTCACTAAGAGGAGTAAAACCCTAATTCACATTGACAAACCCACGTGTACAATTTAAAGAAGTAGTGGGTGGGTTTGTGTGACTTGCTTTTAATTGTGATAGTCTGTTATGAGATATCAGGAATGGACTTCATCTACACTAGCTCTTGCTCTGCAGAGCTTTGTAGAAGCCTGAAGGGCTCCTGATGTGCAGTCTAAAACTGTCTAAAATTATGAAAGATGCCTTCCCTCACTCAGTCTTGCAGAACTGTTCAGGAGGTGATAAGGGTGAGCAAAGTAGGCACAAGCAGCTGAAGAGCTGGAAACAGCATCAGCTGTCACCACCATTTCTTCAGAGAAGGTCTGGCCACAGTCAAAGAGGATTAAGGTACATCTATTATCCTAGTAACTGGAGTGGAGTAACTTATGTAACTTATGTAACTTATGTATATGTAACTTATGGAGTAACATTATCTGAAGAGCCAAGATTTAACAGCCACAGGCCATAAAAACTGAAATCCTGGACTGGCTGCAGGCAGGGAAATCACCACACACTCACCAGTGGCCTGGATAAACACTTGCTATTAATTTCCTCTTAGTGCAGATGCAGCTTCATCCTAACAGCTGATGTTTTATGAAGGATCAGATTTTGTTTCCTTGTAAAAAGAATTAGAAAAATACTTACAAGCCAAAACAAATCTGAGGAGTGAAGGGTGAGGACATCTAACAGGTCTGCAGAAAAACACTTCTGCTGAGCTTGGGCACTAACACTTTGTGTATAAGAAAGGAAAAAAGGGGTTAGAATAATAATCATTTTTGGCTCTGTCATCCCCACCCCATGGACAGATGTGGCAGCAGAGGACAGCCTGGACCTGCTGAAGTTGCTGAGGACAGCGGCTTTGGGCTACCTGACCTGCAAGAGCCACACTGACAACTAAAGTGCCAGGGATGGAGAGGCAGAGGATGCCTATGGCCAGCCTGGGAAGACCTGCCCCTCCCAACCAGCACCAGTGTCCCCAGGCCATAGCCTGAGTGAGCAGGTGGCACTTCCCAGGATGGTACAAGGGACTGGTAGGGAAGAAGAAGAAGAAGAAGAGGAAGAAGAAGAAGAAGAAGAAGAAGGGTGGCACAGTGACTGGCTCAGGGGATAATTTCCATCCCTGTGACACAGGTGTCACATCCCACTGCAGCAGGGTCCCAGTTTTGTGTCATCAGTGAACATACTGAGGAGGCATCTGCCCCTTCACCCCAGTCACTGATGAACAAGTTAAACAACACTGGACCCAGTAGTGAACCTTGGGGACACCATCAGTGACAGGCCTGCAACTGGACCCTGTGCCAGTGATGATGACCCTCTGGGGTCTGCCATGTATTCAGTTCTCAATCCACCTCACTGTGCACTCATCCCATCCACACTTCCCGAGTTTGTGAACGAGGATGTCGTGAGACACAGTGTCAAAGCCTTGCTGAAGCTGAGGTAGACAAGGCCCACTCATCCATCAGTTTGTTTCATCATGGAAAGCAATCAGGTTGGTCAGGCATGATTTACCTTCAGCAAATTTTTGCTGACTGCTTGTGATCACCTTCTTGTCATCCATGGNCACCATCAGTGACAGGCCTGCAACTGGACCCTGTGCCAGTGATGATGACCCTCTGGGGTCTGCCATGTATTCAGTTCTCAATCCACCTCACTGTGCACTCATCCCATCCACACTTCCCGAGTTTGTGAACGAGGATGTCGTGAGACACAGTGTCAAAGCCTTGCTGAAGCTGAGGTAGACAAGGCCCACTCATCCATCAGTTTGTTTCATCATGGAAAGCAATCAGGTTGGTCAGGCATGATTTACCTTCAGCAAATTTTTGCTGACTGCTTGTGATCACCTTCTTGTCATCCATGGGGACAGAGGCGGCCTCCAGAATGAGGTGCTCCACCACCTTGTCAGGGATTGAGATGAGGCTGCCTGGCCAGTAGTTCACTGGGTCCCTCTTGCCATTTTTGAAGACTGGAGTGGCTTTTGGTTTCTTCCAGCAGTCCTCAGGTGCTTCTCCTGATCACTACAATTGATAGCTCATGAAATAAAACTAAATGTTCTTGAAGGTTAGGGCAGGTGCTGTGCAATGATTCAGTTTTTAGTAGCTGTCAATGCTTGTTTGTAAGTGAGGTCAACAAGGTGTTTACTGTATGGTTGAATGGCTTATTCGAAGCAAAGATGTATAATCTTTGAATGAAGATATTAATGATGTGACAGAAAAATCCTGAAAAAGTCCTTTTTTCAATAGGATCAACAGTTAAAGTCATGTACTAACAAGCTAGATGCCAAAAGTAGCTGCAAGGAACATAATAATATAGATTTTTGCTGTAAAAATAGAAAACAGGAAAAGCAATAAATCTGTTAATCTACTTCAACTTCTAAAAACTAGATTAGGATGTGAAGTTCTCAGTCTCTGTAATTGCAGCTAATGATTTTCTTAACCAATCAAACATTTTTTTTTTGAGTTTTACGTGTTCTTCCTAAGTACAAATGATGTCATTTAATCAAAACTTGATTTCTATTCCACTTACATCCCATTCCTCAAGTGTTCCATGTGACAATGCAAGCTCTGCTATTAGGACAAATAATAAAGGAAAAGTTTTAATTACAATTGCTAGCTGAGGGCTGGATTCAAAGAATTTTTTTTTGGTAGTATAATTCAAATTATAAACTTCAGTAACTTAAAAACATTAAATTATTTAAATTATTATTGTAGATAATACACATAGATGATTTAAAAGCCAAACACTAGTCTTAATCAAAATTGTATTATCTAATTTGTGAAATCAAGACATGGAAGTCAAAGAATAGCAGAATTAAGGTTCCCTCTGCAATCTCAGCTTGGTTACTTTAGGTGTAATGCAAATTATGAGTGGGTCATAATTCTTAATTATAGATCTGTGTGTTGGTCCCATTGCTCCTTCTCTTCCTCTTTCAGTATACAGACTGGGCCATGTTCTGTTAATGAGCAAGATGTATTTAATTTTCTTTTTGGTATTCATCATGTGATCTCAAGTGTTCTCTTGCTCCCTCCTACCAGTTCCTGTACTGAATTCAGCATAATTATTTTTCTCTAGGTTTTCCTGTACCTTTCAGCTCTCTGCTGTCTGGGAGTTTCACAAAAAAAAAATAATGGATTTATTTCTGCAGCAGCCCAACAGATGAGATATAGCATTAACCTGACTCCACAGGTGAGGCACGTGGCAGGCCAGAAATATTTGCTGGATTGGAGTGCCCAGTTTCTGCTAGTTAGAGTTTGACCGTGCCCAGCAGGGAGCCATATTTTATGTGGTAGTTGGCTGTGAATGCTCAGCACTTCTGCAGCACTTCTGCACTTCTCATAGACCCCACAGAATCTAGCCAGGGACCCAGAAAGTGAAGCTGTACAATTTATAACAGCGAGAGAAGGAGCTGGTTGAAATTGCTTGCCTTGCTCTGCGTAGGAGCTGAGCAGCAGAAATACAACCACCTCTCAAGGACAGCGGTGAAACCATCCTCCCTCTTCTGGCAAAGTCCTAGGAGCAGATTTAGTGGAGGAAGCCGTGAGCTGTGACCATCTCCTATTACCTTCCCCGATGGGATACCTGCAGTCCAGGTCATTCCTGGAGAACAGCCATGCTGCAGTGCATTATCACCACGCCTGAATCCTCTTTTCTTTTTGTGCTAAGACATCCATACCCCATAGGCAGCAGTCTCCCTTTGTTACATCCTCCCATCGATCATCAGTGCTGTCCATTTTGTGCCCGGCAGGAGGGAGAAGTATATGATCATGCTATTAAAGATAATGCCTATGCAAAAAAGGGATTGAATCAGGGCTGGAGAGGCAATTTGATTCTGGCACTTCCTCACGTCTGATTGCGACTGCAAGATTCTTTTCACACAGTTTGAGGTGTGTAATTTCGCATATTTGAGGGGGGGAGGGAAAAAAGTAGACTGCCAAAATAGGCATTTCATTATGCAGGGTCACAGTGAGTCCCAGGAGAGCCAGCAGGGCTGGAGTCTGTGCTGGCCACCGAAGGCTCTGCTACTTCAGTTAATAGAGTAGCAACATTAATAATCACCAGATACCAGTGTCCTGCTGAAAGCACTGAGAGGCTTGTTCACTATAGGGCAGGCTGGACAATTTATGGATTTTGCAGGCATTTCAGGGGAGTGGGGGATATGCAAAGCCCCAAAAATGTGTTTTCTACTCCAAGTTCAGGAGGGAAGCTTGATGTACTGTTTTTCTAGGTTTTCCTCTTTTACTGTGCCAAACAAGACTGGGACAGGATTATTTAACTACTCTTAACCTCTTTGCCCAGCCACACAATTTTCTTCAGGTTTCTTTACTGCTGGGGAAGTCCCAGTCATCTTTAGTCCCTCAGATCTTCTATTAATGATCTTTCTCAGCCACAATTCAAGGTTCTCTTTCTCACTGGCTCCCACACACTACTTGCACTCTACTGGCATTAATCTCTGGCCTCCCCATGTCTATCTCCTGAAAGAAACACCAGGATGCCTTGATTTCCAGCCTGTTCCTCGATTTAGTTTCTTTGTTTGCATCTATCTTCTCCCTGTTCCTCCCCCTCTTCCAACTCAGGGACCTATTTCCGTATTCTTCACCAAGGAGGTTGAAAGCATGAGTAACCCTGTCCTTTAGAGTGCTCTAAAATGGATGGAAATAGGTTGTAGTTACACAGAGCAGCAAGACAGTGTCAGATCTCTTTATCTCCAACCCAAAATACCGATGCTGTGGATGTACCTTCAGGGAATGACCGAGGTCTCAGAAGTCCACGGCTCTTGTGTGACCTGTGGTTTTCTAATGGTTGCAGTAATGTCTTGGTGTAGGTTTTGTATGTATGTACAGAACTTGTAAAGGATGTGTTTCAGGCATAACACACATCTTAATGCCAAAATTCAAGTATGTTTTCCAAAGCATTAAAGTTCTGAAAAAAGGGGGTTACCACGTGGTTTTAACATGGACAAAGCAGGTTTTTTATCATGGTCTTGTTATTGGCAGTAGGTGACATATTTTGGCTGAGGTTTTCTGAAGAAGATTTTTCAAGTTTAGACAAGTATCTGACATATCAGTGTTCAGCCTAGTCATCAGCACTGGGACCCCAAAATGGGAATAATTGAGTAATCTCAGTAATAGTTGCTGTTTGCAGCAGTGCCTATGAAACTCCCATGCATTGTGCCTAATTGCACTCCTCAGGGAAGTGGTCACAGCACCAAGTCTGTCTCAGCTCAAGAAGCCTGAGTTCAGGCATATGGTGTCATTCTTGGGGTGTCCTGCTTGGACTCAGTGATCCTGAGGGGTCCCCTCCAACTCAATATATGCTATTGATAATTCAGCTTCACATTTACCCAATTTTATAATAATTTAAATCAACAGAAAAATTGGATGATGAGAACTGTGGAATAGCCATTATCTCTGATAGGTAGGGATATCATGCAAGGATGACAGATGATATATATGCAAAAATGTTCATGATTAAGAATGGTTTGTCTGCTTAAAAAATCCCTGAAATTATCTATTTGAATCCCATAAACATTTTCAAGAGGATTTTTAAACCTAGACTTACCTTTACAGATGCAAACTTCAACATTTATCCCAGAGCTAGGAAAATCTATTGTCATGCCTGTAAAGAGTATCTGCTGATGCTACTTGTTTCCTCAATAAGTAGCGTGGTAAGAAAGAAAACCATAAGGCTAGTAATGGATTTTTCTCCATTTTTGGTCTCAATCACACTATAGTCAATACTACTTAAAATTGAGATGGAAACCTGGTTTACAGCTTGAAAGGGCTACATTTTGTATAAAGTGGGGATAGGGTCTGATAAGCCTTTCAATTGAACAAAGTTATTAAGATCATGAAGCAGAGCATATCAGCATTTCTCACCCTCACTCATTAAAACACTTACTCTAAGGTGTCTTTCAGGACAAACATCTTGAATGTATTTGAAGAACTTCACATAAACTCACCTCTTGACTCTCTGCATACTGGGAGCATTTTGCATTATCATTCATCTATTTGCTTTGGATCATGAATGATTTTAGGATTCACAGTCACAGTCAAATTATTGTAATCTTACAAACTTCTGAGCATCAGTTAAGCAGCAGCAGTGGCTCACATGCATGGCCTTAGACAGTGGCAAATATAAGGGTTTTTCCCACTCTGAAAGAGTGTTGCCTGGGATAATGTGCCTTGCAACTAGCTTGGGATCATGAACCTATGGGGCATTGCCAATTATTTTGACTTGGCTGATGTTAAGAGGCTTTTTAAACTGAGTTACTTTGTGAATCTGAGCCCTTTGCTCACTTATAGTCCTGGGTACGTGGTAGTCTCACAAGCCTTTAAAACATTGCTCCAAAAGATAGGCTGCTTTATATAATAAATTAATGTGAGAACTTTGGAAAATCCAAAATAATTTCCCTGAAATTATGGGTGTCTTATCTATCTCTCTGTAGATTAAAAAATGTCTACTAATGACTTTGACCTTTTGCTGACAGTTTTTTTTTCTGTTGACTTGAATATTGTGGGAGTGGCAGCATAGTTAAAGTTGGAAATTCCCACCCATTTTTCCACCGTCTCTCCCAGTAGACCCAACAGATGTTCCTCATTAACTTTTAGCAGATAGATTTCTTGTTGATAACTCTGGTTATTTTTTTATTGCACGTAGGAAGCTGGGAAGAGCCTTTCTATGAAGTGCCTTGGTCTTAAAACACATCTCCAAGCCCAGCAGTTCTCACAAAATTTTTGAAGAATTCTGTCATTTCAAAGCACAATGATATGTCCTGTTGGTTGGGCCTTCAAGAGTATATTGAAGTACTAAAATTAGATGTAGAATATTAAGTAGTTTCCTGATTAACTGAAACTCCATGTATCTGAGTCCCTCCTTGATTTTATTAACTCTATGATTTTATTAACTCTACAATCTCCCTTGCAAAATTATTTTAAATTTTAATGCTGGAGATATTTACAAAATAAAATTTACTGGTTCATGTGTTCCTGCCTTATATCAGGAGGGTGTTACCACCAGACAGTTTTTTTTCTTGAAACAAGTCCTTCTCAGTGTATCTCTGACCCCAGCTGTGACTTTGCATTTTTGGGCAATTTTCTTGGCAATGAAAATATTTCTTAACCAAAAATTTAGTTTGGAAGGAGATAACTAAAAATGTTTTCCCTGAAATCTTCCATAAGGAGACACACATTTTTGTAATAAAATTTAATGTTTTCTTTCTGTCTCCTTTAATGGTGAGCCACAATGGATGACCTGCTTGTAGGAAAAAGTCTGCTATCACACTTACTGCATCTATTTAACTTGGGTGTTGTTTATCTGTCTCATCTCCTACACATAAAGAATCCTGATGGTTCTGGGTCTTCTGTGTGTTATGGAGACATATAAAAAATAAATGTTAATATTTACCTTTAACTTCCTTCCAGAGCTGTATATTTTCACTGTACCAACAGAAATGCCATCAGCTCTTGTCAGTTTAAATTACATTCAGTGTAAAAGAGTCAGTGCTTTGGCCAATTAATAAAATTACACTATTGAAATGGCCAGAGAAACTGCAATGTTTGACACCTAATTATTATCCAAGCCACTATAAACGAGAAATTATAGCGAATCCCCTATTAAAGTACAAAAATATTCACACAGGACATACCACTATGAGGACAAACCACTACAAGTGCTCAGTGTTAGAGAGGCTGAAGACATGACTGAATTTCTCCTGCATATACACAATTATCAGTGCATGTGCAGAATGAAGATTATGGGAAACCTGAGCCCATCTGTGACAAAGTGTGCATGTTCCTCTCTAGACAAGGGGCATGCCAACAACCAGTTAGTATAAGAGCAAAGTGACAGTCACAGCTGACACAAGAGATGGGTTTGCATTTACACAGAAGCATCCTGTAGTCAAGTAGAGTTGTCTCAGAAAAAGCTTGGTGTGTGCTTCCTCAAATCAGTCTTGTCCTTGTCATGCCTCATTCTCCTGCTTTGGCTATGTCTCTTTAGGTTTGATGCCCTCCATGCCCAGAGCTTTCAACTGGAGGCTTCCCTGGCACCTGACATGGGTGGCCACAGTCGGCCCTGGTCCCTAGCTAGTTGAATATTGAGCATCAATAATAAAAACCTGGAACAGGCCTAGTCCTAATATTTGGTCTTAGTGGAATGTGTCTCAAATCTAGTGACATAAATTCACTTAATGGCTTTTGCTAGATAGGGGAAAACCTTCCTCAAGAAGCTCATAAATCCCTCATTTTCCCCCATGTTTCTTACTCCACCACAGGTCTCTGCCTTCTGAAACCTGTGAGAAAGCAATTTGCTGAAAGGCAAGTGTCTGTGGGGATGCAGGATCATTTAGTGCTGGTTACCACCTCGGGCGTTCTGGAAAGGCTCTGCTACTCGAGGTGCATTTCAGAGATCTGACTGTGTGCTAAACGAGTCCTGCATCCCTGCCTCCTAGCTCTGAGAATGTTAGGCAGGTAATTAAGAAATCACACAGCACAGGTGTGCCAGGTGAAGTTTGGTAGCTTGCTTTTGATCTAAATTGAGATGCTCTGGGGATTTAACTTCTTAAACAAAAAGGGCATAAATAAATAATCAGGACTTTTTTTTAAGGTTGGAACATGCAGGCTATAAAATTTTGTCTTGGATGAACACAAGTAGGCAATGCTAGAAGATTGTTTAAGAGAGTTTTGTTTTACATGGGGGTGTTGTTTTCATTAACTTGGGCCTGATTAGTTTTTTCACTGGGAATTTCCCCACTGATATAAGCAGGAACAGGGTTTGGTTTTGGGGAACTAACTCAGGAATAAGCTATGAAAGCGTCTTTAAAATAGACCTCAAAAGACCAACAAACCAACCCAAAACCTAGAGTATTAATTATAACACAGGAGTGACTCAAAGCATTTCTTTTTAATATTCATAATTGAAAATGAGACAGCTTTAAAGTCTGTAATGAGTCCTTCAGTATGCCACACTCTACTTAGAGCATTATTTCATAGCTGGAAGCCAGAAAACAGGCTGACAACCAATTCTTAAATTATTTTAAGCCCACACAATAGCCTCTTGCCACAAAGTTTCGGCATGTTGCCTATTTTGCTACCATGTGGGTGGGTGAGATCGGGATAAACAAGAACACAACTGCCCACTTTTGATTTTTCATCTTCACTTAAGTTCAGTCTCACACAGATGGTTTCTGTAAGTTTGAAATGTTTCAATGTCTCTCTCTTCTTACACTATTCCCCAATCAACATGAGAAAAGGAATGTAAAAAAAAGGGTCTTCTCTTTTTGAGTTTGAATCAAAAAATGAAGTACCAGGAAGTAAGAGTATCACTCTGAAACGTTGAGCCTGGCTCTTTGGTCTTCTGAAGTAGGAAAGCTTTCATATACTTTCTCCAAACAAATTGGGTGGCTATCTCTGATCTATCAGAGTGCCCTTAAATTACTTCTTGTGATACCTTGGGGAAGAAAGATAGTGCAGGTGATGTCATAGGGCTCCTTCCAGCCACGCTGTGTGATGCTGGCTCCTCTCCTTTGGAGAGGGAACTTCAAGGGAGGGCACATGGGGTGTGGGTCTGGAGGGGGCTCATGCAAAGCAAGGGCAAGGGCAGGAGCAGCAATCCTGGAACGCTTCAAGCATGATGTGGACAACTTGCAAATGTTAATTTTATCCTTGTTTTCAGTTCACATTATGGGTTGAAAGCTCTCTTTATAGAGAGTTTGATAGTGGATGTGGTTTACAGCCTGAAGTACAGTACTGGGGGAAAGCTGACTGTAGTGTAGCTGTGTAGTGCATGGTTTTAGAGAAATGCCTGTCTGCTGGACACAGGAATGGATGGAGGTGTTGGTCTGGACCTCTGAAATCAAAGCTGAGTATAGACACTGATTTTGCAAAGCCTGGATTCTGGTTTGGGTCAGATAAAGACAGAAACTGAAGTAGCAGAGATCTCCTCCAAAACCATTCTTCTTTTTTTCGTAAGGTTTGGACCTCTGCTTTAACACATTTCCATGAAAAAATAAGTTAATTTCTTTGCTGTGTAGTATCCTGAGGGGATAATCCATCCCCATACAATATTATGTTACAGTTGGCTGATTTGTTTTCTGCTGAAATGTCCTCTACTGACACCCATTAGGCTTTTCATAAGAACAAACTTCTTCTCTCACTCTCTCTCTCTCAGCAATCCAGGAACGTTAACACACATTTTTCCCACCTCCCTCATTCCATCACTTCCTCCTCTTCTCAGCCTTTTTCTAAAATCTGGAGACCAAAAATCAAATATTTTTCTTTATATGCGCTTCAAAACATTATTTTCTTCTGAAAGTTAAAAAACGATTTTCCTACCTAAATATTATCTAGAATGAAAATATTTTTTTTTCTTTACCAGCTGTGGTTCAGGGAAATTCTGCAGTCAGGGGAGTACAGAATTTACCTTTATTCCTTTTTCACTACTAGTAATTCCCCTCCAATTGTGTGAGTTGTAAATTAATATTAAAGGGGAGTGTATTCACAGCTAAAGACCTCAAGTTTGGATTTCTTCCCAAATGGAGAATTCCCCTCTCTGGGCTATTGGGTTTTGTCACTAGAACAAGGTGTTCTGGCATTTTGACTTTGAGGAGATCTGGAATATTACAGGTAATACAGGAGCAATGGGGAAATCTGAACTCTGAGTAAACAGCCTGTACTTCACTCCTGTCCAAGCATAAGTCCTGCCTGTGGTGTTGCAGAGGATTGTGCATTTACCACCCTGCTTCTGGCCCCATGAGAGATTAGGTAGACAGCAGCTCCCAGATAGGAAGACAAAACTCTTCTCTCAGAAATGAAGTCTTCCTGCTTTCTTTTAAGCAGACTTCAATAAAAATTTTATCTCCTATCTCAGTAATGATAAAAGAATCTGGTGAAACAACTTAGAGAACCTCATCAAAAATAAGTTGGACACACTGGATAGGAACTTGACACATCTAAGAGTGATATAAGCCTGTTGCTGACCCCTCCACCATGGCTCTTCCCACGATCCAGGTTAGTCAGGGCAGCTTGGGACAGGAGCTGCAGGGAGTAGCTGCACTCTGACTAATAAAGGGTCTCAACAAGTCGTGTTAGTGCAGTCTCAGTGATGAGCTACAACACTCCCAGGTATGCTGAAACCTGGATATGAGGACACAAAAAATGGGTCCCACCAGCAATCCTGTACAGTCCCTTATTGCTGCCTTCTCATGTCAAGGGTGGTTGGGTGTTCTCCTCTTCACGGGGAAGGTTAAAGGAGCCACTCAAGTGCACAAAGGTGATGCTTGGCGCAATTGACCCATTCATAAAAATGGGCAACCAGCGAGTTTAGCTCTGTAGGTCCTTCCAGGGTGAAATGCAGGGACGGGCAGAGCACAGGCTCCTGAGGGCTCAGTGCTTGGGGCCAGGTGTGGGAGGCTCCCAGAAGCTACACAATCGAAGTCAATGTGTGCTCTCACCATGGAGCCCAGAGAGGGGACACAGATTCACCTTTGGGTCAGACTCATACTGAGGTCCTTCACCTGCCACCCCAGTCTGTTGCTGCAGTGGCAGCATACTCATTGCCAGGGAAATTCCATTTCTTGTCCTGCTTAAACAGTGGGGGCTCAAGTCCTGCCAAACACAGTGGGAAATCTCCTTGATTTCAATGGTCTCTTACATCACTAATATGCTCAGCAGTTGGAGGGGATTAATCTCTCATTTTTCAGATATCAAACTGAACCTCAAAGAATTGTGTGACTTCATGTCTCCATTGCAGCTCTAGACCAAAGCACTTTTTCACCACATGAAAATGATGTTTCCAGGATTCCATTGGCTGGTTTTGAGTTTACAATTTATTTAGGTATCATAAGTATATGAAATGAAGAGTCTGACAGTAGGGTCTATGGCTCCGTAAAATTTGCATGAATATATGCATGTTATTGTTTGCAAAAATATTTGTGCAGTATGAAACATTAAAGAAAATAATTTAATTGCTTTAAAAATGCAACAATTGATCTTTTTGATGTTTTAGTGTGTAGTTGAGCTTTATTTTTAAGTAGGTACTATAAGTAGTGTGCTCCTTTTATTTATTACTGAGGCAAATTTGCCACTTGATAGAACGAAAAACAAATAAACAAAATTAGCAAACAAAAAACACAACAAACATGTTGCTGACTTATAGTCAGATCTCCCCCAGGTAAAAGACTTATTTTCTTCTTTTTTGAAAATGAAATCTTAGTCTCATTAGATCTTGGAGGAAAATACTTCTGATATGTGTTCTGTAGGTAAAAGGACTTGCTTAATATGCTTTGTCTATGTGACTATTTTTACAGTGAGTAATAAAATTTATTAGGGCTATTATCCATTTATAGAATCTGTTTGACAATGGCTTCTTAATGAAGTATGAGCTTTTCTGGACACATATTAAGGAAACACAGTACTACAATAATATGGGCTTTGTCAACAAGTCTCTGAAACTGGGGAACATACATTGATCTCAATCCAGCATATATGGCTATTGATTTTACTTGCACCAAGAAGTGTGTCTTGTATTTATGTGTTTCTACACTCTAATTTCCCTAATTCCTCCATCAAAACATTTCTCTTGTTCCCCCATTTTCTGGGGTATATGGGCATGCTTGGAGTTGTACCCAGGAGAGCTCTCTTCCTGCAGATTTCCAGTGTCCATGGCTCAGCAGCCTAGCAGCACAGTGCTTTGAATGATCTAATACACAAGGCAGGGGAGGAGTACTTGGAATTATAGGCAGAAAGAGACTGAAAGCAGGTGCAGGCTCCTAAAGGCTGCAGCAGAGCAGACCTTGGTAGCCCAGATGGGATGAGCCCAGGGCACAGAGAGCTGAGGTCACAAATAAGAGGTCTTCATGTCCACTCTGTACTGGACAGGAAGAGAGCACAGGGCTCACTGTGTTGGTTGGGACATCCAGGTATTGCTGAGATTTCTGGATGTTTCTGGTTTTGGAAAGTGAGGACAACTACCAGGAAAAGACCGGTTGGTATGTGCTGTTAGATTGGATTATTTTCCTGCCTTTGTACAGATACCAAAGAGGGGAACCTTGGTGATGCATGGCATGGCATATCTCTGGGTACTGAACCAGACAGTGAAGAGAGAGATAGCTCTGCTAAGTCTACTGCACCAAGACCTGAAGGTAATCCAACATCCACTATTGTCTGTGGGGCTTGTTTGCTGAGGAGAGCCTTGTATGGACCATAGATGTCATTGCACACCCTCCCCTTGAACTAGACATCTGTTTTAGGTGACCTCTAGGCATATTTATAAGTACATTCAAATGTTCTGGAGCATGTCATGTGATTAAGGTTTTATTTATTGGCTATCCTTTGTAAATCTTACATAACCTACAATAAACTAGTGGTCTAGATTGTCTACTGAAACAGCAGAAAGTGACAATCAACAGCATCACACCCTGCAACAGAACATTCCTTCCTAGTATGGCTGTTTGGAAAAGCACTGTACAGCCCTTTCCATGGAGGGATTGGGAGTGTGGCAAGGAGTTTTCTGCAGTTGTTAGGTGGAGTACTGCATCTTACAGAGAACTGTTAAAGATATATTTATATATATAAATTGTCAGCCGCTGGGTGTATGTTAGATTAATGTCCTCTCCTTAACATGAATGCATAGAAGGCAGACCATGTGGTTATGCAGGTATGGTAATTATCCTTCAAAGAGTTGGAAGGCTTTGACGTAACCTCTGTGTCCCAAGAGTGCTGGTTCCAGCTCTCGCTAGAGGGAAGAATAAGGACTTGAATCTGCAAGCCTTTCCCATGTGACAATCTGGTATTGTGCCTTATAAAATCTGGAAAAATTGTAAATGACAGTAACCTTTATAAGCACTAAAATGACTTAGCAGGGTTTGGGTTATTTTTTCCCTGATAAATAAATTCTCTGATGTGCTGCTCTAACATGCAGAGACATGCATGAACTATTGTTAGTACTCCAATTTATAAATGCTTCACAACAGGCCACAACAAGCCATCATCAGCTTTTAAGTGTTTTAAAATTATTTTTTACATGTCTTTACAGCATGTTATAATGCATCTTACAATAAAGCAATTTCTCTGATGAATATTAATTATTATTTTCCAACTGTATCTACAATGCAGTGACGCTTGACTGGGGGTGTGAGGGCTGAATCGGCCTCACAAAAGTTCATCCTAAGAGGAGATTCCATATTTCTGCATCACCATTCAAGAATTCATAGGCAGAGACAGCAGACATCCAGCATCCAAAAATCCTGCATTCTGACCTTGTCCCAACAATGCCCTAAGAGAGAAATCTTCAACTCTTTCTCTGGGCCTGTGTCACTCTGCTCCTGGATGGATCCCTTGGGTGATCCCTGGTCCTGGTCCATGCCTTGGTGTGTTGGGGGGCTGCCAATGGACCTTGTTCTCAGTCCCTGGCTCTGCCCACCACATCAACCCTGCTGGGACTGGCACCACTGAGAGGGATATGACTATGTTAGGTCCTGCTCAGCTCCACAGCCTCAAAAGTGAAGAAGCATCCAGATTTTATGATATTTTCTAGAAAGAATAGCAAGCATAGTGCTGAAGTGCAGTCAGTAACATTAGACTTGTTTTCCAAGATTTTAGGGACACAGGGCTTCTTTCCCAAACACAGACAGCTATCTTTCCCTCAGCCCCTCCCAGGCCTGTGCCTTCTTTGTGTACTTTTAGGTCTAGCTTGTATTACTAGGAGCTCTAAGGCTCATCAGATTTTGTTGTGTGATTTAAGTGGAGTTTTGCCAAGAAGAAACATTAGTTTCTAATTATCAATAAGAACAGATGTGGCGGAAAACCTATGAAACTGTTGATCTGGGTTTTTATCCAATAAGAATATGGTTTTTAATATGAGTTCATACCAAATCCAGACACTTGTTTTTTTTGTTTTCAGAGAAATCCGTCCCAGCTGCCAGCAGACAAAGTCTTTGTACAGTGGAGGTGCTGTGAACTAATGTTAGTGTCAAGCCTCATTGTCTATATCCAAGGAGAAAAATGTTACGTTTTCAAGATCAATGAACATCATCTACTTTCATGATGCATTGTTCTCACTAACAGTGATCTACGGGAAGCACCTGAGAGTCAATCTGGAAACTTCTTTGGCCAGGACACAATATCTCTTGGTTGTTGATGCGTGGTCTGGCAGCTGTTGCTGCTAATCTGGTTATCAGGGCCTGCAGGTGTATCTGTATTTACACAACTGGCTTCTAAGGACCTACATATATCAAGACATGATTTATACTCTACAGATTGCTTGGGTTTTAAAGTTTTTTAAAAATATTTTTTATTTAACACTGAGGATAAGAAAGAACGAGGGAAGCCTGGTCTTAGTTTCATGTAGGTTCAAGGTTTATTAAATTCCCCTGCATAATTTTACATTCCTAGATGTGTCCCTGTCTGTGCTGAGATGAGTCAGGGAGGAGAGCTGAGGTTTAGGTGACACACACAGCTGCAGGACCCTCTGGAGCTTAGTTCTGCATGGGGCCTGTGCCACATGCAGCTGCTGCTGGATGCTGACTGAGAGGATCTGGGTGCTAGAGCCTATGAATTTGGATCTCCTGCCTTTGTGACCTGATGTGGAATCTCCTCCTGGCATTGCCTTGCACCAGGAGAGGGTGCAGGGATGGTGCTGCTGGAATAGACATGCCCACTGCAGTGCCATCAGGGCACATGCAGATAGATGAACTTCCTGGCTTTCATTTCATGCTTTTCTCCCCTAGATCATAAGGAAGGCAAGGGTGGGCCTTGCAGACAGTGCCCTGGGCAATGGCTTATTTGAGAAGTCTGCAGGGTATACAAATGAATACACCTCTTGTCTTATACTGGGATAAGGAATAATAAAGTTACTGCACGCCCTCTAAAATGCCACTAAGTTTTCAGTAGTAAAGTGGCTCTCCGGACTGTATTTTGGATTCACCAGGTGTAATTCTGTATCAGTCAGCCCCATTAATAATGAATTCTTTTTTTCCTGCCCCTGAAGCATCTTGCTTGACCGTAAGGTCAGACATGAGGCTGTGGTTCTGGCTAAACTTTCACCAATTTCATTAGGTACCTACCTGCTCCACAGATCACTTGAGCTAATGGCTGAAATTGTGTCTCTTGGAATGACAGAGTCATCCTATGATGTAGTTACCTGCGTGATGTGAAATCATTGTCTGAAGACAATAATAGTTTTTTATTGGTGTTTTTGTAACATAATATTTTGGTCTTGATGATAAATAGAATTGCCCTGTCATGTGACCAAATACTTCTTGGCACGTGGCTGTCTTTCATATAAAAGAGACCATATTGTCATTCATCATATTTTAAGTGACCTACAGACATTTTCATAAGAGAGCAGACTCACAGTCATGGTTTACAGAGGAATAACACTAGAATTTTTAAAATTCTCACTAGTCCTCTGAAATTTCTTCTTTTTCTTTCCCTTCTTGGATCCATCACTGAAGACCCTGACACTGGTAATTGAGCAGAACATTAGTGGTCACTCTTCCAAAAATAAATGTTCGTAAAAAGGAACTAACAGGAGCCAAGCAAGAGCAAGCAGAAATATTGCAGTGGGTGGTAGAATCCATCCCAATCCATGACTCTGCTCTCCTTGGTATTCAGCTTAAATCTGAAATTCTGTCAGTAATTTTTCATTTCCACAATATTCCAATTTTGCATTGCTGCATATTTTAGATGTAAAGAGAACTATTGATCATTTCGTAATGGAAAAAACCTTCTAAGTTACCTTGCTTGTGGTTTCTGGTGAAGTTCCCAGGTCCAGCCCACTGGAGATCTCAGAACAACCTTGTGGCTGTTTATTGAGGTGGGGAAATGTGTCCTTCTTGATCTCAGTCACAAAGGGAGCTGCCTGGAGCTTGATGCTTATGGGGCACAATCCTTTGCATCAGGTGGGGCAGCTCTTGTGAGAGGGACTAGCTCTGCTACTGTTCATTCTTCTTATTGATGATGGCCCTGATTAACCATTTTTCTGCAGTGTGGAGAGATGAAGGATTATTTAGGGAAGACAGAGGATTATTTAGGAAAGGCATTGTTCTCCAAATATCTGCCTTTTGGGGACCACATTGATTTCTGTTTTATAACTGGTGAAGAGCAGAGGGTGTGGGAGCCTCTCTAGGTTTTGTTTTACAGTGCTGGGAGGTACTGCTGGAGGTTGGGTGATTACCTGTTTTGAAGGCTGTTGTGGTGTGTCACAGTGTGCATGGCACATCTACAGGAGCAGTACACTGGGAGGTGTTTCAGGCCTGGGAACAACAATAAATTGATAATGAACTATTTGGGATATGATTTTGCTGAAGACGTTAATCCCTGAGCTGTGTCTCTTTTCCAGGACAATGGTAACAGGATAATGATTGTCACTTAGCAGAAACTTACTGTGAGGCAGAGGAATAAAACCATACCAGACTCTATGTGGGCAGCTGTAATTCTTGAATCCCTGGGCCTGGGGAATAGCTGGAGCTGGACACCTCTGGAGGTCAATGAAGAGGTGATCTGGAAGACCTACTGAGAGCTAAAGGAACTACAGTAGGTGCAGTATTTATTAGAACAGGACTGTCTTAACAGGAGCCTGAGTAGATACTGAGTTTTACAAACTTCTCCTGATTCTTGTCAGTGTGTGCACAACACACACTCTAAATTGTTGCAAAGCCCTTTTTGCACTGACTCATAATCCTCAGTGTAAAGACAAATACAGACAGATAATTTCATTCATTTATGTGTGGGACAGACTGCTATTCTCTAGAATCACTGAAATGCCTCTCAAAAATGTAAATCATGTACTGACAAATGTACAGAAAATATCGAGGTAATATTTTATCATAGGGTTGAACCCCATTTCCTCAGCAGAGTTCTCTCTTTCTGCAAACCCTGCAAAATTTCAAGGGAAAATAAAGGGACATTGTCATCATATTGTCCTTCACTAACAAAAGTTACCTCCACTGTTTAAATAATATGCTTGGTCTTTGGCTCCATGCATTATTTAATAATCTTGGAAACTTCTGTGACCTTTAAGCAATAGTAAACTGTGATTGCTTGACAAATAGGTCAATGTTTGTATAATAGTTGTGTCTTTGGAGGTACAAAAATATTCATCAGAATGCTTTGACTGACTTCCCCCACCCTTCCTTTCGCTGGCAGTTTTCCCGCAGCACTGCCCTTTGTTAAACATTATTCCACTTCAAGGGTATTTGCAGGACTAGGAAGCAGGCAGTATATTATGGTCCTTGAAAACACAGGGTGGGGGAGGTTGTGTGTCTCTGAGACACATTCACACATGCACACACATATATGCCATGAATAGCTGTTACTGTTGGTAGAAATTATGTGTTAAAAAAGTCGGTGAAAGGATTTGGTGTCTGGTGTGCTAAGCACCTTGGTGTAGATATGTTGAATTTATTCCTGGTTAACATGCACCCTGTTTTAGGGGGATGATAAACTGGTATTTGCTGTTTGAAGGGCATACTTGAAAGCAAGGAACTGAGTTTGAACTTCTGGTTTTATTGTTAGCAGTGTTGGTTGCAGGGCCAGTTAAGCAAACACGTGGGCTCCTGCATGCTCCTTAGCAATACTTAAAGGGAAAGTTGTATTGACACATTCTCTATTACTTCAGTTTGAATTAGGGTGATCATAAAAGTCAGAAGTGGCCTCAAACAAGAATATTGAAGCATGCAATAACTTTGCTTCATGGCATTTTATATGAAAGTGTCTGTAGTTTCACCATCGACTGCTGAATGTTACATTCCTCAGTGACATCTATGTCACACTGGAAACTGTGACCCAGCATAGATGCATAAGAATAATTAAATACCAGTTTCACTTTAAAAAAATAAATTTTTTTTCCTACTGCAGTGCAATCTACACACACATGAATATAAATACACACACATAAATACATATTATGAAAATATATAATGCTTTGAGGGATGAAAAGCTTGGAAAACTGCTCTAAGTTTTTAAACACAGCGTGGTAACTGTTCTGCCTCTTTTAGTCTCTCTTATGGTGCAGAGTTGTGTTTGTCAACATACAGTTTTTGCACTCAAAAATTTTGCCACACCACCTGCTTCTTAGAGAAGGAATCAGACACAGAGCATTTGCTATTTGCAAATGTCTTTAATTGCAGCTGATACCACACTTCAAATCCTACATGCTTTTCGAGCATCAAACATAAGGCTAAGAAGATGATTTTGATAAGTTTTCAAGAAAAAAACTAGATTATTTGGATTTCAAATAGGGCTCTGCACCAGTCCAAAAGCACGATGATGACCATAATTTTGGGTGCATTTGCCTAGCAGCCATCTCTAGGTTAAGAGTTGAAACCCATTTTGTGCCTGGCTGGTGTGTGTTATGGTATATCTGAGGTCAAGGTCTGGTTTAACAACGAGGAAATCTTTCTAGCTTGGGGGAGGTTACATCTGCACTTGGCATATTTGAACCAAAGCATCTTTATCTGTTGGCTTTTTTTTCAAAGGCGGAAGCTCTCACCCTTTCAACTCGAAGCAGGGTAGAAGGAGCCGTTAGTATTTCGGTGCCATCTTTGAGCTGGATCTCAAGGATAAATTCCTGCCCTCTACTTGGCTTGCACCATTATTAACACTGTAACTGGGACACTCTCTGAAGTAGCTCTGACTCAGTAGTTCTCCATTAATTAATTACTAATCCTCTCTCTGAGAATACTGCCAGGTTGCAACAGATACTGATAACTCCTAAGTATTTATTGCATTCAATAAATGGAGGCTTCAAAGAATGTACCTGGTAGTGAGGTGTGGGCTTTTTAATTATTTGCAGTGTTAAAGCTGTGAAAGGAAGCTGTAAGGGTTTTCTTATATTTTTTTCCTTCCCTTGGACAATAATCAGTTTTAAAAGACTTATCTTTATTTAATCTTTAACTTTTGGAAAAAAGTTTTATTGTGTTCTAGGTTTATGCTTTGGCTGGCAGCAAAGCAGAGCTGCCTCTTAGCTCTCTGAAGATCTGAAATATTAAAAAAAAAGAAAAAGTAACTTGGGTAAGCACTCTATTTGAACTGAGTTTGAGGTATATTAGAACAATTAATCCCTGTATTTACTCATCAGCAGTGACTTCAAGCTGCAAATTACATACATATTTATAAAATACTCACACTATTCTAAATGTTTATTGAAGACTCCGTTAGTATGAGAGGAAGGATCTAGATATTTTTGTTTTCCTTTATCTCAAAAAGAATAACAAAATTTTCAGGAGAAGATCTCCAAAGATAAAGACAGTCTTAGAAAACACAGCTTTTCTTGTAAGAAAAAAGCAAAGAGTGTACAAAGTCAGGCTTGGCAGGGAAAAGAGTTGTTTTCAGTCAGAAATGGTCTCCTGAGTGTCATTTTTAATGATAATCTACAGTCACTGAGGATATTTACATTTGCAAGAAAATAAGATAAAATACATAATAAAGTAAAAATATGCCTTTTAATAATGTCTCATTGGAACAAAAGTGAAATTTTATAATAGAGCTTTTTTCATCCTCTTCCTCTCTACTGTTCTGGCCCTTAATGGTTGCTTTTTTCTACACTTTTTCTACTTTCACTCCTCTGTTGTTGCTACCATCTCTTCTCATTCTTTTTCCCTAATCTTCATCTCAAACTTCACTCTCCTCACTCATCCATGAAGTTTTGGAACTGCTCCTATTCACCCCAGCCATTAATTGCCTTTTGTCTATGGCCAGTTTGTTTAACTCTGGGGAAATATTTCCAGTGTTAAAATGGTGAAGCTGTATGGAATTTGTTCATACACTGTCCTTCCAGTTCCTCCATATTCCAGAGGCCTTTCCTGGTCTCCTTTTTCTCAGCACATCCTCTTGTTGTCCCATGTTCCTTGACCATGCATGTCCTGGCTGGCCATTTCTTTCTCATATTTTTTTCTTTTTTTCATCTTTCCTCGTCCACCCCCTCATCCACAAATGCAAACCCTTATTTTTATATCAATCAGAAATATTGTGGTAAATTTTTCCTAAACTCGGCTTTAAACAATGTAACTTCTCTTTTTCATATTTCTACTCCCTGTCTTTTCTGAATAAGATCCATTTCCTATGATAATTTTAATTCTTGGGAGCAAATTCTTATCACCCCCAACAAAAAAATCAATTATTATTTTTAGCATCTCTACAGTTAGGATCTCTTTTTTCATGATGCTTGTAAAAACGAAGTTAGGGCACTGGTGTAAAGAGATATTCTGATTGACATTTCCATTTTCTCTGGGTGCTTTCATCCTTACTTCTATGCAAATGATAATGCACAGAAGAAGGTAAAACAATCTTTTAGTTCAGTAGACACAGCAATTGCAGTAGTGGGATCCTATTTAATGTATCTTCAACATTGCCTTGTCATTATTTTTCTTACTGAATCATAAAATCATAGAATGGTTTGGATTGGAAGAGACCTTAAAAATCATCTTTTTCTAACTCCCCTGCCATGGGCAGGGACACCTTCCACCAGAGCAGGTTGCTCCAAGCCCCACCCAAAATGGCCTTGAACAATTCCAGGGATGAGGCATCCCCAGCTTCCCCAAGTAATCTCTTCCAGTGTCTCGCCACCCTCACAGGGAAGAACTTCTTCCTTATATCTAATCTAAATTTAACATGATTAAATTCCTAGTGAAGCAAAGTAAAATTTTACCAGTTCACAGAAGTAATATGGTACCTAAAACTACTGCAACATAAGTTTTCCCATCTTTGCAAGGAGTGGTACCAGCATCAGATGGGCACTGATCAGCCCCAGAATCGTACAATATTAGTGGACAAATATTTTCATTATAAGATAAATTTCCTGAAGACTGAGATACAGTTTTATCAAATTAACTGACTTAGAAAGAGTGGAAGGATAGCTGGGAGAGAGTTTCAGGGGAGAGAATTTGATGTCCTCCCTTCCAAGCTTCAAGTCCCAGCATGTCCTGAAATCCACAAACCAGTTCTGCTCTGACAACCTGCAGTGACCTTGTGGAGAAGCAGCAGTTTGTTGATTCATCAGGTTTAATACCAGCCTTCAGGATTCCAGGAAAATGGGTGCACGGCGAAATATCAGTTATAGCTTTTATGAGTAACATCTTTAATGTGAAAACCATTGCTTTTTAAATCCACCATGATTCATACCAATAAATGAATATACCTTAAGCCATTTGTATTTAGAATACAGGATGGCAGAGAATAGCTCAAAACCTACAGCAACTGAGCTGAAAGAGCTAATTGAAAAATCATAACAAAGTAATAAATGTTTAGTAGGTGATGGATGTGCATCAAGGCAACAAAACATTGGAAGCAGAGAATGACATTTTTCTGACCTATCTGATATAAGAAGTTGATCACTTGAAACAGCAATGTAAAGAAAATGCATTTTTTTTTCTCATATCTGTATTACTGCAAATTGCTCTGCTGTGAAGGAAAATCAATTGTTATTATGGCTATTGAGTGCTTTTTAATAACATGTGCTTTTATACATGGCTTTTTGGTAAGCGTTACTCTGAATTCAAACATCTTTGTAAATCTCTTATGTGGACTGTCTTATTACTTAGATATGATTCAAGTTATGCTTGTAAAATCTCCACTTAAAAGGAATCTCCATGTGACAGGTAATTGGCTTCAGGCCTGTTTTTTGTTATTGATTTAACTTAATGCCAATGTACACAGGTGTGTTGGCGGGTTGTTCAAGCTTCCAAGGCACCCACATTTGGCAGGACAATAAATTGTTGCATAATAAGATTATTTTCCCCCTTCAATCTTGAATCTTTTCAAGAGTTGTATTTTAAACCTTTGTAGGTATGTACGTGGGTGAGAGAAAAATACCCAACCACGTTACCAAGAGGCATGTTTCGATTTATTGTTTGAGGTGCTCAAGGAAACAGCATCATGTAGATAAGATATCTGCAAATATATATATATATATATATGCCAGCTGAAGAGGGAAAAAAAAACCCCTTATATAAATTAGCTTGCTTCTTAATTTGTTTTTTTTCATTATATGAAAAATTCTACATTGTTGTCAGATGAAATGGGTTATTTTAGAAAGAAATACAGCACTGAAAATATCAGCTGTTCAATGTGCTTTAAATGCAGACAGCAGATGTGATTTGCCCTTGCACACAGAAATATCTTCATCACAGACATCCAACTGAGGCCTCATTTGAATACTTTGAGCAAAATCCTGGCTCTGTTGAAATTGATGGGAATTTTGCCATTAATTTCAGTTGAGCTTTGGTTGCCTTCTCCAGTAATGAAATGTGTGGCAAGGAAGGTATCCTTGAGGAACACACAGGCTCATAAGGAGAAAATGAAGAATGCCACAGCAGGTCACAGGTGATGCAAATTCTCAGGAGAGCAGTGACCTTGGAGGAAAAGAAAGGGAAGCACTGCTGAGAGGGCTTTTTGCAGAGAGGTGGGAGGAGATTTCATGAAAGGATGTGGAAGAGTGTTGCAAGTATAGCAGGTAGCATGATTGAACGTGTAAAATCGTGAGGAGGAGAAAACACTTCTACTTTCACAAGCCTGAAGAAAAGAATGAAGAATTAAGTGTTGTTTCCAAACTTTAGAAGAGTATGAATTGGGGAAAAGCTTTGTGATGGCTCTTCTTTCACACAGATGTTTCTCTTGGGCTTAGTTCAAAAGGAAGGATTTGTTTAGCTTTCCAGATTTGTCCACTAATCTCTGTTTCAGAGGTAAGCTATCCATCCCCTCACAAGGAGAAGGCCACATCTGAGAGAGCCAACTCAGGACAGGATGAAGTGCTTCACCTGGGTGATTCCGAGCAGCTGTGTTGCACTGGAGTAGGCATTCAGTCAGTCCCTCTCCTGGGCCAAGAGCTGCTTTTTTTTTTCATCATTTTTGAGGAAATATAATACTGTCAGCAAGCTAATACAACAGCAAAGTCCCAGTGATGGCTTTGGAAGTAATGTGGCTCCTTAATGTTTTTCCACACTGATTTTGAGGAGCCATCCTCCATAGCCTGGGCTAGTTTAATAGAAGTGTATTGGATACTGCTGGTAAATATATAACAATAATACATTATTGCAGACCTATTATATTTTATAATGCTAGAGCCAATCCATTAACTTCTTGGCATAAACTGCAATTAATCCAATGGAGGATTTGCAAGCATCATGTCAAATTGTGCTCTGAGATGCCTTAGGTTAAAAGTCACCAACACCTTGGACAAGAAGATGTCTGGGTCTGTAGTGTGAAGCAGGTGATACACATCCACTAAAAGTCCTTATGAAATATTTATCAAAAGCTCATTGCTCTGGATGCCCACTAGACACTATTTTGAAATCAAATAACTAACGTTTTTCTTCTCTTTAAACAACTGAATATTTTATTCCAAAGTATATGGTGATGGATTAAACCATACAAAATCCAAACCTTGTCAACATAGAGCTTTGTTTTAATTTAAAGGAGAACACAAACTGGTCAGAAATACCATCCCTTTTCCTTTGCAAATATTTCCCTCTAAAAGATGCCAGCCTGGAGACAAGATGCTGTGAGTGTTTACATGTGAAAGATGAGGATGATGGAGGTTTGTACCTCTCAAAGAGATGCAGAACAAAATCAGAGACAGGCCCCTGTTTTCAAATGGTCTATTAAACCTGATTTTCATGGCTGGGAGAAGCAGCACCACAGATGAAAAATGGTCCCAGATGCTGCAGTCACAGCACAGAGGCAGGTACTGCCACGTGTGCCCTTGCAGACCATGGGAAGTCCCCTCCCCTCCCCTATGCTTTAAAACAAAACCAAACCAAACAAATTTTCTTCAATGCACACTAGAGAATGTTTGGTATCTGCTACTGAGCAGCATTCTTGCTGTGTTTCACTATCTATCAAATGGCACTCTCGTCCTCTGCCAAGAAAAATACTTGTTCCCAATACTAATCATGCTCCCTGACTACCCTCTAGTGTATATTCTTCCAGGACTGCTATCCATCCATGCAGCCATTTGAAAGATATTAAAATTATTATGAAGAAATCTCTCACCTATTGTGCTGGCAAGAGCTGGGATATGCTCCAGAGGCAATGCCTGCCATTCCCAGAGGGAGGGCCTTATGTCTCTCTTTGTCCAGTGCCCCATCTAAATGAAGAGACATCATTGCAGGGCCTCCTGTGGAGTCACTGGCAGGGCTCTGGTTTGGAGAAAAGATTGTCAAGGCACAAACTCCTGGAGAAATTAAGAATAAATTGATGAAAATAGGAGTCAGTAAATAGATCCCAGAGCCTCTTGTGACTGTAGGCTCAAAAGGAAAAAAGGAAAATGTTATTGTAAAATACCTAAAGATGCTTGAAAGGCAGCAGCTGGGAACTCAGAGAGATTTCCCTCTTCTGCTGTTTATTTGGTGAGGTTGACCCACTGTACCCACACAGGTCCCACTCCTCAACTACAATTACAGGATACATCCCTGCTCAGATCCTTTAGGGAGTTTCTTAGGATAAGATTGACACTCTTCTCATCAGCTTCTGGAGTTCCTGAAAGTATTAGTAATTTGTTCCTCCACCTGAGAAATTGCCTTGGATTTCTCAAGAAGAAGAGGGCTTGCTTTCTGATCTCTGCATGGAAATGACATGTCCTAACTTGGTCCTGCATAGTTCCAAGAATTAAATCCCTTCCATGAATCTCTAAAGATTTGAGATTTGGGCTCCTTCCTACCAGAAGGCTGCTTGTGGCTGCATCAGAAGGTGCCCTGAGACACCTCTGCAAACTGCTGCTGCTGAGCAGCAACAGAGAGCAGCCAGGAACATCCTCACACGGTGCTGTCATGTGCTCTGCAGGCCACAGATAACCACCGTCATTACGGCAAATTCTTCAGCTGTTTGTACAGCAGAGGGTGGGATTTGTGTCCTTTATCTTTCAAAATCTACAAAGTAGATGTCTACAGTTGTGCTAATCACTCTGGGTTCTCTTTATAGTCAAGGAAGAGCAATAAGTGCTTTTAAGGTGCAATTTGCCTGGCCTGTTATAGACATTTACTTTGGGAAGACATGAATCACACCCTACATGAGGTTCCTACATGTGCAGCCTGCCGAGGTTCTCACTGACTGTACCCTCAGCCTGGGGTGATCGGCTTAAATGCACGCTATTTTTAAAATATATGTAATACACACATTTATGTCCCTCTGTTTAATTAGATGACAAACTCCCACTGCCCATTACAGACCCAGCTTTGGACACAGGTGATGTAGGCAGTTTCTTCAGGAATAGAAACTTCTGGAGCAAGCAGTGGATCATCTTCTTCCCATGAGGTAAAAGAAACATCTTTATTCACAGGAGGATTGTTTTTCACAAAATGTACAAGGATCAGTTGCAGCAGCCACATCTTCCTCTTCCCCATCTCTCTCTTTCTCCACAGAGCAAAAAGGAGTCATGAGCATGAAGGTTTGGATAACCCTCTTTCAGAGGAACAGTTTATGTGCACACTTACATAGCCAAATGAACAAGAAAACACGGAAATTTCCTCAGGAGCCCCAAATGTTGCCTAGAAAAAGTTTGCAATGAATTATTACCATTATTTTTAATTTAAACTGCGTCATGAAGGTTCATAATTTTTAATATAGTGGTGTTAATGAAGTCATAAGAATTTAAAGATATGAGTATGGCAAGATATATATAGGAGGAAGAAATAGATTTTATTATCCTGATTGATGTATTGGGAAAGCAGACAAGCTTCAGGCACGAGGTCTTTAGGTAAACAGTAACAGGGAGACTCTGACCTCAAAAGTAAGTTAATGGATAGCATAAACTCCACAGGGATTGGAGACAGTACACATTCTTAGGAGGTATTTGAATGGATATTTGTCATAGGAAGTTTTTAACAGGGACAACAAATTGGTATTGGTTTGCTTTTTTGGCTTTTAAAGCTGTGAGGTGGATTAATTTTCCTGTATCTGGAAAATATTTTACATTTTGAAACTGTTCCTGCCTGAACTGCAATAAAACCAGAAATTGCAATAAGTTTATGAGTCAATAACGAATAAATGCAATATTTAATTTGAAATCTATGGCACATTTCAGTGCAGTTTTTATTACTGGTATTTTCCTATGCATATACTAACATTTAAAAACCAAGCCATTTTAAAGGCAAACAAAAAATGATGTTAATGAATCATTAAAACAAAACAAACAAAAAAAGAAAATCAGATTTCTCCTGAAAAAATTTCAGTTTTAAGAATATAATTTTTCAAGGGATGAAATAAAGCAACACATAATCAGCTCTCACACCCACCTGGAGACCCAGCACACACACGTGGCACACACCCGACACTCATCTGCCTTTTTCTCCAGCTCGAGCCCTTGTTTATAATCAGTGCCAGGTTTTTAACTGTGGGAAGTCTCCCTCTCAGGGCTGCTAAAAATCCCTCATCCTCTCCTGACTGTGTTGCCTTGCAGTGCTTTCTCCTGTGCAACTGCACACTTCGATTTCACCAGGTTTTTTATACTCCATGAGCTACTCCAAGGAACTGGGAACCCTGAACCCTTCCCCCTCTATTTTTATGGATATCTGTTTTTCTAAAGCCTAGACATTTGTTGCACAAACTTAGCCCACTGGGAATCAATGGCTGTAATTATTATACTTAAATATGTAGACAATAAGTAATATTTTGTGTTAAGCTTGATAATAAACAAGTCTCCATTTGCACATATTGCTCATCAGAACTGGTGATAAGAAAGTAAGTAGCTGATCTTGATGCCGCTTGAATCCTTCTGCTCTATCACCAGAAGACCCTGAAGCATTGTACATATAAAAAAAGAAAATTAATTTCTAAGAGATTTTTTCAGTAAGTGTGGGCTTGATCCTGAATCCCGAATTCATCTCACATTCCCAAAAAGTTTTCAAAAGATTTAAAAGAATTTCCACAAGGTGCATGATGTGCCTGACCTTTTCCCAGCCCCTTTTTCCTTCCCTTCACACAAATTATTTTGCTATGAGATTTTACATCTGCCAGAAGCAGCCACTGCTAAAACAGGAATATTCCTTGAGAGAGGAGATGCAGGGACCTTGCAGCCTCTCCTCCCACTCAATCCCAGAGACACTGGCCAACAAGTTCTAATCTCCCCTGAGCAGATGTGGTAACAGCTGCCCAGTGGTTTTGCTGGGAGAGGAGTCCAACCAACACCAGGATTTTTGGGAACTTTTTCATCAGTAAGAGAACTTAGGAAGAAAAAAGAAAATAAAATGATGGAAGTCACTCTTAGAGAGGTTTAAAATTTCAGCTGCACTCTGTTGTAGTAATGTTATTAAGACAAGGATAGGTATAGCTGAAAAAAATGATGCTAACAATCACAATAGTTATTTTTAGAATAATCTAAGAAGTCCTGAAAAAGATGAATTAAATACATTCAACATCCATAACAAAGAACAGTATTCAAACCATTCATAATCAAATACTGCCCCTGTCACACTCTCCTAGACCATCTCTGCAGTTTGATATATATTTTCAGAGGGATCTGAGAAAAATATGTTTTGAAGGATCTGATAAAGGGAGACTGTTGCGCAACTTTGGCTGATGATATAGTCATAAAATATATATTTATACACAGTTTTATATAAACAAAGTGAACCTCACAGCCTACAGTATCTTACTGGAGCTCAGATGTAGTGCATGACACATTATATTTGTGGAAATAGGATCTATAACCTAATGTATTCTTGCATCAAAGAATAATGTCTCATAAATAAATCATTACAGCCTGTCACGTCTATGGTTTCACACCATAGTGTACAAAATTATGTATTTTGAGATATGGAAGAATGTTTCAACAAAAAAAAATTATTCTGTGCTAATGCATGTGCTGTCTTGAAGGTGTTACTGCCTTACTATTGCTCATTGTAGACTAATCCATAATATCAGACAAAAGAGAGCATTTCTGTTTTCAAAAACTGGTGCAATTTGTGTGCAGCTTTTATCTTTCAGTAATTAAGAAATCAAATAAGCCTGAGTGAAACTATTTAAGAGGTTCTAGATATAATTAGAACACCTCATTCTCTCATAACTAATTCCTAATTAAAGTAATTTGTCTTTTTGCCCTTCTTTTCAAGGGTGAAGAGCAAGTGGTGATGAATGCTCAAAATCAGGAAAAGTGAAAATTGCAGTGTGTTGATTTGCAGTGATTGAGAATGTTCCAGTTTTTAAAAGCTACCTTCGAGTGAAATGGTAAACGAACCTCCAGCCTCTGTTTATGTTGCAGATGTGCTATCTGGTGCTTGACAAATGGTAGTATTTGTCATATAAAACAGCCACCACCATGCAGAAAGTCTGAATGTATAAAAACTGCCTTTCTTTAAAGAATAGCACATTTCAAGGAGGGAGGGGAAGAAGAAATAGAGGGTGCACAGGAGGGGTAAAAAGTCTGAAATTTGTTCCACAGGGTGAAAATTGTCCTTTTAAAATTTTATTTGCAGCTGTGCCCAGATGATGATGGATTTATCATATGAACCAGGGATTAGTAAACAATGTGTACCCTATAAAGAGCAAAACAAGTCCTTGCTCATCACTGCACTTAATTGCAGTGGTTATATCAAAGCCATATAAAATTTAATCATCAACCACAAGTAAGACTTTGCTTTACATGTGTGCTTGCTTCCCTGTTTTTCCACCTGTTTAAATGAAAGATTCTTGGAATATCACAATATGTAAATATTGTTTATGATGCAAAAATATGCTCTTTCATCTCCTCGCTGCTTTGATGTCGTGATATATAAAGCTTTTAGTGCCACCACCTACCTGACACACAAAGGTCTTATCTGATTCATAAACATGTGTGCCCAGTGCAAACAGGCTGTATCCAATAGAGGATTTTTCTTTTCCTTGTAATGTTTTTTTAAGAGTCAGAAAGAGAAAGAAAGTGTAAATGACAGAATCACTCAGGTGAAAAGAATATTTTAAGCATCAGGTAAAGATAAGCCTATTATGATAGAATAAAAAGATGTAGGTCAAGACTGATCCTAAGAGGTTAGTTATATATATAGGTATCTTGTAAAATGTGTTTTAAATGCTTAAACTTTTTTTATAAGAATTTTGATCCAAGTGGGAAATGAGCAGCAAGATCAGATGACCTCCTAAGAAATACAAATATCTCTAATTAGCAAGAGAAAAAAGAGACAAATGCAGGAAGTAAGGTCAAAGCTGGAAACAGGACAGATAAAGAGAGGAAGGACATAAGGTGTAGGCAACATTTAGCATCTGCTGTACATTGTTAGCAATTTTAAAGAAAGGGTGATTTTTTTAATATATACACTGGTTAATATATGGTTTGTCCTATAAACAGCTATTTTGTACCAATCCATCTCTAATAACACACTGGATTGGAGGCGCAGTCTGTCAGAGCTTGCATTCCACAGGGGTGCTGTCTCCAGATGACAATGTGGCAGACACTTTGGGAGAGGGGTGTCTGCTGGCCAGCAAAGGTCCCCAGGGCTCTTTAGGGGCAAACCTATTCTCCAGGTTCCCAGGGATCCTGAAAGATTGCCTTGCCTGGTGTTTGGAACAATCAGGACTCATGGCTCTGCATAGCTCCAGCTGTCTGCACTCTCTGAGAGCAGAATTTGGCCTTTTAATGCCAAATGAACTGCCACCACTGCAAGAACTTCAAGGTTTAATGTTACTTCTTTTTACTTTTTTTCTTCCTGATTTTTTTTTTTCCCGAGTTTCCAAGAGCACCCTGGGAAATCCTTTCGTGCTCTTTATTTCCATCTAAGCCCTGGGTTGCTTTGAACAGCAGAGGTAATTGTATGGGTGAACTTCAGAGATTTGAAGGGATCAAACTTGAAAGCCTTTGACTGCAAGTGCAAGCTCCAACTGGAATCCTGTCAGGTGCTGCTAGACAGGACGTGGCGGGATGCTGCTGCTCCAGGAATCCTTGCAGCAGGGACACCCTCAGTGTGCCTCTCCCCAGCACAGCCTCAGAGGGCAGCAAGAGCACAACAGCCTCATAATAGCTCTATAAACCTATAAACTGATGCATATGATTATGTGACTTGACTAAGGACATCTCTGTGAGCCTGCATTAGAGTCTGAGGAAACCATCCCTAAGTTTCTTTTTCAGTACATTATGGAAGAGTTTCTCTGGGATCAGAGCAGAGAAGCCAAGGGGATTATGAGATGCAAGTCCACATCTTTTTTGAGGAGTATATGTTCCTTTGACTAGAAAGTCCTGGATGTTTCAATAAAAAAAGGTATGAAGAATATATTTAATAGACGTCTATAGACAATTTCAGAAACCATCAGAATTTAAGAAAGTTGGTTGTTACAATGCACAGATTTTGCAACAGGGTTAGACACTTTTCAAATTTTGCATGACAGCCAAAACCCTCCAGATGTGTTAACTTCCTCTGCCAAGTTTCCTAGATCTTCCCTTCCAGCGCAGGTGAAGCTCCTTGTGTTCGAAGGCAGGGCTGGGTATGATCTGTTTCCATTTTCCACACCCTTCTCGTGCTGTATCTTACTGTCATCACTGCTGCAATCCAGGAATACAGGAAACACGAGGGAACATGGGGGCTGCTTGGATTTTTCAGATTTTGAATGCCTTTTTGCTACTTTGGGAAAGAAGCAGGAAATGACAGCAATGAGATATTTATTTTTCCCCACTGGATTTCAAATAACTCCAGCTCAAAAAGAAATGAAAATTTCAGTTGTTTTCCTTTCAGCTAAAATATTTGTCTTGGCCAAGAAAACTTATCTCAGTAATTGCATACTGTGTCAACAGCATCTGTCTTCTCATGACAATAGGCATCACAGTGGATAGTCAAAGTTTATTTGAGATACCAGAAAGCCTGACAGAAGTCTATTTTATTGTATTTTATTCCTTTATTCTACCACTAGGCTACTTGTTTACAGAATTATATTTCAATTCAGTATTATAGGTTAATGTTACCTCTCTTCACACTGGAGGCTGTTTCACCTTCTGAATTATGGTCTGCTGATGCCTGGAAACTTCTCTGTAGGGAACACAGACCCAGAGAGATGCTGGTGATCTTCCTTGATCTGCACGTTTTTTTCTCTCTGGTGGGTGAAAATCTCTTCCCTGCACAATTTACTGAACCTTGCCATGGTTCTTGATGCTCCTGATCCTTCAATTTATCCCTAAGAGGCAGAGGTGTAATGCAAACACCCCTAGTTCAGACCAAGTCCCCATGAATTCTTCCACTTCCAGCCTTCTCATGGTGTGGCTTATGGATCCTTCCTAAGTGAGCGTTTCCTGTGTTAGAAAAGGAAAGCTCTGCAGTCTCAGAAATTCTTTTCTAGCCAGGACACAATGACACCTCCTCAGACAACTCACTTTTCCATATATAGTTACCCATATAATTATGGAATTAAGTCTCTTTGCAAAGCACATATTATTATTAACGATAATTTGTACTACAGCAGTGCCTAGAGGAAGGGATGCCTTGCATGAGGTACATGAAAAAACCATACATATCTGAAGCTCACTTTCACGTTCATCTACAATTTGGCTCAGCCAGACATGCAAAGTCTAGGAGAGAGGAGCAGAAAGCACAAGTACAAGTGTGAAGCCAGGCTTTGAAAAGAAAAAGGAATTGCACAGGATCACAGAAGTTGATCTATAGAAGAACAGGAGTTGTACATGCATCTCCTGAGTCTGTGATGAGCCATCCACAATATTCCCTGTCCTCCCCCACTGTCCCTTTCTGTGTAAAATAATGCTCCATTCCTGACCAAACATACAGCATCATGTTGTGGGGAAACACTGCCACACAGAAATGTTCAGGCATCTAAAGAACAGCAAAAACAAATCCTTTTTATCCTGCCAAGGTTAAAAGAGTGGCTTCTTTTCTGCATTTTTGCAATTCTAGCGACCTCAGCTAATGTCACTGCTAATGTCAATGTACCAAATGCCTCAGTGCCCGCTGCACAGCCAGGACTGGTACTGCAAGGGAATTAATGTGCCCCAGTCTCAAAGGGATCAGTGCTGTCAAGCACTGGTGAAGGACAAGGAATAATTTGTACTTTGCATTTGAGCCTTTCCTTGGCTTGCAAAATGCTGCCTAACTGGAATGAGATGCACACCATGAGCTCGACACTTTCAAATTCCAAACATACTTCACTAACTCCACTTATTATGAAAATCATGATTTTTATCACTCAAGAGCACTAACAGATCAACAGAGAAGAATATAAGTAAGTTCTGCTGCTGCTGAAATTTTAGCCTTGTTGTTCATAGGAAGTTAAAATGAAACAATTCGAAGCAGAGCAGAGATGCTTAGCAGCCCTTGTGTGATTGTAAAGAAAATATGTTTTTTCATTTATATCAAAAAAGCTGTTCTGATTGATTTTTGAGACATAACACTAATCTCTGCCTTTGCACCTCATTGTTTTGACCTTTGGGTGCTAACGTTACAAGTGGTAAATGGCAGGAATTTTGCTGTATTAAATCTGTATATTGACAGTGTCTAGTATATTCATCTGTAATAAAACACACTGGTCTGCAGCTGGTGGCTAAATTATGGACACACAAACATGGGGAAGAAAATTGAAGCCTCATCCACAAGGTGTAAAGAAAGGACACCTGACCTGCAAGCACAATGCTGAAATGATTAGCTCATGGTCTTCATGAAATTGCCTGTTGTGGTGGCTGGGAGTGGCTTGGTGCTTAACACCACCCCAAACCTCAAGCAAAAAAAGTACAATTCAGCTCAGCAGCTCTCCACGGCTGTGGACCCATTTCCTTGTGAGCCAATGGAGAAAAGGAGCAAGGCTTTTGTGCTGGGTGTGCACAGATGAGGGTGTGGATATAGTTCTTGTGTCTTTGCTAATTTGAAGATGATGAGGTCACAAAAAAACCGTTTATTTTTGCGTTAGATTAATGGTCTAAGGTTGGCCTGCCATTGGATGGTTTGAGGACTCTCAGAGACATGAATCAATTCTTTTGAAAATTACAGTATTGTTTTTACTGCTTGCCTTACTGGGAGAGAAGTGGAAGATGTGCTTTCAGAAGACATACATGTACACTTAATTTTTCAACACTGCAGACAAGTTTATGACAACTGTGTTTGGGCATGACCAGGGGAAGATCCTTGGTTGTTGCACTCAGCACAAGTGACTGCTCAGTCCTGGTCAGCGCCAGTCCAGGAGTGTCTATTTTTGCACATATAGAATGCATAATCTTCAAGAGGGTCATTTAATATGGCCTATAAAGAAGATATAACTTCTAACCCTCTTTGTTGACCTTCTGTGGCCAAGAAAGTCAGAGGAAAAATGGGTGTTAGTTTCACTGCTAGGGCAGTGTTGGCTCTTTGGAAAGTTTTGCTGTGTGAGATCACTTTGGTTCCCTTTAATGCTTCTTATTTGTTTTTTGAGGTATTTGGAAAGCCTTGGCAGGTAGGCTGCATATAAATAAAACATGGTCTTTTGGAGCATTTGGAGTAGGAGCAATTAGTTGGTGACTTTCTTAGGAAATTAATTTATCTCTTTGAAAGTCCTCACTTCTGTGTTTCTGCATTTAACCTGCAACTCTCTGCCAACTTTATGGCAGCACAGGAACTTCCCAGGTTGTGTTATCACAGTGGTGATGGGGTCGTGCTTGATAATGCCTCAGCTGCACTTGCAGCTTATGGCAGCCACTTTCCTGCAGTTGCAGCATGCCAGCTAGGAACATGGCTTTTACTGAAATCAGTAAATCATGTCAGCCTCCTAAATGCAGTTTTCAAGAGGGTGAAATCACAGTTTGTGTTCTGGATATTTATCTAGTTTTTCCTGATGCTTTCCCAAAGCCTTTCCTTGAAGGGGAGTAGAAGATGGCAAATGATTTTTTGCCATAATTAGAACTAATTTACCGTTAAAGGGGCTTTAGACTTGTGTCAAGTCTAACCTGCACTACTGAGAATTAGTTAAACTGAACCTGACCTCAGTGACATGAATATAAATTAGAGAAGGTGTGCCGGTTTTGAGAGCTGGCTCTGACCTGTGCTGTGGGTGTGCTGCAGACTGGAAGGAGTTAAACCGAGCTTGTCATGACTGCAGCAGAGTGTGAGCTCTCAGCACCTTGGAGCAGCCAGGCCCTGTGACAGGCTGGTGGTTTTCTGTCCTGAACCCTTAGTTAGACAAGCACAACGAAGTGATGGAGGCAGGAAGAAGATGTTCTCCTGGCCCCTGTGTATGGACAAAGGCACTGGAGGGGATGAGGGGTCCTGAGTCCATTCCTAGAGCCAGTGATACCCAACACATCTTTGTGCCCCTCTGCCACTGAACAGCAGATGTGAGCTCTGAATGCTCCCTCTGTGCTCTGCAGAGTGTCAGTGTGGCCTCTGCTGTCCTCCAGGCTGGGCTGCAAGGTCTGAAGTTTGCAGAGAAACATGCTGCGTCAGGCACAACCGGGCTGGCCCCACATAAAGTCAATACTTGGATGAAAACAAATAAAATCTTAGAGTACGAGGCAGAGGCTAAAGAATGCCTTCACCTCTTTCCTTCAAGCAACTATTTTGTTAACTTGAAAGACTGCACGGGCGATCTTACTCCATTCTTTCTCTACAGGTCAAATACTTGTCATAGGAGACACCCTAGTTAATATTAAACTAAAAATTAATAGATTAGATAACTATTACATGCTTTTAGTGCCAATTAATTTAATAGATTTTTTTTCTTTTTTAACAAGGCAGGCGAATATAGAAGCACAGTTTACTGTGCCTGTGTGAGCTCTCAGATAGGTCTTTTGTGATACAATTACCAGCAATTGATTGGGCTGACACATGTAATCCCCTCTGGATCGCCCAGCGATATGATGTCAGTAAGAAGTCCTTCAAACAGGGCTATTAAAAAGCACATTAAACAGGTCCTTATTGTAAGCTTTATGCTAGCTTATGCTAGAATAACAGTGATACGGTGGTATTTGTTTGAAAAAGAAAGGATTATATGGTCTTTGTAAAATGAGGAATTTAGTATTGGGGAGGGGCAGTGGGATGGTGATTTATTTTTTGTTTATGTTTCTCTGAATCCTTTGATATGTCAAATTCTGTCACTAACCATTAGGCCACTTGCAATTTCTTGTATCAACGAAGATGAAATACATACTGCCTCAAATAATTTATGTCAAATGTTGAAGGCCATAGGTGGCAGTGTATATTGTGAGATTATACTGAAAATTGAAATGGGGTCTTCAGAAATCCATCAGTAATTTATTGTTAAAGAGCAGCCATGAATCATTCGAGCCTTTAATTGTCATGTGGACACACTTTGCTTTCAGCTAGTGCAGGAAACAAATTGTAACAATAGAGTGATACCTCAGAAGAGAGGCTTCACCATGACACTTGGTACTTATTCATATTGCTCCAAGAGTGCCATGTCTTCTCCTGGGTCAGATTCTGCTGTGGAATTGATAGGGGTACATGAAAAAACTTAAGCTTATATATATAAATATATATATTTTTAATATATATGTGTATATTCACACGCACCCCCACACACATTACAAGTACAGGATAAGAGTCAGTAAGATTTGTGTCACTTACAATAAAGGACACCAAAAGACTTTACAGCATGATTGAAGTGTCAGCTCTGAAATGAAATGAAGAATTTTGGAGATTTGTTTGTAATGAACCCATCATTCCTCTTCCCTCTGCTCTCTTTTATCCTACAGTGCCAAGGTAACCCTCTGAACTGGTTAAGCAATTTCTGTGTATGTGTTACACAGACATGCTTTGTTAGCTTGTGCTGCTTCACACAGAGAGAAATTTCACTGTTAGTCTGTATCTAGCTGTAGAAGATCATCAGAAAATCAAAGCTACCAGCAAGATGATATAAATTATTTGCAGGGTCTGGTTTTCCTTCTGCTTTAATATCATGTAATCAAAGGACAGATTACTCAAAATTACTCATCTTGAGTGCTTCAGTGTAGTCATCATAGCACTCCTCTGTGACTACTTCACAATTTCTCATAATGCAAGAATTAGGGGGAATGCAGTGAAACTGTGAAGAAGACATCTTAAGACATACAAATAGAAAGTTTTTTTGAGGAAGCATGATTAAATTTTGGTACACCTTGACAGTGGAAGCCAAAAGTATAAATTGTAAGACAATTTAATTTGTGAAGGGTAGTTTCTCTGGTGACTCTTAAGCCATTTCAAGGAGCCCATAATTCAGAATTACTAGGATGATGAATTATGCCAAGGAAGAACTCTGTATTTCATCTATCCATACAATATTTACCAACTGACCACCATCAGAAACAGGATACTGGCTTAGACTGGTTTAACCCTGTATGGTTATTCTTATGTCGCATGTGACACTACAGAAAACCTGTAAAGATTTATTATGTATAGTGAAGTGTGTCTTTCTACAAATAAATTATTAGTGTGCCACTGCTGCTAATAAAAATACCACATTACCCTATAATGCTTACTATGTTACATAACACTGTGTATTAAATGCTTTAGGTGCACTCTGTTCTTGTGCTCCTTTACTCTGACTCACACAAACTTCAATCTCTTCCCTAAATCCAAGAATTGAAGCCCAAGAACATTGCACTGCTACTGCCTAAGACACAACTGATTGAAAGAAGCAGCCTCCTAAAGTTCCACACCTGGGAATATCAGAATGGCTCTGGAGTTAAGAATGACACCCAGCAAGACACTTTATTTATGCATGGTCCCAAGCCCACCCTCACAGCAAAGCTCACCTCTGGAAGACATGCTCTGAACATGCCCAATTCATGGAGAGTCATGCAGGGCACACCCACCTAAAGGAAGAAGTAACTGGCCTTATTCTAAACCTCAGGGGCTCACTGAGAGCACGAGAAAACACAAAGTGCAAATTGCACTTTTAAAGGCAGGAGTCCCTGCACAGTTGTGAAGGCGATGGGTTGAAACAGGAAACAGAAATGGTGTTTGGGAGGAAGCTCTGGGGGTCTCTCATCCAGCCTCCCATGAGAAGTGGGACTGTTGCCAGCTGGGAATGAGTTCAGCCACGACTTTAACAGAGCCTTAAAGCCACTGAGTTTTCATAACCTCTCCAAGCACCTGTTCCCTTCAAGTGCCCTTTTTCCGTAATGTCTGACTTGAACATGCCAAGCTCCAGCCTGTGTCCATTGTTCCTTGTCATGTTGTCTAGCACCACTGAGAGGAGTTTGGCTCTGTCATTTTTGTAACTCCCTGTCAAGTAGATGTTGACTGCTATTATACTGCCCCTTATCCTCTTTGCCAGACTAAACAAACCCAACTCCTTTAGCCTCTCCCTCTGAGTCATGTTGCTTTGGCCCTTGACCATGTTGTGAGCCCTCTGCTTGGCTTTCTCCAGGTTTCCCACCTCTCTTGTGAGCTGTCCCTGTGCTCATGCTTCCACAGCAATGTGCACACAGTGCTGCCCAGGGCATGGCTGGGGAATACTGTGTGCTTTTAGCACAGGTCTGTGCCATGTGAGAACAACTCATAACTTCATTGAGAACCCTGTGTTTACCAGAGATTAAAAGAGCAATAACGAGAGCTTGGGAAAACATCTGTCTAAATCCAAAAGGAAAGTGCCTAGGATGCAATATTTAAGTGATGACACTGGTGATGATAAAGCTGACTTTTCCTGCCCTTGGTAAAATATGTTGCTGTGGTGCATAATGCTGAGGAGTCACCTTTGCTATCACAGACTTTATGTTCATAATACTTTATGGTTTTACTCTTTAAAACACTTACCTTTTGGCAGGGTACCTAAGCTACACAAGAAGCTGTTATTCCAAGACACGACACATTTGCTGACTGAGCCAACAGTTGCATGACACTGATGAAGTACAAAAAGGCAAAATAAGCACCTGTGGATGCTGCTCTGTTTCGGTCTTGGCAAATCAATGCATCAGGATCCTTCACTGACTCTTGTAGGTGGTGTCACAAAGCTGTTTTCATGCCATTGTACTGAAACAGCTTGTGAAGATTTATTCACTGAGGTGTTAGGGTTGGCTATTGAAGATGTGCTATTTGTAGCAGAAACTGATGTGAGTTTTTCTGTGATTAACAGGTCAGAGTAGGCACTCACTATCCTGTAGCTATTTGTAGTGATGATAGTCTACAAAAAGCTACTCTGGGTTGTGGAATCTCAGAATAGTAGAATTGATTAGGATGGCAAAGTCCTCTGAGATCAGAGTCCAGCTATTTACCCAGCACTGCCAAATCCACCTCTAGACCAGGTCCCTAAGTGCCACATCTACACCGGTTTTAAACATCTCCAGGGGTGGTGACTCCACCACCTCCCAGGGTAACTTGTTCCAATGCCTGACCACCCTTTCAGTGGAGAAATACATCCTAATATTCAATCTAAACTTCCTCAACTTGAAGTAATTTCCTCTTGTCCTTATTACTTTGAAGAAAAACCAATCCCCGTCTTCCTACAGCCTCCTTTCAGGTGGTTGTAGAGAGTGATAAGGTTCCTCCCAAGCCTCCTCTTCTCCAGGTTAAACACTCCCAGCTCCCACAGCTGCTCCTCATATGACTTGTTATATAACAATAGATACCTTCACCATCCTTATATCTGCTTCACAGGCATGATAACTTACTGTATTCTAATGTAATAAAGTCCTTGTTGAAGAACAACTCCTGCTGCATAAATAGGCTGAATGAAGTGGTGAAGATCTTTCTCACAGCTTTTACTGTCCTGTGTGTTCCCAGCCTACCCAATTCTCCATTGCAAAATGTGTAGCTGACCTTTCTGGGAGCACAAGGGACACCTGTGTACCCATGCTGCCATTGCATCACCACAGTGTGCATCTGTAGCTAAAAGTAAGATTTTCAGGAGATCGAGATGATGGTTGAAATGAGGGTTAGTCATCATCACTCTACTTTCAAAGACCCAAGGGTCTGATAACAAAGCTGATAAAGGAAAATCTTTTACAAATGGAAAGCCAGTTCTGTCGTCAGCAGATCCCCAAACTGCAGCTGGCACAGACAGAAATAAAATGTTGTCCCTTGCCAAAGCCCCATGGCATTGAATGCTGAGTTGTCCTGTACTGTCTGTGTGTGATTCATATGTGAATTATTCCTTTGCATCTGTCCAGAGCAGGCAGAGGGCTGCAGGGATGCACTGAGCTGCCTCAGCTCCCACTGAACCCATGGGAGCTGGAGCTGAGCTCAGCCCTTCCCAGGCTCAGAAAGGGGCAAAGCCTCTCTCCTGCCAGCCCTATGCATTGAGATAGACTGTGCAGGCCCACATGGAAGCAAGGGCGCTCAGAGTGAGACCATTTATCTCCATGATTTAATGCAGACTGGGGAAAACAACAACAATAAAAGGAAAGCACTTAAAACAGAGAACCGGAAATTGCTTATAGGCAGCGCAGGAGCAATTCAGGAGCCAAAACATAAGCACAGAGCATCATTTTCAATGCCTGAGGCCACCTGAGACATCCACACAGGACTGGCAGATCTGACACTTGATCTCTGAAAGACCTGCTCCCTTCTGGAGCAGCAGCTGGAGGCCAGATGTGACACCCTAAGGCATCAAAAATGGCACTAGACGCATATGTTTAGGCAGCTGAATCTCACCCTGTGTTTCCAGACTTCTGATGAATAAACCTCTTTTTCATTGTCTTGGACTCAAATCCCAGGTTCTTGAGGTGCTTTCCCTAGGGCTCAGCAGTGTGTGGTAGAGGCAAATTTCATTGGTTTAACTTGGATAGAGTTGTTACAGCCCTTTGTTATGTATTTTAAAAATTGCTTTTAGGCTATAAAATCACGAAGTGGTTTCTGCTTTCATGGGCTCTGCGCATAATTCAGGTGAGACCAAAGGTTTTTCCTCACCACAAGATGTTGATGTGATTACTCCAAATCCCATCTCCTTTGAATACTTATTCTATCACAGCTCCCCATTAGGGGCCTGCTGTCAAATAGCCAGATTTATCCTGAAAGGTATTGAAGAAGATAACCCTGCTGCAGTTGTTTTCTCAGATAGTTAAACAGAAGCTTAGAGCTCATAGGAATATTCTCTTTTTAAATTGAACTGCACAGATCTTAATATCCCTTTGCATTTTTCCAGGATATTTGGTGAGAAAGAGATTTGGCAACTGCTTACATCAAGTTGGGGGTAAAGAAGAGGAGAAACTGAATTACTTGTATGTGTCAGCCTGATGTGTGAGGAAGGAAACACCGCTCCCGTTTGGATTATGTGGTACCTTTTTATGGAAATGTTTTAAAGAATCTACCAGAAAAGGAAAGTTTTTCAGGAAGGGCATATTTTCACAGCATACCTCTGAATGTGGAGGATCTGGCTGTCTTCCAATGTGATTGCATGGTGCTGACAGCTCCTGAAAATAATACAGGTTTTAGAGGTGAGACAGAGATTAAAATATTTACATGTTTCCTAGGCTGATACATTAACATATATGTAGACAGATAGAAAGTTATACTATTAACTTTTTTTTTAACCCTCCTGGGACACTTTCTTTAATGATAACCTAAAGAAAATCTGAATGGGGATAACTTGTAATGTGGTGCTGGCTGTTATACCAGGCTTTGTCTCAGCATTTAGAGGGAAGATCAGGAAGATGAGCTGGGACTGGAGAAACAAGAAGGGAGCAGGGGTGGGAGAGGAATTTGAGAACAACTTTTAAGGTTCAAAGGACAGATCTCAGCTGCCTGCTGGTCACAGATGTGGAGATATGGATACATTGGTCATAGGCTGTGATGCATTGCAGGAAAAGACTAATTAACAGTCATGAGTTTTGGAATCTAATTATTAGTGAATGCGAACAACAGCCAGAGACTATGAGAGACACAAAATACATACAGTGCCCTCACTGTTCCCCTGCACTCTTTAGATGACCACAGTCTGAATGTGGGTTGTGAATGGGGTTAAATCTCAAGGTTGTTGCATGTGCAACCCTTGTTATAGTTGCTAATACTTGAGAGGCTTTAGAGAAAGCAGCAGACAACTTATAGTGAGCAAGCACTTAATATGTTCTCAAAAGTATTTCCAAGCAGTTCTAGGAAAGCTTTGTGTTAAGTTACTGGACTTATGATAATAGAAAGCAGTAAATGTATTGACACCCTTCCAAAATGATTTTATGTTGCTGTATTCTTTAGTATATATTCTCACCTGAGTTGAGGTTGTTCACACATCTCACTAACTTTCTCCAGAGCCCAAGGAAAACAAAATCTAGATGCTTCCAGGCTTCCTCAAGGAAGTCACAGTTCAGGAGCCCTTATATCCATCTGCAGTTGCAGCTGCTGAACCCACAGCTGATGACCCCCTTGGTTTTGAGTGAAACAGGGAATGATGAGAAGTTTAACGTGAAGTTGGCACTCAGACACAGCCCTCACACATCCAGCTGCTTTGCTACTCAGGCACCAAACTGAAGGACTGTTCTAACTCCTCTTTATAACCATTCCTCTGAGTGCTTTGAAGGTTCAGCTCTCAAGGCAGGCAATGTGTGGTTGCTTGTTCTCACTGAGCAGAATTACAGAGAGAATTTCAGCACAAGTTCCCTTTAGAGCAAACTTTTGCCTCTGGGTCTATTGAAGACAAGCTGCAGTTTCATGACTGCTTTAAGTAAAACTCTGTGCTGGCAGCTGCTGAAAGGTGCAGTTTTGTCTTTTCCTTTCTCCAAATATGAATTCCTGCTGCCTCCTTTGTGCCCACACTCATGCAAACCCCAACGAGGGTTGAAAATTGCCCTGCTTCCCCAATGGATTTTAGGGAATTTATCCATCTCATCACTTGCATGCATGGATGGTGGTCCTGGCTCTTTGGCAGCACTCAGCAGGAGGGAGATGGGAGGGGAAGGAAGGAAGGAAGGAAGGAAGGAAGGAAGGAAGGAAGGAAGGAAGGAAGGAAGGACCATGACACACTGATCCCATGCACTTGCTGATCCTGTGTCTGGTACAGCACTGCCAACAATTTGCACTCAAAATAGGGAGGGTGGAAATAATCAGGCCACTCAATTCTGTAGTGTGTTCAACCTCACACCATTTCATCTTTCCTGATTCCATTCCAGTCCCTGTTGGTGGCTACAGAACACAAGTGGTCTGGATGGAATCACCTGCTCAGGACTGGCATTGGAAACTGGAAGCTAAACTGAGAAAAGTTGCCACTTACCCTCTAAGCCCTCACATTTACCCATTATCTGTAGAGCTATTTTGGGGTTGCTGGAAACCTGGGCTACCCCGCACAGCAGCTATGATACATTTACAGCTTCTCAATTACTGAAACTTTTCTTTTTACCAGACCTATTAGTAGGCTGGAGCTTCAGTGAGTTTAATTACTTGACCTTTTGGCACATTATCTGTAGATTTGGTCTTTACAGTCACACAGGAAGGCAATTTCAGCTCTACGATTATTCTGAATATTCTGCTTTATTCTCTCTTCATTAAGATTTGACATACTCCTGATTGATCCCCATATAACCAAAAGAATATGAAACTCATTATAACTGAAAAGTTTTAGGTGTGGGCTGCTGAAAAACTCCTTTTATTGGTTGTTGTTTCTTTAGTGATACCTGGTGTACACTGCCTATCTAAGGGGATGTTCTGTCTGCAAACTGTCTTGTTAGCAGCAGATCTGTTAATTGCAGATCTAATGAGCATGGAGAGGGCTGGTTCAGAACACTTGTCACTTTGGGATCAGCCATTGAGCAGAGTGGTGCAAACTGGCTTTTCCTCCTAAGATGATGAGTGCCTTAACAGCAGCCAGGATTGCCATTGTCACGCCATCCATCAACTGCTTTCCATCCCTCTTAGCTGAACCCGTGAATTAAGCAACTGTGGTTAAAAAGCAATAAAATTAAAAGTTGTAATGGGGAGACATTGACAAAAGGGTTACAATGAGCTGGCCATATATCTTTTAACTAGCTAAATATAACCATAGGTTTCCATAAGTTCAAAGAGTGGTGGCCTGGAGATGAATACAACTGTTCCAACTGAGTTCTGGGCTAGGAGCCAGAAGTTTGTTAAAACACCTTAGAACATGCTTATTCCCTCTTAGAACATTTTTTGGTACTTGCTCTATTAGAATGGATTTTATTTCCCCACCAAACGAGTTCTCTGCCTTTGAACCATAAACAATAATGGCACATCTGTCTCTAGGCTGCTGTACTTTGAAAACCAATGCTAAGGACACAGAGGGGTAGATTTTCAAAGCATTGCGTGGGAGTTTGTACCAGGAGTCTAGCCAAATATTTTTCACTCATACTCATCCCTGGGCCTAACCTTTTCTCACTCGTTAGAATGGCTCTGTTTGCTCTGCCCACATGGGGACATTTCAGACAGCTTTTACCTCCAGGGACAGAGCTTCAGCTGGTCAGAAAAGCCTATAAATAGGGTTTTACTGATGACCTTTTAAATCTAGTGAGGGATCTTCCCTCTGATCTTTTTTATTTTACTTTTCTGGCTTTGTCTCTGTTTGCATGTGATTCTCAGTTTCTGCTGAATTATTTACCACTAGGCCACGATGCAACTAAAAATCCCTGATAACACTGAGACAGGTGCTGTGAAGTGATTGCTGCCTAAAAGTGATTGCAGCTCAAAACTGCATCAATGTTCACTGTGCCCACCTCTTCTCTGTGCTGGGGAGTTTGATGGCAGCCTCGTGGGAACCAGACAATTTTGTGCTGCTTTTATACAGCCACTGTGATAAAGCAGCAGGAAAACAGTGAATTAAAAAGGCCTCCTTGCATCCTTCTTTGCCTGTATAAACCAGCATTGCTCTAGCCTGAATTTCTTAGAGCAAGTGATCTAGCTCTGAGGTTGCTTCCCCACTGGCTGAGAAGGTAAAACCATAACACTGCAAAAGCATAATGAGCTATTACATAGGGACATGGACAGCTTTCAGACGTAAAAATTGGCCAAGCTGCTGGGAATGGTTTTGCTTTTTAGGTTTTCTCTTTCTTTTTTATTAATTATCTCTGCTAAGAGGAATGTATACTTTAAAAGATTTTTGTGATATTCCAAGTGGCTTGGCTTACCATCCAGTAAAAACATATTGATCTGTACTGCTCTCTGCTTAGGAAGGACTTTACACTGTGGTGGAGATTTTCCCCTTTAAAGACTATCTCACAGTGTTTCTTTACAGATGCAGCACATGGATATTTGCTATATCACAACAAACTCCCCTTCTAGTTACTACTATTCCAAGCCTTATTTGATTTTGATGCACTACTTGCCATGGGGGTGTTATCATTTTTCACAGTTGAGAATCTTCTTTGATGAAATCAGCTCAAAGTTCTTTCTCTGGGTGATTTCCCAGGAAAAACCTTTTGGCTACTAGCAATCTTCCATCTAGAATTCAATCAGTATCCTTGGAAACTTCTTGTCTTTAAAGATACCATCATTCCAGGGTTTTCACTGCTGGATCCCAGGCACCTTTCTGTGTTATTGAAGGCTGAGGCCAATAGAAACCACTTATTGAAGTCCTGTTCCTTTTTCACAGAGACACTATGGAGTAAGGAAAGAAAAACTTGCAGATCAACAAGCCAGTGAGGGTGGAAATGATTGAATTCTTGAAAGGTATTTTCATGCCAAAGGAAAGCTCTGGGTTTATAAACTGGGTGGCATGCTAGAGGTGTGACTTGGTAAAGCTGGATCATGCTTCTGCAAACCTTCTACTGAGGAAACAAATGCTTTTGTGAATAGTGTTTGGCATGAATAAAAAAAAATTGGAATCCAAACACTCGCAAAGTTCACTCACGAGCTCTTAGTTCCTGGATGGGAAAGGATGTGATTGCTTTGATTGCTGTATGCACTCACACAACCTCCTTGGGATCAGAGAAACCACACCTCAGCCCTGTCCCATTCAATCTTTGTGTTGCATGTGCTCAGGGGTTTTCACATCAGTGTCCCATATGTGTGGTTGATGATGTAAGATGGTTTAAGAATTGCTCCAGTCATTTCGTCTCAAACTTTTCCAAATAGATCCTCTACTTTTTTGAGTAATAGACACATCCATCATTAAAATGTAAGAATGGATAATGAGCAAATCTCCAAATGCATGGAACTCTCAATTTTTTGATGAGAGAACTCATTATATCTCTCTGTTATTAAATAGGTTCCATAACAATATTTTAATATGATTAAAGATGCTGCTCCTCATTTCTTAAAAACTTGGGAAATTAATCTGGGCAGGGCATTAATGTAGTGGGGAAGGAAGGCATATTAATATTTTTTTTTTATTATTATTATTAATTTCTTTCTTTGCTACTGGTTGTATCAGTGCCTTATCAGTTAAGTGCAGGAGCTTAACAATGGGTTCTCTCAGCAAAGCCCTCTCTTTTTTGCTGGGTGAGGTTAAAGAACAAACACATTGTCGTGAGCTTTTAAAAGCTTGATTTCAATTACATGGTAGTAGGGCAAAGCTCTCAAACACACAAAACTTTGACTTTGTAAAGACTGTGACCTCCCAGGTACACGTGCTTTAAGGAGAAAAAATGTACTTGACATGTCCCACTGCTGTTTCCACGCACCAGGAGCTGTGTGTATTGGGAAGAGGGGAGGGTGGGAAGGAGGTGTTCAACGTGGGATGGAGGGAAATCATTCCTCTGGGAAAGCAAAGGTCTTCTGTTTGACTAGAAAGAATTTCAAAGATAAATATATCCCTTATCATGGAATGATAAACAACAAGGTCCAGGAAAGGCTCTTTGAATAATTGAGTCTGATCTCCTTCATTTTGCAAGACTATTTGCCTTTGCATTCTTATTAACATCTTACAGGATTTTGTCTTTTCTCGTGTTTGTTTGTGGCAGTGCCCACAGTGTTACAGGCACTTTCTAGGCTTTCAGGAAGAGCTGGAACTTTCAGCCTCTGGATGGACAGGCAGAGGTGATGGCAGAGGAGCAGCAAAAGGACTTTTCTGTGCAAATGGAGACACTCTGTAGCTGGTATGGATTTCATAAAGGGGGTTCAAGGAGGTTGTTTTCCCTTATCTCAGTTTGTCCTTCAATTGCCTGGAAGTGGTGCCCATGCCTGTAACCACTCTGTCCACAGTAAGGCTGAAACTGACTAAACAAGGAGCATAAAACTGAGCATGGGAGACTGCAAAATGTGCATGCCTGCCCAACAGGTTTTCCACCTATAAGGGAATATTTTATAAGGTTATTTGGAGAGGTAAGATGTCCACAGAAAGCCAACAGTAGCTGGATTCCTACCCATGCTTTGCAAATCCACCCTGTATTTTAAAACACATAGACTAATAAGGTCACACCAGTGACACTGCTCATGGCACTATCAGTGCATAAAAACAAAAACCCCAAACACAAAGAAGTGCAAGGCATTAAAATGAACTGTTTCTTTCCACACTGAAATAGAGTCTTCCTTCTCAAGCCTTCTATAGGACTTTGCCTCTAAGTGTGTTGACGGGAAATTAAATAGCATTCCTAAACATAAAGCAAAATGCCTAATCCCCTGGCCTTTCATAGCTTACCCTGTTGTTCAATACATCAGCTACTCTGGAAGTTGTATCAGAGATATAAATGCAGCCTGTGCTATTTTGGATGTAAAAGTGAATTGAAAGATGCCCACAAAACTGAATCAAACTGCTTGAAAAAGTGTTTTAGCTGCTAGGAAACACAGCAAGGCTCAGATCAGCTGGAATGATACAGAAGCCCATAAAATATTCCCAGAAAATGATGCAGGTTGATCCCTGAAGGGTTTGCAGTTCTGGTTCCACATCGATGTGCTGGTGGTACAAAGGTGAGACTCCAGCCCACCCTCCCTGCTGTGCAGCCCCCTCTGGGGTGCCACAACAGCCCTCAAGTGGGCTGCTCTGCACCACATATTCTGTGGAGTCACAGGATGCCTGCACCATGTTGGATGTCACTTTTTATGGTTTTTTTTTCCTGCCTGTAGCAGTCCTGAGGTAACTTAATGTGGTGCATGACAGGGGAGTGGAAAGAGTTAAAAATCTCTCTTCTTAGTACTAGGTCCACTATTTGTGTGAGCAGGAGCTCTCTATCAGGGCTGGGCTTTGTAATGTATTCCATCTATTGATAAGGAGGCAAAATAACATTTCTAAATTGTTCAGGGTGTGTGCAGAATGCCAAGGCACTCCAGTGGCCTTCCATACAGAGCCCCGCTGATGATAAATCATAAGAGATATTCTAGAAGTGCCTATTTGCTTGTGGAAATATCTGAAATACTGGAAAGCTCACAGATTTCCCAAGGTAGGTGAAGAGGCCATTCAGCAAATTTTCCCTCTACTTGAAATGCAGTTTTCAAATCATTTAAATCCTGAGTACCTAATGAAAATACACCGTGGTCCCCACGGCTTCCTGCGGCGATACGCTCCAGGCTCAGGCTCACGCAGCCTGGCAAATAACCTCCATATATTATTTTGCACTAGGTGATTTCAGTCTGCAGCACATTCTGCTTGAACCATACGCCTATAAATGCCTTCAAAAGAGGGCAGGAGCCTGCCCACGGAGGAATAAATGCAGGAACAGAAACTCCTGTGCAAATATTAGTGTTCAGCATCCAGCGTAGCCCCAGCGAATATGTTCCTAACACATGTACAATTCAAATGGAAAGGTTATGTGCAGTACATGGACGTGTACTGACATGGCCCATGTGTTTCATGTGGAAGCACATCCACTGTCCTAAAGTAAATGTTGTCATCAAAAAAATCACCTCATTTCCCTAATATTATTAAGGCAAAGGACTGACCAAAAAAAAAAAAAAATCAGATTTATTTGGAAAATGGAAAAAGTTTTACCTAATTCTTGTCGAGCCTATTCCAAAATGTTTTCCTAAGTTTCTATGCTAAGAGTCAGCTATGTCAATAAATTACTTAGAAGCATGAGCCTCGCTGCAAGGACTCAACACTGTGGTTTGTATGTTCCTGTGCAAGAGAAAAGGGGAAATGTAAAAGGTATCTGTAAGATAACCTACCAATAAAGAAAACCTTTCCTATGTCACACTGCAGGCTTGTTTAAAGCCCTGAAGCTTAAAGGTTCTATCCCTTCCAAAACACTTAAAGTGAAATCTATCTTTGAGTGATGTTAGTAGCAAATTGGTCATTATTTCCAATAGTCCTAGAATGCCACAATTACCCTTTCCTACTTTTTTCTTCATCACACTATAGCTGTGTTCAGTATTCAAATGCTGAAAGGTTTTAAATTATATTTATTTATCTAACTGATTGTATTTAATGTATCACTGGCATAGCAGCCACCACTGTGTGCAGCACTGGGATGGTGAATAAAAGGCAGCAGTGATCCTGTGAGGCTGCAGCATGCTGTCTGTTTACATATGAAAGCAGGTTCAATATGCACGACATTGTGGCAGCCCCATGATGCCTCTCTTCGTCGCTTGTTAGTCCAAGAGCCTCCTTACTTTCTCAGAGCTACTCCTTATGCATATGCATAAATCCTCATAATAATGCCATAAGGCTGCTAATCTATTCTCCTTCAAACCCCTCCTCAAAACTCACTTTTTCTGTGGTGGCTGGAAAACATCTGACAATAGCCCAGCAGCTGGTGTGCTGCTACTTATTCTACTGAAGAAGATAAATACGCTGTTATCCCGACTGCTTTATTTCCCTCTTCGTTATATCCACCTGTTGTTTTCATCCCATGCTAAAATGGTGAGGTTTTTAAAGGAAAGACTGTTAGGATTTTTAATAAATACACACGTGTCACCTACCATGGCAGGGCTCTTAGAGTAGCATCTCTCCTTACTACAACAATATGAATAATTGCAGATATATTGTCTAACAAATTTTATACTGTTTCACAAATAAAACATCTCTTATTCCTCCCAAATATGTTTTCAATACATTTTCCTTGCTGCTACGTTTGCATCAGTATCTGCTCTGCCCATTGCAAAGCAGCTGAGAAGGCAGAAAATATCAGTCTTTGGAAGGAAAGCAGGATATTGTCTTTGTATATGGTGAGGTATAGTGACAACTGCTGTAAATTTGGGATCAGTGGAACCTTCATAATCTCTTCTTCCCTTCTTTTTTCTTGTGTCCAGCTTCACTCCCTCCCTCTGCCCCCATCTCTCCAAGCATTTCATGCCTGGCAGCAGGGCAGGAGCCGCAAGGGCCATGCAAGGAAAACCCTCTCCCTTCCCCAGCACTCGGATGAGTGGCACAGAAGCAGCTTCTGCTGCACAAAGCCTGAGGTCTTTGCCAAAAGGCCCACAGCAAATTCAGTTTGAAGCAGCATCAAGGCACGTGTTGTGTGCAATATTTTATTCGTGTTTAGCCTCTGGTGTCCTGGAGGAGCCATGGCTGGGTAATCCCTCTGCTGCCAAGGTCCAACCTGCATGCAGACCCAATTCCTCTTCCAGTCTTGTCAACCCCCATCAGATAATATCTTCTACCCTTCTGCAGAGTGTATATTTATTTTAGGGTTGTCACCATTTCAATGTCAACTTGTTTTTGAAATTTCTTCGTCATGGTGTTACAATATCATGTGAGGCTCTCAGCTCTCAGTCGTTCACAAAAGCACTTTCTAGTTCACCTCTTTGCAGAGGAGAGTTTGAAGCTTCCACCTCTGAGAGAAGACAGCAAATACAAGAAACTGAGTTAAAACTGAGTTATCTTTGGCCTATTTCATATTTCCTATAAGAATCTAAATGTACTCCTGTGCTTGAAAATGCTAGAAGAGTGAAATATCATTTTTATTGTCTCATTTCTTCAGTTTCTTTGTAAAATCTGAAATTTTCATTAGGCTACTAAAGTAAAAATGTAGTATCTTTCTGGCACTTTTTGGGTAACAGCTGTTACAGCAACTAGTGATAATTTAACAATTTGGAAACAAGTTCATTTGCTGTCTAAAACGGACAATTGTCTTGTAGAAATTTTTGTGAAAAGCCAACAGTAAAATCTGTTTTAAAATTAAAGATGTGGGTGCTTTTGCATTTATCCAATCTGGAATTTGAAATTGCACAGATCGTGTGACTTTTATGACTAGTCACAAAGGAACAAAACAACCCAACAAAACCATCCAAACAATCCAAGAATAAATAGATATTTTTTAATCTGAAGGATGAACAATCATGAGAAAACTGCAACCGGAGGCTGAAAACACTAACTGGATAACTTATAAATCACTTACTCATCGTAGGATGACATCTATAAGATTGATGATACATTCACAAAGTGTCCAAAGGGAAAAAGAAAACCTCACTTTTTGCAGTCTTTTAGGCCATTACTAAATAATTGAGAAAGCCTTTGGAGTGCTCTGTTAAGATCTGCCCCAACACATGTTGCAGTCAAAGTAGGTCCTCCCATTTAATCCAGAAATCATAGGGGCAAGACTTTTAAGAAGCTCACTGAGACTTTAAAAACATTGACTCAACAAGGAAGATGGAGGCAAATTCTATGGATAGGACTTCCTGGACTAGTAATGTCTGCTGTGGTTCTAATCATCAGGAGTGAAATGGGATCACCTTCTCTGGATGTTGGTTCAGGGGCTGATTTTCCAGGGTACATGGTACCAGCAGGGCCCTCAGCACAGCATCTTTCAGGTGGTTTGAGTTGGAGTCTGCAGCTCCCATGGATGGCACTCAGAGTAGAGATGAATCCTTTAGCTCAGCCTTATCTCCTGAGGCTTTCCCTGTGTGTTCCTTGTGGTTGCCTGCCTCTGCATCCAGCCGAGACAGTCATGGGGGAAGAAGCTGTGGATCAGTGCTTGGCAGTGCTGTTTGAAAGGGCATTACCACTCTCTTTTCCCATTTTTAATTTTCCCAGTTTTCTCTACCTTGGCTTGCTTTCCACCATTCCTTAAATTCGTGTCCCTTTCCTGCCCCCATCCTACTGCTCCTCCTTGGCTTGCCATCTCCTCATCTTTGTTTTTGTGTCCTTAAAACAAGACCATCTCCCAACAGCACTGTCTGTGGCGTGACCTGAGGGAGCTCATTGAGGTTTTCTTCCCCTCCCTACCCTTTCCTGTTGGTGGAAATAGGAATATCCTGCTTGGGATATGCTTGGGTGAGAAAGCTGACCACTCACATTTCAGTAAACGGGAAGTGACTCAAAGTGACCTAGAGATGCTCTGTGCTTCCTTGGATAATTTGTGCTACACACATGCTTAATAGCCTGCAAAATAGGCAGAGTAACCGGAAGACTGAAGAGGGAACTTGAGTGATTATTGTGGAGTCACTGGAAACATTAAATTCAAATGCAATGTGTTAATAGCCTTACCAAAAAGAATTTGTAGTAGATTTGTAAGCCAGCAAGGAAGAGCAGATATAAGATTATATGCATGCATGCAAATAGTTCTCATTGCTCTCAGGGTTATTTATTTTGCACCAATAGGCACCAAGACAACCATCACCATTGACAGGAAGCTCTGTGTAAGTACAGAGGCATGAAATAGCTGGTGATCAAGGTAAAAGAAACAGCACTTACCAAAGCAGAAAAGACTACTACCCATTGTGTGATAATGACCTCTGGGTTCTTGGAGCTTCACACAAAGTCAGAAAGTGAGAGACATTCTGGTGGAGCTCACGAAGTCCAGGCCAGCCAAGGAACAGAAGCCTGTTGAGAGGTGAAAGTAGTAAAAAGCAATTTCTCTTGTGGCCAGTTCCCTTTTTGGTGTGCATAAAAAGTCAGTAATGAATGGATGGATGGATATTTGGAGGTGTGTGCCTCTGCTGGAAGGTTGTGCCATACAAAGACAATAATGTGCTTTGCAAATGATGTTGTGGAAGGCTTACCAAAATTGCATTAGTGTGGCTGTCATGCCAGGACCAGGCCAAGTGAAGGTTCAGAACTGCTAGCAGCAGCACTAACAATTACTACTGCTTGAAGGAGGAATGGGGGATGGTAGCACCTCTATATTACAAAGAATTTGTGATACAATGTTGTTTATTGTCCGCTTTGCCAGAATCACTATCAGGACAACCACTTCAAAAGAGTAGTTTGTCTGGGTTTAAATCATATGTGGGGCCACTTGCACAGCGATGAAATGATATTAAGTAGCACAATGTCCAATTATATGCAAATGTTTGTGTCTTTAGAAATACAAAGGAAAGTCTATGGGTTAAAATCCAGCAAACCAAAAAGTTATTCAGTTAATCAGCAGCACTTCTAGAAATCTCCATGCTGAAACTAGAGGCGTGTAAAACCTACCTTGTACTTAGATGCTGTTCAAATAATTTACCATGTCTTTTTTTTGAAAGAAAAGATAGAAAAAATCAAAACAAAATAATCTTGTGCCAGTAGGAAAAAAAAAAAAAAAGCTTTCTGTCAGCTGTGGCACGTTTAAACACCCTAAATATTTCATCAGGCACTGCACTTAGTTCAGTGTTTTAAATAAGATTTAATAAAGACCTGCATGTTCAGACTTGTACAGCCCTACTTTTGTCTGTAGTTGGCAATGTGCTGCTGTGTGTGTTTGACTGCACAGTTAAGAATTTTAATTACTTACCTGTTCCATACAGACACTCATTCTCTTTTAACTGTTTATTAAAAAATTAAACTGAGCTATTGTGCAAGAAATCTTCCACACACTCTAAGCTGCACTATTGTCCAGACTAGGCCCCTATTTTCTTCTGAATGTACCCCCACATTCCCCTTGTGTCCTACTCCCAATGTCCAGTCTCTGGAATTCCCGCAGACCTGAGATGCTCATGTAACTAAGTATTTCCCTTTGAATGTCTTTGCTGTTAATTTTACAGAGATGTCTGAGATTCCTCCATCTGCACACCCAAATGGATGGCACAAGCAGTGTCTGTCTTATTGCCAGGAAAACACAGCTGGAGCTGATGGTCTTCTACCTGTTTTTGTTTGTTTTGCTTCCAACTTCTAGACCCACATTGTAAAATAAATATTGAGGAGAATTGAACAAACTCATCAAAATGTGAATTAAGAACCAATAGTAAGTTGTGTTATCATCTTTTTCTGATGGTCTCCTTTAGCAATGACATCCAGAAAAAAACATGTCAAGATAGAAATATTCCTTAATTTTAAGTTGGTGGTCAGTGAATGAGTCAGAGGTGGAGGTTCACACCTCAAGAAGTTCATTCTCTGCTATAGAAACAGCCTGGCTTAGATGAGATGTTTAATTTTTACATACTTCAAATTACATTGGAATGTCTTTCTAAGGTTACATTGACAAAGATGGCTGTAGACAGGTACTAATTTTTATGTCTCCACTCCAAGCTGACCAGTGTTGAAGCAGCTCTACAATCTATGCCATATGGGGCACATTTGGAGTCGATATATTTTGCAGTTTGGTGACAGAAGGGTGAAGCAGAGAGTAGGAAGGTTTCTGACCTTTTTCATGAAGATGCTAATGTCAGACAGCCAGAAACAGTGGCTGTCCTAAAACAAGGAATGTTTGTAAACAGCTGTATTTAGGCATTTATTTTCCAAATTATCTCCTATTTGTTGCTTCATAGTTCAGAATATGTCCTGAATACAACAGTAGAAAAATAGCTTTAAGGTGATTGATTACATCATTTCGTGTCTTAAACTTGGGTGCAAATGAAGTAGATGCATGGATTTGAGCCAAAAAAATTACAGGTTATCTGTTAAATGTGTGTTTTCATAGTACTACACTCACTGTTGTATTTCTGGGTACATCAAAAGCATTGGAGTGAATCTTTAAGGACTGAAGTCTGACAGTTTCAGAAACACCTTTTTTTCTCTAGCATCCTGACATGTTCATCTGTGGATGTTCTGCTGATACATCCTTTGGTCAGATGAGCTCAGTGTCCCAGACCTTGTACTGTTGTATAGGTGAGCATCTCCTCTGAGCTTGTTGCTCTTTGACTTGTGTGCCACAGAAGGATTTTCACAACTTCAGGTCTGGTGGCTTTAGCTGGTAAAGTGAGGTGGGAGGCCTTGCCTTTCTCCTTTGTTATGGGAAGATGCGTTTTCACCTGAGAGATCCTGGAGCACACAGTGTCTGGTTCTGTACGTGTGAGCAGGTGTGAGGACAAGCACATTTGGGTCATGGTAGGTAGCTGAGGAGTGGTGTCCAGGTGTGGAAAAGTTGTATGAGCTTGATCTGCTCAGGCTCACAGACCATGACTCAGTGCAGAGCTTTAGAGCTGGGGTGTTGTGCAACCTGAAAGCAACCACTTCACCAGTGCCACCTTGGGAGGCTCCATCGTTATGAGCAGCATGAGAATGTGCTTAGATGGTAACTCATGGAGTTAATGTGTGAGCAGATCCCACCCTGTCTGGATATTTCATTTTGGCTTGCAGATATTGTGAAAGTACTGAATGCATTACTTGCCATTAGCCAATTTTAAATGGTCTCCAAATTTTTCTGGGGACGCTGCCCCCAGGATTAAATTTAGCATGTCTGGAATTGCAGTCTACTTACATATGTGTTCATTAGAATGCTGCAGCAACTGTCTATAAAATGTCAATATCCACATTTTATTGGTGCTAAAACCTTTGTCAGTTTTAGAGGGAAGTAGACCAGCAGAAGAACATCATGTTTTGTTTTCAAAGGATTGCTTCTAGTTCTTGTAATTTCCTACTGAAAATGAGAGGATGCTTTGCTGAAAGGGAGAGTGGGAGGAAATGTCCTTATTTGCATTCTTTGTTGTTTCTTTCATTTCAGTGTTTTCTCCTCCTCCCTCTTGCTTTTCTCACATTTACTGCCTACCTTTACACTTGTTCACTTGTCAGAGAAAGATGTTGATATCCTGTTGGCCCATTAGCTATCTTTTTGCTTGATTTGCCAGACTACTTCAATATGCTTTAACATGATTGGGAAAGACAGCCTTTTTTTTTTTATTTTTAAAAAAATATTTGCATTATGGTTTTCATACCAAAGCTTTTAGAGCAGAAATAGTGTATTTCTTAAATAGCAAATGTTACCTTTGCTCCTAAACTCCAGGAAGCTGATGAACATTTCTGCTGTATTTTCTGTTCTATGTTCTTTTATTTATAGAGGAAGAACAGAGGGAGCAGGACAAAATCCCTGGGGAGAAACAAGAAATCTCTTATTGATGGTTTGTCTGGAGTGAGCATAGGCACTGGGAGCATCCTTGTCCCTTCCTTCCATCAATTTGAATGCAGCAGATGGTACCATCAAGCCATGCTGGAACTGCAGTGTGATGTGGTTTAAACTAGAAGTATCAGGAAAGCTATGAATTCATTTAGTGTCAAAGGTGGTCTGATAAAGACGAGTATTTATCATGAATGAGATGGAGAGAACAGATTATGGAAAGAAAGATAGAGCCTCAATTTTAATATTTTTCATGAGAATTGTGAGAGCTTGTCATCATTAAAAATACATATTTTCCCTAATTGGGCATAAGACTTAAAACAAAGGAGAAAAAAAAGTATTTTTGCGATAATTTTTCTAGCATGTCCTTGCAGTCTAAAGACTGCATTGAGCAGTGAGCATTGCTCAGAAAAAACCCTAGATTTCAATAGTGTTACTTTATCTATCCACAAATTAATTGTCTGGGCTGGATTATTTGGCTCCCTCACTGGCTAAAGGGGAGCGACAGATGACATTCAGGATCCTTGGCCTCTTCAAGTAAGGGATTGCCCTTTGGGGATGTTTCCTTTTCCTTGGCTATAAAAGATGGCTAAAGAGTTGTTTTATACAATAACTTGTAGCCTTGAGGGAAATTCCTGTGGGTGGCCTTTGTCCACTTTATCTCCCAGCTCAGGTATTTAACACAAGTGATACACAGAACAATCCCCACCATGTGTCCAGACTAAATGTACTAAGTACATATGACATAAACTGCATGTTAGAAGGCTGTCTTACTTCTCTGTGACTTCATACCTGAAAGTTGTTATTTAAAATATCTTTCCTTCCTTTGCTCACAGTTTTATTGATGTGACTGGAAACCATAGGGCAACAAAAACTCAGGGGGCAAGTGCCAGAAAACTGAAAAAAAAAAAAGGGATATTTTGCCAGATATCCTACATGACAGCTTTGCTGTAGAAAATTCCTTTTGGCAGTCTTTTTGAGTAGTACTACTCAGAATGAAGTGACCACAGAATCAGAGAATGGCTTGGGGTGGAAAGGACGTTAAAGACCATCTAGTTTCAACCCTCCTGACTGTGGCAGGAACAACTGCCACCAGATCAGGACCTGGGTCACAAGAATGGGAATATTATATGATATGCACTTTTTAAGTGATCCTTCAAAACATTTTGCCTCTTTCACTTAATATTGATATGCTGCTCCTACAAATGCTTTGGTAACTGAAAGTGCTGTTTAAATGCCAATTATGCTTGTTCTCTTACTTTGGAAAGTAGAACTTCCTCAAACAGCCCATCAGGGAGGGTTTATTGTCTGTGAATGTGCCTTGTGATCCTGGACCACTCACAGCAGAAAAATTAAATCAGGTCTAAGTCCAGTTCATTCTTTTCAATTTGTTTTTTTTTTTTTCTGTGAAGAAGCTGAAGGATAAATATCATAAATGCCCACCTGTTTTATCTGATCTGTGCCTCTTCCTTCCCTAAGTTCTAAGTTAGAACTATACTGGTTGGCAGTGAATTTGACTTTGATTTTTTATCTTGTGGCTTTCATAATTCCTTTGTTTTGCAATGCAGGTCAGTGTATGGCATTATACAATCTCCCAACATGCAGCAATCAGTGATTTCAGGCAGTTGGATCTGTAGGGTTTTTCTGTGGCTGTGGAACACCTCCTAAAGAGAGTGTGTCCCATGAAGGGATCTTCCTTCTCTGAGTTGACACTGCCCAATTCAATCTCTGAGAATGTCTAACTCTTCAGTTATCGAAACCAGGACATGTTGCAAAATGAATAAGCAAATCTTATTTAAAGACGTTGAAACACTCTGGTCTTACATTCTTGTCAAATTTGACCCAACTTTACCATTGGTTGCAGATCTCTCTAAATTGCATGGATGACCACAGTTGTATTAACCTTAAAACCATGTTCCAGTTTACATCTCCCTTCCCAATACCTTCCCCCAGTGAGGGACAGAGGTACCCCCATGACCAGACCAGGTGGTAGCTCTCCACTCTGACATATGCAACTCAGTGGACTTTATCTCTAATTGTTATATATCAGCAAAAATATTTATCTGTGAGCTTTGCATCTTGTTAGTAGAAGGTGATTTCAGTCAAGCACTTGGTGATTGCTGTATAGTGAACTTTCAAATAAAAATTAGTCTATCACTTATAATGAATATGTGATTTGAAATGCTGATGCCAGGTTTTTTTCAGCTTTAGTTGGTATACCATCTGCTTTAAGAAGCCTAGCATTGAGGTGTCAGAGATATTTCTTCACTTTGCTTTTCTCTTCCAGGACATTAAAGGGCACTTTCAAGTTAAACTCATCACAAGACTATGTGAAAATGAGAGTGTCTGATGTCTGTTGTAGGTGAGTTGACCAAAGAGATTGTGAGGCTTCGAATTTATCTTTTTGTTCTGAAAGAGCAGAAGTCAGATCTGGCAATTAGAGTGAATTATGGTTCCGTTCCCAAACTGTCTTTTCACCAGATACACAAAACCCCCCAATGTTTATGTTTGCCACTGCTGTTTGGTGGAGATGAATGTTTCTTTAGTCTTTGTTTGCTTATGGGAAGCTTAAGGCTTATGCAAAGATTGGCACCTAAGTATAAAATAGTTCTGTGCACAGCAATAGCTCAAGGTTTTGAAGAGAGGTCAGCTTTTAGGCTTTACTTTAATTGTCGCTCTTGTAATCCCGAGATGCTGAATGTTTTTTTTAATGCAGACATGGGCTGAGTAGACAAAACTTATAAAATTCCCAGCTAAGCACGGTGCTAAGCTCCTGAATGTTTTCACAAGGCACCTCAGGGAATGTGGAGTTACAGTAGCTTTTAGCCACTTCGTTTTGTGAAAATTTGGTGTTGTAAAACCCTTCTCCTGCTATTGAGGCTGAGGAGCTCATTGTTGGGAATTAGTGTGACAATGGAGCAGGGTTACTCTTGGGATCCTAAAAAGCAGTATCTGTTCTAAGAGAAACTCACAGCACAGTTCCTTGAACTACAGAGGAATGCAAGTTTGAAATGTTGGCTCTGAGGGCAACAAAAACAATTAGATGAAAGTTCTAGTTAATGTTAGATCTTAACTAATTGATTTCTTGTTTTCCAACCTGCCTTTCTTTCTGAAACAAATGCCAGAGTTACAGACTCCTTCCTTCTCTTCTATTGGGTTCATATCTCTGTTAGAAGTATAGAACTTTGCTCTAAGCTTTACTGAAACTGTAATGTCACCCTTTAGAAGAAATACTGACAAAATCATAACAATACATTCATTTAAATGCAACTGTCAATGTACAATTGGCTTCTTAAAAGGGGATCTTTATTAACCATCTCAACACCTACCTCCTTCCTCACTCTTTGGACCCAAATTGCTTCAGAAGTGGCTGAATTGAGCTGAAGAGCTGGTTACCAGGTTGGTTGCATTTTCCATTAACATCACTCAGTATTTTGCTGCAGATGTCAGCACACAGCACTCTGCACACTCCACTGCTCCGTTACANTCTAATAAACTTTACTCCTGGTTATATCATCACCTCTCTTCTGAAACTCTGACCGTCATTCTTGACTTGGGCTAGACTTTAACTGTCGTCGTTTATTTGTTTATTTTTTGCTTTCTGAAGAAAGCACAAATATCCACATTTTTAGCAACAACTTAATGTAAGAGGTCCTTATTTAGTGTTTGACTGCTGGAAAGCTGGCCATTATTATATATGGGGGTTCATTTTCAACTCCTCTGCATTTTGGGAGTTAGATCGTGGTCTTGTCTGACTGAAGAGAATAAAAAACCTTCTCAGCTCACTGGTCTGAGGTTTGGGTTTGGTCCTGATCTCAGCTACGGAAATCAAGGATCAAATAGCTCAGGAGAAGGCCTTTATTCTCTGGCCAAGGCTGCTGTCAAGAGATGTAAGAATTAAACCGAGTTCTTTCTTCAAGGGAGATAGAAACTTCCGTCTGCAAATGAACCTTCAGATATGATGAGCTACAGGTTATTGTTGAGCCCCTAGGGTCTAACCCTGAACTGGCTGCACTATTTCTCTCTTTCAACTCCTGATATTTTATTCTGCTCATAAGGATGAACTGTCTGAAGCAAGGCAATATTATGGGTTTGGAGAGGAATGGGATACAAGTGAACGAACCCATTGTAATGTGCTGTGATCTATCTGTGTGCCCTGAGTGGTCTTATGGGTGAGTTACCAGCAAAAATAATACACTGAACATCAGGTTATTACCTCAAAATGGGGAAATAAGCAGCTGGATTTTCCCCAGAGTGTTTGTCTGCCTGACTTAGGCACTCAGGGCTCAGCTTATAGAAAATAGGGCTCCTCCTGGACACACACCCACAGTTTGGATCATGCAGTAGCCTTTTAACCTTTGAGGCTTTGTGCTCTTAAATCATCATATGACTTTTGGTACAACCCAGGCAGGTATTTTCATGCCTGTATTGTCCTGCTGCTTCCAGGAAATGAAGACATGTAGTTCCTGGCTATGGCACAGCCTCCATGAACACTCCAAGTGAACCCAAGTATCTTTGCAAATGCACAGATCCTCTGCAAATCTCACTGCAGCCTCAGGAACACAGTCAGCATTTCAATCATATTTGCTATCCTACTATTCAAACTAGTAGAAAATTAACAGATATGAACTTAGAGAAGGGTATCTAGATCAGGTTTATATTAGAAATTACATATCTGAGACTGCCTAGAAGTAGCTCATCAGAGGGTTATGAATAATGTATGACACTTTTTACTGTT
>VZTN01034807.1:10130-29200 GCA_013400515.1 Erpornis zantholeuca
ACGGGCGGCAGCCGCCGCCGCGCAGGGCGGGGTGTGGCCTCGCCATTATTTATGAGCTCCAGCCCCTATTTGCTCAGCTAATGATGCACCGGCGGCCGCCGAGCCTCGCCTTGCTAGAGCGGCGGCCAGGGCAGCGCCTGTAACTGGAAACCAGCGCCGGCACCGCGCGGGCGCTCCATTCACTCATAGGTGCGTAATTGCGGGCAGGGGAGAAGCGCTCCCTGAGCCTCAGAAGTCCACTGCCAGGATTATTGTACAGAGGAGCCTGGAGTATCTTTGAACCACCACGAGGAGAGACTTTTTTTTTTTTTTTTTAATAATTTATTTTGCCTTCTGCCATGAGCCAGGTTTGGAATTAAAATGTTCTGGTAGCAGGAGTGGAGTCTATAAACTGATAGAAACCAGATAGAAATCGATATTACTGGTGCCTCAAATAGCCGGGTAAGCATAACTTAAAGTTCTCTTTCTTTGCTGTAATAGATGTGAAATGTCTTTGATGGCTGAATTTTACTGCTGTTCACTGATAGTTAAACCGATGTTTTCCAGATTGGCATAGTCCGTGTTTGACAGGTTTTTTTTCCCCCTCCTTCATTTCTTTTCTTTCTTCTGCTGAATGATTTTCCTTACAGGATTTAGGGTAGGACCCAGTCTGTAGCAGATGACACCTGCATAGCACTTCCTAGCAAAGCGATACTGTACTTTCCAAAAGCCATGCAACATGCTGCCAGCGACCTCCGTGGCAGGAAAACTTCACTACTTTACTTTGGTAGCGGTTTGTCTGTTTGTTTACAGTTAGACTAGAGTGTAAGAACAGAAATGCAATTAGACATTGTTTTTTGTCTGTCTCATAAGATTCTTTAACAGTACTTGCAAGGCTTTAGGTCTGTGTGTTGTCAGCAGAGATCATGTGCACTGGACATGCTGAATATAGTATCATGACTTACTGAGATAAATTCAGGACTGGGATATAAGCCCAAAGCAAGAGTCAAACATGCAATGAGCTGTCAGTTACCAGTTCTGTAAATCTCTGAAATTAAACCTATTTCCATTAAGTAACTCACATGTCAGACACCCTGAGGTACCTTTTTGGCACTGTATGCGTTTATTATTTATGTGTCTAACAACTGGGTAGGAACCATGCTGCTCAGCACTTGAATCTTATATTTGCCTGTCACTTCTGTGTTAACGGTGAAGATCTGCAATTTGAGCAATGAAATGTAGCAATGTTTCACTCTTCTAACCGATTACACTAGAATTGGCAGGAGGCACGAGAGTGGGAGGGAAAGAGAGCTGAAAGAGGTTTTTTTCTATTATTGTTTCCTACAGTATTATTTAAAGGAAGAAGAAAAGCCACACACTTGTTCCTCTTTGACTTTTTATCTTTATTGCAAAGAAAGCATAGTGCTACTACTGTAAAATACTAATCCCATTGCATCTGTTAAATCACATGTTCTGTATGATTGGCTATTTGTTTTGGCCTGACAAAGAAATTTTATCGGGATTTAATGCCATTTCTCTCCTAGAAGAGAAGTAAGTTAAAGGATATCCCATGGGCAAGTCACAAGGTTTTGAATTTAAAGCCCACAGAGCAACATTAGTACTAGAGTTCGTGCAGCCTGTTTAAAAATTATTCTTGGCAAAAAGTCTGCAACTATCATTTTATTAGTTAACAGACTCTTAGAGATAATTTGGAACTGGGCCAGAATGGATATGTTTCTCCTACAGACCCGATCTGTAGCTGGCAAATTTCTGACAAGATTGTTTTTGTCAATTAGCAGAGTTGTAGAATTGCTTGATCTCCGTGCATTTCTCAGTACTCAGATCAAATAATGAAGGAGAATTTAGAGTGTGGGCTGCAGAGCTCTGCGCTTTCTTGCACGCTCTCCTTCCCACCCCCACCTTGATGTGAAGCCCCCGTGCAGAGAGAAGCCTTTCCAAGCGATTTACAGTGAGCGGATAGGGAATGACAGAGCTGGTAATGAGATACGGGGCTTTTACCGCTAAGTCAGTGGTGCGGATCCAGCCCAAACTAGGGCTGACCTAAAGTCATCCCCGCCTGACAGCTCATTCGTGCCGCGCTGGGGTGGTTACAGCCGGCACTTTGAGGACAGGTGTGAACGTCAGAGGGACGGGATGAACAAGCCTGTAGAAATACTGGCTTCCACTGGAGGGACTGTAGTGCTGGAGCAGAGCTGAGGTAAAGAACTGTAAGCTGACTGCACAGGTAACAAATCTTTGCATCAGATAAATATATAGCCTTTAGTGATATCTTCTAGTTGTAGGGGTTGTCTTTCAAAGTGCTTCTGGTTGCAATAGAATCAAATTTATCACCTGATTGATTAACTAATAAGTGGTGTCTAGTAGACAGGCTGTTTACATCAAAAAGGAAAAAATATATATATGTAAGCAGTGAAGTAGAATGAGCCTAAGATGTTGTTAATTATTCTGACTTTTGCAATTGAACTGACAAAGTTGTTACAATAGGTGGAAAGAAATTTGCACTTCACAATTTTTGGAGAGGTGCAATTTAGGAGCAAGTGTGATACTGATATGCAGTATACAACTTCTAATGTTGGCTGGGTTTTCTGGATCTGGTCCAAAGTCTATTAGAATTATTAGAGAAGTGCCCCTGGCTCCAGTGAGCTCGAGTCCTCTCTGAGCCAGGAAAAGATACAGAGTTTTGGACTATTTTCTGATTCTCTGAAATGCTCAGCCTTCTAAGCAGCTAACTCCTGTAAAATGAACATAGGTTCAGCAGATGTGGAGGAGGAGTAGCAGAAGTATCAAGTGCACTATCTAACTCTGGGATTCTTAGTGCTCTGTAGAGATTGGTGAGAGCAGGTGAGTATCCTGAAAGGAGCTAGCCCAAAAAGCAAACGTTGACTAACAGTTTCAAGTGTGTTGAAATACTTTTGGTTTCATGGTTTTGAAATTAATTACATACATAGCCAGAATTTCTTAAAATAACAACTTAAAGGGTGATCAGGGAGCTCAGCTTGCTAAAACTTAAACCTTATTTCCAAGCGCCTTTGATTTCAAATATTAAAAGAAAAGAAAAAAACCCAAACAACCAGTAAACCCAACCCCCCCAAACATGAGGGTGAGATGTCTAAAAATATCAGCCAGATTTTTATCCATGAAACTTTATCTCCTGTCCTTGCTTTGCTCTGCCTTGACATTTAGTATAATTATATTTCCAGCAGGTGGAATTCTCTTAATTTTAAATAAACTTAGTCTAGTGCTGTAGTTTGGCTTAGCCAAAACTTGGGCTAAGCTGGTTCCTCCTAACAGGCAGAGAGTTCCTCTTGTGCCAACACAGAAGACTGCTGGGGAAAACTACTTTCAGATGCACTGAGAAAAACCAGAAGTGCTGTACATCCGCCACATCAATAATTATGGGTTCAGCTGGAAGAGGCTTCTAACACAATCTTTCCATACTGCTGTTTTTGCTCCACAAGGTTGTATAAGAAGAGTAATGTGATATCTCTCTCTTTCAGGTTTTGTTCCTTGGATATTAAGTTGCAAATCTGAAGAGATGGCATTTCTTGCAGTGAACATGTTGATTGGGATATTTATTTACTTTAGCAGTGTAAAAGGATCTTCTCAGCCTCAAGCAAGGGTGTTCCTAACATTCAATGGTAAGAAAGAAGATAAACATTCTTAAATAAATGTTATGGTTGAACATTTTCTGCTTCCATTAAATTCAATAACTGAGTAGAAACTGGGTTTTTGATCTCTGTCCACAATTATTATTTTCGGTTTGTGTTTCTGAGGCAACACAGTCAGTCAAAATTTGAGTCTTTTACCAGACTCTACCTATAGCTATAGATGCATAATTAATTTATAATTAATAGGTCTTTCTCTTTATTTTGAGTTATTATGTCTTACTAACAGCTAAAGGTTTTATTTCTTATCCTTAATTTTCCTTGGAAAAAAATACAACACATGACATGTGGTGGAGGGTATTAATGATTTGAGTTGCTTTCTTTTGGTTACCAGCTGAAACACTTTATATTCTGAAAATGAGGCTGCCTGAAAGTTTACCAAAATAGTTAGCCAGGCACAGAGTCCTTTGAAAAAATACCATTCCTTGTGCACTTCATGCTCTGAGTAGGATGTACATAGCATGTAGCAATTACTGATGCCTGCATACTGTAAACCAGCAAAGAAAATCATCATTTTCAAAGCAAAGTTTCTTTTACTTCTGAAGTCCCAAGCAGTACCTTACTGCTGCAATTACCTCTATTAGTATTACTTCTAATAGTAAAGTAACTTATTCTTCTTGTCTTCCAGTCTTAAATGCAGATTTTAGCCACCACTTCAGAGTGTGTGTGTTTTTAAGCTTACAATGTCTGTTAAATCTGAGCTGAAACTTTCTGTCACTAAGTATAGGGCCACTGACTTTCTCCAGCTCTCTGCCTTTTCTGTGATTGCCTTTGAGACAGGAGGGCTTACTGTTCCCTGTACCAATACTGTTTGCATTAGGATGGCTTTTGTGGTTTGTTATTGCAGAGATGCCCTGCCACTGCCTTGGGAATACTCTGTGTGCTCTGAACAGTCTTTAAAAATAATCAGAGCTAGTAAATATCTCAAACTTCTACTTGCCACAATGATCATCACTATGTAAACATGAAACCGAGAGACATCTAGAAGGCAACCTGGCAAGTTAGACCTTCCACAAATACCAGCCAGAGTTGAACAATTACAATTGCATATTATAGAAAATGGGGCCCTAAACTGATGAATACAATACTTAATAGTTAAAATAGTATGGTTCCAGTAAAAGCAACAGTAGGAATTGAATTCCAAGAGGGAACTTGAATTCAAGTGAAGAAGTAGAGATAGAAATTTCTTTTCCTTGCTTAAAGTCTGCACTGACTTTGGTGGAGATGGTACTGTTTTGGCACAAGTCAACACAGAAGCAAGTTTGGCTCTGGTTCTGTCTTACACTGCAGGTTTGCCACATTTATGCAGAATAGGCTGATTTGTATTTCCACATCATCTTCTTGGTGGCCTTGAAAGTAATCTAGGCTTCCCCTGGTATGACCACAAAGATGAAAGTGTTCAGGTTTTGTGGTATTCAACCTTGTGAATGGGGAAGAATTGTAATGAGAGGCAAATGGTTTTAACAGAAACTCAAGAGATTCTGTTTCATCACAGGTATCCTGCAAGGCTGAACCAGTGAAGCAGCCATAGGGCAAAAGACCCCAAACCTAGGAACTTAAAAAAAGTACTGAATTGAAACCTTACTTTCTCTGTCCTTCCCTGTAAAAGGTTGTCCCTCTTTCCTTTAGAAACAGCTATGAGAGCTTTATGCTGCAGTGACCTCTTGTCTGGTGAGGTTCTTGGGCCCCAAGAGCTCTGCCCCCTGTGCCAGCCCTGGGGACACAGCCTCACCTCCATGGTTCCTGCTGTAACCCTGCTTGGCTGCCTTGGTTAGAGAGCCTTGCAATACCATCTGATTTTCTTAAAACTTTTTACTTTCCCTAACACTTAACAGTCAACCTTTAAAAAAGACCTACATTAAAGGACCTACATTTTTAGGTCCTAATTTTTTATTTGGTCTTTTGAAGTCATAAAAGTAAGAAATGAATTATGTGTTTTATAATATGAGAAGTATGTCTGAAATAAAAAGCTAAGCTTTTTGTATAATACATAAATGAGAGTTTTATTTTTAAACCTGATTTCCAGATGGTAAGAAACAACTTTCATTATGTGAAAAGAGTTTGCAGGTTGTTGTGTTTATCAAGGTAATGGCCTGTAGTATGAACTTGTGTTCTATAAATCTTTGTTTACTTACATGAGTAGAGATGTAATAGAAAAAGGTGAAACTTCATATTGTTCTCTAGCTGAGTGTGATAACACACTCTTTCTTCATAAGCTGCTTCATAGCTTATTGTTTTTAAATCATGTATAATTACTGAATTATTGGCAGTCTCCTTGCCCTGAGAAGCTGTCAGATTTTACGGAGAATTGTCACTCTTTTAAAGTGCATCGTTTGAAAATAAAACCATAATTAGGACTCCTTATGTTTTAAGTGACATTAGACAATAAAGACAAGTCATTCAAACTTAGGGTACTTGCATGATATTTTTCAAGTTCTGAATTGGACTTGGCTTGGTGTCTACAATTACATTGCATAAGTTTTGGGGGTAGAATGTATACAGGAGGAGAAAATAAGTGATGCTTTTCAAAGTTAACCTGCTCCTTCAGGATCAAGTCAATTGAGCTTATTCACATTGCAGCATTTCTCATGGGAAAATCCAGCAAGTATCTTGACCTATTCTGTTTTTCATCGGGAAAGATAAAAATGGGAATAAATTGAATCATGGGCTGCTTTTCTCTTTGCCATCTACTTCATTAAGAATCAAATGTAATTAAAAAATGCGCCTGGGTAATACCTCAAGAGCCTGATAATAGGGATTTTGCAATTAACTTCAATGGATGAAGGACTGCAACCCTAACTTCTATTTTTGAAATCAAAAGCCTGGCCCCTTGTCTAATTAAAATGTAGTTCATGACTTAGCTGAGGTTGTTAACTGTGCGTATGACGTGAGTGTGGAACTTACTGCTGTCTGCACCCTGAGTGTCTTGAAAACTGCAGTGCTGTACAGAACCCTGAGGCCTGATTCCTACTGCTTTGCAGCTTGTATAGCCATTTACTCAGCTGAAAGGAAAGGTCAGGCTGGAGCTGAACTGCTGCTTTGCTCAGGTGAATGTGGTTATTTATACAGGCACTGGGCCTGTGGAGAATCAGGCAAAGGGGCTCTCGGTGTGCCTGGGGCGATTTGGCATGGCTCAAACCACTGATACTTATACAATACCTGCACTTGAAGAAAGAAGGATGGCCCCAGCTTTTTCTGATTCTGAAATTGCAAAGGTGTGAAGCCTGTGGTGCAGCAGTGTTGGGAGTCATCTGCTGTGTTCCCCTTGAAGCCTGCTGGAGTGGGGGAACCTGGGATGGGGGAAGCAAAGGACTCAACATGTCTCCATACACTATTAATACACTATTCCCCCTCCTGCTGCCTCTTCTGGTTCCTTGTTCCTGGAACAGGTCTTTTTTAATCTACTTAAATCGCCTATCATAATTTAAAGCGCCGTAGTTTATTTTCTCTCCATAGCAAAAGACTTACCTTATCTGTTTATGAGCTATCAAGTGTGGTGCCTGCGGTTTCTCAAGCTCCATGCATTCCTCCTTGTTACTGCGTGTTCCTGAACAGATAATTGGGAGCTGTATCCTTCAGTCTTTACAGGGAAAAAAGCCTTTCTGAAATCAGTGGGAGTATTACCAGAATAAGGAAGGAGGTACTAGACTCCAGGTTAGTGTCAGACTTTGTTTCATTTCCACTCACATTTACTTTTTGGGTTTTATTCCAGCCCTAAAATGCTGAGCCATAGCATTTTAACATCAAGTTCTGAATGGACTGAAGCAGATTCTTATTTTTTAAAATACACTCAAACTAACCTTCTTTGGTATTTAAATTTATACAGAGATACACAACCAAGCTATAATTTCACAATTTCCTGGGAACATTTAATGCATTCTTACCTCGAATGTCTGGTCTAGCAGATATTTCCCATGCAGATTCTCCTATTGTCTGCAGTGAAAATTCCATATGAGAAGTGGATCAAGGCTAATTTGCAGACAGTTTTGTTCTTCTCTTTGTTATAAAATTACTAGAACATGTAAAGGACTTTTAAGAAAGTATCAGTCAGATTCATTAATGACAATTAAAGTGCATAAAATGTCACCAGAGCAACAGCAGCACGTATTCAACTGTCAACATACTTTAAAAGATTTAATGCAACCCCTGTGGTTACCCTCAAGGAAAAATAAAGGAACTGAGAGCCATTTTCCTTGAGCTCTTGAGCAACAGCAGTACAACTTGTTTTTAAACAATCCCTCATTGTAATGTTAATGTTACCACAGTTAATAAAAAGTTCATTTATTATTTGGGGGACTTTGTGCTGATGGCAGTCTAGTAGGCAAAGTTTTACGCTCCAAGATGATTGGATCTTTTTTGGTGTCCATGGAATGAAAGCTACTTAAAAAATGAAGTAGAAGTAAAGCATTAAAAGAAAAAAAAAAACCCAAAAAATAAAAAGAGAGAGAGGAGAGATCCATGGTTTAATTTTGTTTATATGCAGAACTCATCTTGAATGTTCATATAGTTCCTTAATTTTCAGCAAATTGTGAGTAATATTACCTCAAAATTAACTGATTTGTGGCTCTCACACTTCATGGATCTTAAGTAATGTTAATTTATAAAGTGTTGAACATCAACAATGTGAAAATTTTTCCAATTGAATTGTCTGTCACTGGAGATCTAAAAACTTAATTCTGAATACATCCAACTAAAAAAAAAATCCATTTTTTGCTTTTGTAATGAAGGTGATATTTTTACAGTCTGTTGTAGAATCATAGAATGTTAAGGGGTTGGAATGGATCTTGAGGACTGCCTGGTCCCAATCCCCTCTGACATGGGCACGGACACCTCCCTCTAGACCAGGTTGCTCAGGTTTCCACCTTCCTTGAACACTGCCAGGGTTGGGATATCCACAGTCTCCCTGGCAACCTGTTCCAGTGTCTAATCACCCTCACAGTAAAAAAAATTATTCCTGATGTCTAAGCTAAATTTCCCCCTCTTTCAATTTGTGCCCATTACTCCTTGTCCCATCACTGCAGTTCTTGACAAAGAGCCTCCCTGTCTTCTCTGTGGCCCCTTCAGCTACTGGAAGGTGCTGTGAAGTCTCCACACAACCTTCTCCAGGCTGAACAGCCCCAACTCTCTCAGCCTGTCTTTGTACAGGAGGTGCTCCAGTCCCCTTATCAACTTCATGGCCTCCTCTGGACTTGCCCCAACAGTTTCAAGTCCTTCTTATGCTGGTGACACTGACACCAGAACTGTGCACCATATTTCAGATGAGGCCTGGAATTGACAGCTTTGGTTGTTTCTAAAGACAAATGCCTAATCTACAAATTACAATCTTTGGGGGTTGTTTTTAGACTTCTCTGTATTCTTTCCTTGCTTTTTAGTTTGTGTTTCTTTATTTCTCTGTTAAATAAACAGAGGCTTAATGCAATGAATCTTGTATTGAAATTGAATTGCTTGAATAGGCTTTGAGGTAAATGTAAAAAAAAAAAAAAAACATATTAAAGGAAGCATTATGTAAAAACCTCTTTATTCTTTCTAGAGTTCCATGGGTAAAGGTCCCACATGCCAAATGACATTGAATCTGTTTATTTCACACTCTTGTTCAGTGGCAGTGTCACTGAGTTGGCTTTGCTCTCATTATTGTTTACATGAGTGTACAGGAGAGGATAATTTGTTCTTTCTGTATTTAAATAAATTGGGCCATATGATTTGACTTCAGTTATGAAAATGGTCCTGCAATAAAGCTGAAGTCACAGGTGGTGTTTGGTCCAGGTCTGTGTTTGTGCTCTAAAATTACTGTAAGTGGTATCCTCATGGGAAAGCACAAAGAAGTATGGCTTCAAGGTAGTTAATTATCAGGCAACAAAGGTGCCTGATAATTAACGAAGGTAGTTAGTTACCAGGCAACAAATTATCAGCCTACAAATTTGATCCTACTCTTGGATGAAGACCTCATCCAAATTTGACAAAATTTGTGAAGACTTGTTTTTTTCTTGCAAATAATAAGTAGATCTGTTATCTAAGAGATGACTTACTTCCTTTAATCTCTTCATGTTCCTGAACTCTTTATGTTCAATTTGACCTGTATCTGAACCAGCCTGTGCTTTGTTTGTTTTTTTTTTTATTTTGGTATGGAAAAATCAAACTTTATCTTAGAACATTTTGACAGATTCTTCACATCTTGGCGTTTTCTACTTGTCATAGACGAAAGCAGCTTATCTTGGCCAATTCCACTGCTCTGTCATTACAATCCTTCCTTGTTGCCTGTCCAAGGCAAATGCTGAAGTCCCTACGTAGGCAGTTATATTGCCATTTTTCTACAACACATCTTCTTTTTATGTTTAAAAAAATGTGATGAGAGAAATGGCATGGACATTTCTAATACCCCATTTTTTTCAGGACTGTTCGGGTACCAGTAACAAGAGGTCCTCTGTGAGCCGTTTCCATACTGGATGAGCTCAGAGTGCACTCTGAAATGTAGTGCTGCACAAGCCTTTTTGTGTATCAGATGTAATTAGTGACGTGACTCACAATAATTACTCATTTTATTGAAGTGCGTTGACTGAGATCCTGCCATGAATAAATACATAGACCAAGAACTTTTCCTGTTATTTGGACTGGCTGTTCCCTCAACATGTGTGTTTTGTTCTTTTTGGTGTGGACTTTTCAATGTTCTCAGTAACACTCCTTAATAAAAAGACTAGGCACTGTTTCTGTGGGAAAGTCTTTGTCTTAGGAACACAGTTTACTGATTCACAGTGCAGCTCCTCAGCTCATCTCATCTTACATTCAGACAGCAGTGGCTCAGCAGACACCAGGTTAAAAGAAGGCTGTTTAAAACAGAGTTGGGGTTTAGGGATACAACTAAGGACAGAAACCTGCTCCATTACCTGTGTGAATGGGGGTGGTGTTGGATCTCTCTTACGCTCTTACTTTGGGAAGTGTACAAATCAAGATAAGTGTGTGTTTCCAGGAATAAAGAGAATTATTAGTTTAACAGAGGGTTTACACCGTTCCTCCCTTCCCTTTGTATCTCCATCCTTATTCAATGCAAACTTGGTACAATTGCATTTGCATCATTACTTCATCTGCCACTGACACGGCCTCTTCCAGGAAGCAGGAATCCTGGTAGTGATTCACTGGATCTAAGGCCCAGTTATAACAATGGCAAGAAGATAAGGAATGATAGCTCTGCCTCTCCCATGCTCTGGAGCTGGGACCATCATACCTTGTAGAGAATTTAGCTCTTCATCTTATCTTTGTGTATGTGAGGCTAACTATTCCTCCTTGAGGAGAAATTTCTTGATTCTTTTGTGGGTAGAGTCAGTGTAGGTTTTATTTCCTGCTCCTTTGTACAGCAGTATTTGGGATATTCCCAGCTACTACTCTAACCCAGCAAATAATTTATGAAAAAGTGAGTGCTGCAAAGTCTTCTTGATTACCACAATTAATACTCCAGATTATACAAAGGTGGTTGTTTTTTTTTTCAGAAACACAGTACACATAGTTTTAACTTAGAATTTTAGAATGCTTGTTTTCCAAGGCAGCATTTTGAAGACATGTTTTGCTGCTATCTTACATCTTATCTAAAAGAGACTAGCCCATGGTATTTCATCATTATCAGGAGAGAAAGAGAAAAAAATTCTGGAACTCTCCATTGAATCACCTTGATAGAAAAAATTCTCAGGAAAGTATTCACCAGTGCACAGCTCCAGTGGGAGCTATCAGACAGTCACGAGAAACACGAGGATGTATTGGGAACTCTGTGTGTTGTTAGGGGGAGAAAGCGAATTTCAGATCTGGTGTGTGAATGCCATCAAATCACCATGGGCTTAGAGAGTGGTCTGTGAGCACCTTTTGGGGCTGAGCGCTTCATTTGTAATTTGGCCACCATCTCCCAAGTGCTATATGTCATTTTTAATGACATTGGTAATACTGAGGAAGGAATAATGGTTTCAGTTTTGTTTGGGTTTTTTAAATTTTTGTTTAGGGGCTGTAAGTAAACACTGCACATAAAACACTTCCTATTTTTATGAGAGTATTTTATTTCCAGTAAAAGTTTCAAATGCAAGTATGATTTTGTGAAATGCAACTTTCAGTGATAGAATGGAATGAATACCCCAACTCCTGAACTGTTCTGCTTAATCTTACTCACAGCTCTGGAATAAATGATTGCCTCACCAAAATTATCTTCTAGAATGTGGATGAGGAGACATCACAATCAGCTGGGACTGCCAAGTTTCCTAATGGAAAAAAAATGTGTATTGGCAGTTGCTTCTATTTTTTTAAAACAATAACTCAAAATTAAGCTGAATCCATTTTTTTTTTTTAATTACAGCACTGCTTTCTGCTATTAAGGTCAGACTGGCATTCCAAAAAAAAAAAAAAAAAGTTGTTTTAAAATTATGTGGTAAATGTATGATGGATTAAAATTCACTTTCAAATATCATCTTAACTATTTTCTCCTTTTAGAATTTCCTTTGCAATTTCACAGTTCTGATATTGCTTTGAAATGCAACTGGAAAACAGAAGATCTAGTAGATCCTTCCTTGAAAGTAATAGGCTTTCTCAGTCACCTGTTCTCCTTACCATTTTTTGTTTTTTTCTTAGAATTTTTTCTGTTGCTTGATAGCATTTCTCTTTACCATTCTTAATGAAGAAATATATTTATTTTTCAAAGCTTTGAGTTATGCAGAATAAATCAATTTATGTCAGCTCAGAATTAATTAAACTGGGCAAATATTTTTCTTCTTTTAGCACCCATGTGAATCAGGCTAGATCTCCCAGCTTAAAGGAGCTGCAGAGTTAGATTTACAGGCATAAGAGAAATATGCAAGGCAAATCCCTTGTTTAGCTCAATTGGCTGGTAATGATGAGGTTCCTTTTATTTCCTTCTTGTGATGCAAAGATTTGAACAGCAGAAGGAGAAGTACCATGGCATATATGCACACCACAATCGATAATGCAACAGGCAACAATGAAGGAAAGGGAATAGCAACAGATGTATTCATAATCCTGCAATAATTTATTTGTAATGGGGAAAGGCATATGTATTTAGAACAGTGTCATAGATACATCAATATGAAGCCTGAATTTTTTGTTTGTTGATCTCAAGCATCTTGCTAGGTTTGAACCTAACACTGATGCAGCAACTGCTGCTCTCAGCAGGCTGGATTTTCCTGATGCCCTGAATACCCACTGAGGACAGCCAGGGAATGAAACACACTGTTTTCCTTGAATCACACACTGTCACACACCTCTTTGGCATTTCTGGTGCTTTGCAATGGCACAGGATACCCATCATGACAAGTAGTTTCTATGGTCCTTAGAAACTCCTCCTTGTCTGGAGTGACCAGCCTGCATGCTTCTCATTGCAGTTTCTGACACAGTCTCTGTGTGAGTGCTCTTACGAGGCAAACATCAAATTAGAACACAAAAATGTGAGCACTCGCATTTTCAGAGTGGCACTTTCTGGTTGTTTTAATATCAACCAATTAAGATGTTATTTTCAAGGAGAGGCTTGGCATTTTTTCAAAAATTTACTTCTTGAGGCCTGAAAAGGATTTAGTTGGCATGGAGAAGTGATCCCAGGCTTAGATTTTTTGATGGCTTCAATGTGAACACAGCTGGAATTTTTTAAGCTGATTCAACTAAAAACCCACTTCCTGCCACTGTTGAAAATAATGCACTATAATTTTTTTTTTTCCTTAAGTGGACAAACCTACAGCAAAGAAAAAGAGTTTAGAGCCCCTGTGAGGTGTTTTATTGTGGTTTGCATTAGGGAACGAAAACAGTGCATACACAGCTATTAAATATGAAGATGAATGTGTCTGTCTCTTATTAAATAACTTACCATCTTTCTAGCTTTGGTAGGTCCCTTTAAAATGAGAAGGGTGTTAGCCATTCATTTCTCCAGTAGGAATATTTTTTTACTTATGGATACTTGCAAATGTAGGACTTTTTCAAACAAAATTTTGGAAAGTAAAGTAGGTAAAGAATCACTTGTCAGTATTTTTTATTCCATTGAATGTTTTTTAAGCTCCCTCTCTACTGTTTCCTGATCTCAGGTAAATGTGTTCTTACGTTCACACCAACAGCTGAAAGGCTAAGCTACATAAAATTGCAAAAATAATTTGAAGCTTTCAGATGCAGTCAGGTATGCCACAATCAGCACTAGCAGTGCTCAGAAAGCGAAGCTAGGAGAAGACTTAGGAACTTGGCCAGCGTAGTTTGGCCCACCTGCCTGCTCCAGCCCACCACAGACTTTTTTTAACAGGTCTCATTCTTTCCTTTGAGACATGGGAGAATCTGCTTGCACAGCACATGCTTCCTTAGCTGATTAATTCATCCTCCCAGCACCCAGGAGGTGAGCAGTGGGTTTATGAAGAACATGAGTCTTGCTGCATTTTTGTGTATATATGCCCCTGGTCTAGTTAGAGCAGGCACTGGGGAGGAGGGGCAAGCACAGGAATTCAGCATCTCCCCAGCAGCTGGGGAGAGCAGAATGACCACCCTGATGCAGGGGCTCTGAGGAGGCTTTTACAGAGGAAGGCTGTGCCAGCTGAATCAATACTGGGGCAGTTTTCATACCTACTGTGGTAATTTACAGGGATGTGTTGGGTGGGGGAGACAATCTCATAGAATTAATTAAACCCAACTAGAAAATCTTTCTTGAGTTGGATTTTTTTTTTTTAGATACAGGAATCTCAGTGATGACTTAATTTCCATTTGCTATTAAAAAAAAAAGAAAGAATATACGTTTTATTCCAGATTCTCAGAGTGCCATTGCCAAAAAACTTTCCTTCATAAAAGGAAGTTCCTTCATTCCAGTTACATGTAGCACTGCAGTTCAATGATAAGATCCCTCTCCATTACTTTTATTATTATTATTATATTTGTGCTTCTATCTATCCAGTGCATTTTTATGGGTACTGGTGTTTTGGTACTGGGGTCAAGAATTGAATGCTGGTTATGAGGCAGCCTGTCCTCCTTGTATGCTCACTTCCTCTCTTAAAGAGGTGGAGGAATTCTGCCTGGATTTTTCTAGGAAGCAAGCAGCTGAGTTTATTCTTTTCCCTCTGTGGTGACTGTGACAGACCTCTGCTTCAAGGTTATTCTCTTTTACACAAGGGGAAAATGGCATGGGAAGAGGTTTATGGCTTGCTTATGGCTATTGAAAGCTTTCTTGGCCAGCTGGAGATCCCTTTCAGATTGGGTTGGATGTGAGAGAAAACGTAACCTCTAAGATCAACTAAACTTGAGATTGTGTGCAACATCAATAAACCACAGCACTCTGAATAAACAAGGTGGCCACTCACTGTTTACTGTTCCCTTTGCTTATTTTTCCAGCACTGTGTCTGTGATAGCCCCAACCTGTTTGCTGAGCAGCTTAAAATGAGTTCTGCTCAAAATAGGTCTAATTCTTAGCTGATAGGTATGAGTCCTATGTGGAAATGTGTTAGAGAGAACTAGCAGATTGTGGGACAACCTTTCTCTAAAGGGCCCTTTAAAGAAAGCAAATATTTAGCGGTGGAGAGTGAGGGGGTGACATGGAAGGCACCAGGAGGTGAAAGGGGCTTGTAGGGATTGCTCACAGGCACAAAGTATATATATACTCACATAGTATAAGGACATTCAGCCTTACTGTGTTCTCCAGGGGTAATCTCCAGTTCCTTTGAAGCTGACTTCAAATCTGATATCAGATCTTGTGTTGAAGAAAGTGCACATGTGTTCTCTTTAGGCTCATTTAGGAGGCAAAATAATATTTTATTCACATAGCAATGGAGCATAGTTCTGGCTTACTGCATCATTTATGTGTTAAAGTTTTCTGCAGTGATGTCAATTTATTTGTTTTGATTAGTGGAGATGAAAGATCAGGGAAATAGATTGTTCAGTTTTGGACCCTCCCAGCCTAGGAGGTTCTGGAAAAATGGAGGAAGCCCAGTGAGGGCCACAAGGCTGCTGTGGGTGCTGGAGCACACAGTGAGCAGAGTTATTTCTCATGGCTGTCTGATGGGGAGAGTCAGACTCGTTCTCAGCAATACACAGTGACATCTCTTTAGATGGTAGGACATTTTTGATTTTGTTTTGTTGGTTGGTCAGTTGTTTGGTTCGGTTTCTTGTTTTGGTTTGGTTTTTTTCTAGAAGCATCCTGAGACACTGAGACAGGTTATACAAGGAGACAACAGATTCTCCCCTGCTCCAGGTATTTGAAGCTCAGCTAGATGAGGTCCTGTGCAAACCCACCTCACCTCAGAAGATAGCCCTGTTTTGAGCAGGATTTTGGCTGACACAACCTTCAGATGTCTTTTCCAACCTGCATGTTTTGTGGTTCTGTGATTTTATCAGAGATCAGCAGGTGTGAGTCTTAAGAGGCTGGTATCTATTTTGGCAGGGTTTCCAGTACAGCTTATCTATTAAAGTAGTTCTGAAGAAGAAAGTCAGCTTCTCTTGAAAAGGTCAGAAATTTGACCCAAATGACCTGGCATCCTGAGTCCCTTTCTCCAGAATGAAAGCTATAAACACTCAACATCAGAAATTTTTATCTAGATGCCTACTGCAAATTATTGTGCCTGAAGTGTGTGTTTCCAAGATTGAAACCTTTCATATTGTGTAAATTGTTTTCTTACAGTAAGAAATAGAATAGATTTCCCTGGAAGGGAAAATCATGGGTCTATCTTTAGAATGCTAAAATACAAAAATTCATCTTCTAAGGAATGGCAAAAATCCTAAATATGCAGCATTACATGGAATTATATGAGAGCAGTGTCAGATGATTCTACATGTATTTTCTGTACATGATCTCCTTAGTTCTCTTGTTTAAGAAAAAAGAGGTCGCCCTCTTTTTAAATGGAGCTCATTCATAGTAGAGTGACTAAATCGTTACATTTTGTGATGGAGCATTCAGTATGTAGCTAAATTTACAGGTTTAAATAGATTTTATAATGAATTTATTTATTTTTGAAATTCTATTGAACACCTTTATTACCAAATCAGAATAAAGGTTAAATTATATAAGTAACATTTCTCAGTACACATTTGGTTTCAGAACAGATACTAGAACTTGTTCTGGTTCTAGTTTATTCTCAAAGTTTTTATTTGTGTGTGTGTAATACAACACAGAACAGACAAAGCAGACTTGTGCAGCACACGCACAAGTGTTTGAGGAGGTACAGTGTCTGCTTCTGGGCAAGTGTTATGTTACCTGATGTACTGCAGATGTATAGAAAAAAATGTTGGCTAAAATATGATAAAATGGGAAGTCCAGAGAAAAAATTCTAATTAACCTGGCCACATCCTGTTTTAAATGCATAGTATCCTAACTTTTTCCAAGCTATTGTATTTTCTTTCCTCCAAGCAGCTGAGTTCACCTGCTCAAGCTCTGCTCTTTAGTGGTGTGTGTGCACAACCAACACAGAAAAAATTAGGAATGTGGTACATACTTCTGAGCTTTAGATTTTTCAGTCATGTGGTTTGTACTATAATATCTTGAATATTTGAAAAATTCATTAGAATTGTATTGATTGTTAGGCTGTACAGACTTAGGGAAGATTTCTTCAGCCTCTTTGCAAGGCTGTAATCACCTCTGACTGGCATTATTTATCAAAGTCCCTCTATGGTTCCTGTCTTCCTTGTGGCTTGGAAGGGACGTTGAGCCAACATCATGCTCAAAGCAGGTCTGATTAGATCAGATTGCTTTGGGACAAGTCCACTGAAGTCTTTAATAACTACAGTGGTGGAAATCCCACCCTTTAATATCAGTGTTCCAGTAGTCTCCCAGCAGGTCATTTTACACATGAGTAAGAAGAGTAATTCCCCTGGAAGTGTTCCAGGCCAGGTTGGATGAGGTTCTGAACAACCTGGTTTAGTGGAAGGTGTCCCTGCCTATGGCAGGGGAGTTGAAATTAGATGATCTTTAAGGTCCCTTCCAACCCAAACCATTCCGTGGTTGAATCTAAGTTTTCTTCTTTTCATTTGCTTTTTAAAACTGAAGAAACTCAGTTTCCTCATCTCTCCATGGAACCCATGTGGAAACTTTATTTTTTCTTTGGCTTATTTTAGCCTTGGAAGGTGATCATTCCAGTCTAATGGTGAGTTGCTCACTTCAGAATCTGCTCACCATCTCTTCACCCCCCTCCACGTTCATCTCTGCATATAAAATGATCAGAGTCTGACTTGGTGTCTATTACAATAATTCATAGTTCAGCCACTTTAAAACTGTGTATGAGCTGTATATATATCTCTGTGTATATACTTATTGACTATTAAGTTATTTTGGTGTCTCTTTGGGGAAGAAAATGAAGGATTTTGTTGGTCTCTCACCGTGGTTAGAGTCAACTATTGAGGGCTTTTTCCCAGAGAATGTGAACAAATGTGAGTGTTTTGAGTGCCCATGGCAGTTGTTGAGTGTTGCTTGAAGCTGAGTTTGATGATATTATTAAGAACTCATGTCAGCCATTTTTAGAGAAATTTCTGACAAACTTTCTTAGGATACCCTTGATTCTTTCCCAAAACTCAATTCCTATATGCAGTTTTAAAGGAAAAGCCTGTTTACTAGTTCACTAGTAATTTACATTTTGGGCTTTAATTCTTGTCACTGGAGGAGGCCAGAGCATTGTGTTAATTGGTAACACCAAAATCTCTTCTATATGAAGAATAAAGTAGAATAGATCTCAATTTACTTCTTCAGATTCTCTGCAGACAATTTCATTCTCTGTGTGGCAAAGGATAGGTGGGTTTTGTATGTAAAGGGATATTCATTTTCATTTGATCTGCCTTAATCCTGAGGATATGGGTTCAGATCCCAGAGCTATAGAAAATATTAACTTGATGCTTCCATCAGCCTTCAAAAGCTCTGTGATTGAAGGCTCTCAGCAGCTGTTATCTACTATAATAAATGCCAATGAGAAAAAAGACTAGATGAGCTGAGGATTTTTTTGTTTTGTTTTGAAGAGCAAATAAAAGTATTTTATTTCTGAATTAAGTTAGTAAAAAAATCCTTTGATGATTTCTTTATTGATAGAAAGTACCAACAAGATTGCTCTTTTCCTGCTTAGGATTTGAGAGTCACAGTTCATAGCAAAATATGCTGTGTCTGTTTGCCTAGCTGCCAAACCTCCTCTGCTTTTTCTACTCCTGTATGTGAAAAAAGAGGCTGAAAGAAAGGTAGAGGGAATAACAGGTTTAATGCTACTCTTGGTAGACTATAATTAATGTAAATAGAGTTAACAAGATTAAGACTTTTTGCTTCCATGTGCATATCCCACCCTAGAGAAAAAGTACCCTTGTATTTAAGCACAGGGAAGATAGCATAGTCTCCTGGTGTGGTTTTGCCTATACAGTGACATGTAATGGTGATCCAAAAGACAGGAATAAGTTTTGCAAGCTTTTATATGACAATTTTTTTTTTTTTTT
>VZTN01034807.1:31803-89188 GCA_013400515.1 Erpornis zantholeuca
AAAAAAAAAAAAGCCTATAAAGTATTTCCCTTAGAGCAAGAAATAAGAACAGGAACTTGAATATGTGTCCAAAATATTCTTAGATATATGCAAGAAATATGTAAGGATCAGCTTAAAGTCAACAAGAATGAATGCATTTTATGTCTGAATAGACTTCATTAGTTTTCTGGAGCAACATTCTCACCCAAGCATCCTCATATTTACACATTCCCAGGCCTTGTTGTTCTAGGATAAAGGATGGATTATTGCAGGTGAGTGACAGATACCTGTGGTAACTGATGGACTGTGATTTGAGAATTTAAGTTCTTCTCACTCAGTAGCAAACTGTATAATGGCTAATGTGCAGTGGCACAATCCCATACAAAAGTCTCTGACATCATTAGCTGAAAACTTTTTATTAATATGTGTTAGATGAGCTTCAACAGACAATCTACCTGCTAAATGTTGTACACTGGAATGCACAATGTACTAGACAATAACTGCAAACAATATTAGCCCTCATACAAAGTGAGGGCTAATACAGAATGATGTGCTGAAATGTCTTGGCAAAAAAAATATGAGACTGTCTCCTGGATTGGAATGCAAAGCCACTGTGTTTCTGTGTCTGTGCTTGTTCTTGGGAGTTAGGCACCTCAGACTGGGAGCTGGAACACCCCTGTAAAATAAATGCTCCAAAAATCATCAGGCTTCTTTAAACATTACCTGGAAGTATCTAAGGGAATATCTTTGAGGACAGGAATAGGACACAAATCTTGATATTTAGTTGTCTTATTCAGGTCTGCAGGGAGGTACAGCTATTAGCCTGGAATCTGCAGAGAGATTTGCCTGAAGAAAAATGTTTATATTCAAAGAACTGAGCAGACACTACTTTCTTTTCTGCATTGTATATAATAAAGAGAGAGAGAAAAAGTTTTGATTTCCGTATTAGTTTGGAAGCAAAGAGTTGGAAGTTTCAATTCCAGTCCATGTTTCTTAAGTTATGTTGTAAGTAGGAGACATAAGTTAATTAAGGATCATTTTTCACTCCTCTCTTTAGCCCCTGCCACAATACACAAAAAAAAAATGCAGAATGAGCTGAATTTGACTGAGAAGCTTAAGGAGCTCAGATTAGATCTGAGTCGTAAGTGCAATGTCTTGTTTTCATAATTGCAACTTTACTTTGTAGTAACTGGTAGCTCTGTAAAACAGAAATTGTCCTCTAGGGACAGCCTCTGGATGGTGGAAGACTGGAGGTATGGACAACCACTGTTCTGTTCTTCACACCCACCAAATGATTTGTGCAGCCTGCTGAAGGGACATTGGCCACCTGCCCCCAAAGTCTTATCTTTGATTGTCTTCTGCATTAATTAGGTCTCATAGATAGTTGTTCTCCATCTCCAAAGTTGAATGTTGGCAAACATATAGTTTTCAAAGGCTGGTAACACTTTGTCCTGGCTTTAGACAGGCTCGCAGATGCCAAAACTGACTTAGTTTTGTGCAGATTGCCAGAAAGTGCTCCTGTGCTTGGAGGTTTTAAGTTCTTGCTGTATTGAGTGAACAAATTTGTCAGTTCTATTGCTACTGATCCCCAAAAGCTGCATGCAGACATACAGAGATGCCTGTGTCCTGGAATGGATTTAAGCCCTGGTGAATAACTCCTTTAAAACTTTGTAAGATTAATTAAATTGTTGTTCGGTACTCTGTAAGAACAATTTGCTTTATGACTTGAAGGTGCTTTTATAGCACTGAAGGCAGCTATAAAATGATAACAGCTGTGAAGTAAGTTTTCTAAATTATTTTAACAGAAGTTAAGGAAAAAAGCAATAAAATGAGTCAGGGTGAAAATTTCTTCAAAATAAGGCCCACACTGTAATCAATATATGTATCAGAACAATCCTGATGATACAAATTTACCCATGAAACGCAGGGCTATATGTACTTAGAACATAGTGCTGAAGTGTGTAATGAATAGAAATTGCCTTATGTTGCAATTAGAATTTGTGCTGACAGTGAAAAATACAGTTTGAAACCACACATTTGGACTGACTCCCTTCTCTCTCTTCTTCATTCAAGTAGATTTCTCAGCTGTGTGTGTGGGGGCAGCTGCATTTACCTCTAATGAAATTATGCCAGCAGAGAATTTGGCTCTGTTTCATTAACTTCATTTGTTTCTTGGAGCTTTTATGTCTCATTCCCTCAAGCAACAGGATAGGTATCTATTCAAGATATTTGTGAATTCAGAATACTTTATATTTTCTGCCTCAGGTAAGGAAGGTATCTAAATCTCTCTCTTTTCCTAATGTACACATGTATACACACTGTTCTGTCCCTTTATCTACGTGTGTAAACATACATGCAGGCACAAAAGGTCACTGTGATACCTCTGTCTTAAGAAATAGACCAAATCAATATTTGAATCCAGTGAATTTTTCTAATGAAAAGATGTGTTATTAATATAGGAACTGTGAAAAACAGAAATACTCAAAATCTTAACTACTCTAATCCACCTCATTTTAGTGAAAAAGTGTTTGCTCCAGCACATTTTTGTAGTGCTTTCTCTTGTTCAGTAATGAATGCCTTAAGCACAGAAACATTTTTCTGAGCACTTATTTCAGGAAGAAGAATTATTTTCTAACTGTGAGCCTTTGTTTTCTATTTTGTAACTCTTTGTAACAGTGATTTATACTTTTGTGCACCATACTAATCCTATCCAGTTTGAGCACGGAATACTCACACAGAAATTGTTGCTATGTTGCTTTACAGTAATTTTTTTACCTTGCTGGTCATGCTTGATTAATTTGTTTGTTTGTTCATGATTTCTTGATGTTCCTCGATAATTCTTTAGTCTCTTGAATACCTACAGTGTTCCAAATGTATACCAGTTGTCCTTCACATTACTAATACTGAAAAACTTGGAAAGAAAGTTCATTATTTATTGGATAAACTCAGGGTGGTAAAGGGCTGTTCTGTGATGGGATTCTTCCAGGTAGAGTTCAAAGTGATGCTAAATAAAATGCAGAGCATTTTAAATTTATTTCTTGCAGGTGCCTACACTTCCATTGTTCTAATGGTAATTTAATGTGTTCAAATCCAGACTGACTGCCCTAGAGTTGGTGAATATGCATCACCTTCCTAATTGTGTATTAAGGGATTAGGTTTGAAATGGTAAAAACTACAGTGAGCCAAGTCCATAGGCTCACTCACGTATCAGCAGAGACACAGAACTGGTGAAGTAATGGAGCCAAGACTTTGGACAACTCTATTTACATGCTTATGTGGATGCTGTTTCCTGAAGCTTGTCATTTTGCTGTTGACTCACCAGCTGCACAAATGCACAGGGCTGCACTCTCAACTTCTTAATTTATTCAGGCACAAGTCTGTTCCTGTCTTCTGAAGGCCACGTGTGCAGCAGAACAGCAGCATGAATTACAGAGGATGTTTTTCCAGAGGTTTTCAGACTAATTCATCCTAGATTTTGCCAGTCAGCTTGACTGGAGATGAAAATCACAAGTTTTACCTATGAAAGGAAATGATACCTGAAGGTCACTCAGATAATTTACTGATTGGTACCTGAGACAGGATTGCCCTGTCAGGTGTTGGGGGAGGCCCCTGTGGAGTTGGATTGCTGGTAAGATTAGGTAGCAATGCTTCATTAGGCTCCTTACCTTAGGAATTTATCTCCCCACTTCCCCCTGGAGCACTTAGGTGTCAGAGCAGTCTGCTGCTTACAGACAGATCCAGACACAATGCTGCAATGAATAGAGGCTTCATGATGTAGGAACCAGACCAGGTACTGTTTCTAACTATGTGACTGATGCTGTCAGTATTGTTACCAGTGTTGGAATATTCCAATGTAAGCAGATTTCACCAGATTTGTTCATAACAGGGTCTGGATGCCAATGCTAAACCCTTTCTTTGTACATTCTTCATGTGAATAGGTGCATGTCTTCTGCTGAAGGCTTCATTTGAAAGCAGGATTTTGGCTTGCATATAAACTTGTGCTCTGAACAGCCTCATACTTAACCAAGAAGGACATTTAGGTCTGAAGTTTTGTGTGAGCCTCAGGCTTGGTGTGGCATTGTTTCCTCAGACAGTTGTCACCAGTGCCAGCAGCCCTTATTACACAACTTTTCAGTCTGCTGCCTCCTCAGCCCTCTCTCAGCATCAAGACATACTGTGCAAAAAGCAGCCTCAGCATGCCCTGAAAGGAGATGAAAATGTAGTTCAGCAGTGGATTTTTTACTGCTGTTGTGCAATAAGCATGTAAAATCATCTCCTTATGCCTGTTGTTTACTGTGTAACCAAAACTGAGGAATTTTCAGTTTAAGAATAAGAATTATAGCTGGTCCAGTTTCTTGGGATGGAGCACAAAAGGAGTGTAGAAAAACAAGTACTTAGAGGGCGTGAGTGGGCTTTTGTTAAAGAATGATGGAAAGCAAGAAAGACTCACCATGATGCTCTGGAAAGCTTGTAATTTTTAAGGTATTATTTTTATAGCAATGGTGTCCTTACAAAGTAGTATCCAGGTAAATATAACAAACAAAATAAGTTGAACTTATATGGGTTGGGTGGTTTGTTGTTTTGGGGTTTTTTTTTCAGGTGCATAAGACACCTGAAGGCAGTTTTGACTTGCATAGGCTTCAAAGGATTGTAATATATGATGTATGCAAAATAAGAAGAATTTCTGGTTTGTTCTTTTGCTTTCTTTAAGAATAGATGTCTGTGTGCCAGGCAGCAGGCAGATTTAAACTGCAGAAGTGTTTAGGTATGCAAGAGGGAATGGTGTTTAATTAATGGCGTTTAATTAATTTGATGCTAGTGTTTCTTAAGTAGAGTAAATGAATGTAATGAATGTAGGCAGTACCTTTTGAGCCCATACCTTTATCACTTCCTTGAAGGTATGAAAAAATGTGAAGGCATCATCAGAAAAAATATGAAATAAAATAAAAAATGCTTATATTTTAACTGGAATCATTAGAATATCTCCTTGGATTTTAAAACAGTTTTTTGTTGCCTACTGTTAAGAGGTTTTGCATAAAAGCCAAAAGACCTGGATGAGAATGTTATGCAATATTAACCATTTCAGGAGGCTCTGTGTAGGAGGGCCACTGAGTAAACTATGGAAACGGCATCATCAAAATCTTTAAGTCTGGTAGGAAAGTAAGACTCTGCTATCACTCTTCTGTGTGTATTGGACATCGGAACTGAAAATCAGAGAAAGCAATCCTTCTAATCTTCAGTTAATTTTATGTCATTTTCTCTCCTGCTCATCTCTGTTATTACTTTACACAACTAAATGCAGTGCTTTGTGTAGTAATGCCACAGCAACTCTAATGATCATTCTTGCTTAGCCTGGTTTGATCCTGTGCTTTTCCCACTTTGAGACTCACCCATGTCTGAACAGGCACTTGGGTTTTCCTGGGGTGGTGAGTGTGGGTAAATCTGGCCATCCCTGTCTCTGTGAGACCAGCACAGCTTCCCACCAGCCGCCACAGCCACAGAGGATTCCCAGCTCTGCTCTGCAGGGCTGCTGCCCTTGCCAGGGTTGAGCTCTCTTGACTTTTTGCCCAGATGACAGAGCTGCCCTGCGAGCCTGTCCAGGATCACGGCCGTCCCCCCGTGCACTCGGCAGGGAGCAGAGCAGCCTTCCCGGGCAGAGATGCCACTGCCAGCAGGCAGCTGTGTCTCAGCAGTGTATTTTTGGAAGTCTCTGAACTTTACAGTTAAAGATGTGCCAGAAATATTTAGGAAAAGTTCAGGAGACATGGAGCACTTGAGTGCTTCCTTACTCACGCTCTGGCCTGACAGTGTTAAAAAAACTTAGTTTGACAGTACCCAACTCAAATTTAAGAGGATAAAGCTTGCAGCTGCAGGTTAGTTTGTTTCAGTTTCCTCATGGGGTGCAGTATGCTCCTTAAAAACTGTCAGCATTTTTTAAAAATGATTAAAATATATTTTCAGGTTCCTAATAAAGAAAAGCTTTTAAGAATATAATTTTTCCAGGAATTGGTCCTGCAGTAATGTGGGCTGAGTGAGCTTTAGCACCACCAATGCTGGTGCTGCACTGTGATCAGCAGCAGAGTGAGGTGGAGGTTGGAGAGGAAGAGTGGGGAGTGATGGCAGGAGGAAAGCAGAAGTGGACTCTGCTTCAGAATGAGCAGACCCATCAGGAAAGTACTGAGCTGGGGAAAGGACTATTTTATTTTATTTTTGTCCCCTAGAAAAGAAGTAATGAGTTAGGTTAGTCTGTCATGGAGTCTAATTTAGTAACCTCAGTGGGCCGCTTACCATGTAAAAGCTTGTAAAAGCTTTACCATGTAAAAGGTTGTAAAAGCTTCCATGGAAGGAAGAACTGTTAAATCATATTAAAGATGAATAAAAATTTCCTGTTGCATCAAGCATTCCTCCTTTTCTTTCTGTAATGCTACGAAGTATTTCCCACAAGGGACTCACTGGCTTGTCAGGGGATTTAGCATTCATGTAGCAATCCAGAAACATAATTGTCTCATGATTTGGTATTACAGCAGTATTTTGGAGAGATTTGTGGGAAGGGTAGAGTTTTGAGGAATAACAGAGTGCCTGCTGTCTTCTCACAGCAAGGTTTTGCCTCCCCTCTGTGACCACCCACCCTCCTCCTATGCACACTTAGCACCAGTGAAGGGCTGAGCGTGTGCTGCTCTTCCACTGTGCCTCTTCTTGCTCTGCACTTCTTTTCTGAGTCCCTCAGCTGGAATATATTTAAAATATTTAATTTTGCCACTTAACATAATTTGTAATTTCAGACCAAAAAGTTTCAATATATATGAATTTTTATACTGCTAAACATAGAAATTTAGTGCACTAAACACTGATCTAATTCACATGTGGAGATATTATGTGTGGAGAAAAGATGGAATCTCATTTGGAAAATAATTTCCATTATATTCCGCTGTTATAGCTATTTTGGGGTAGACACAGCACAGACTTTTGGTGTGAGCTAAACCAGCTTTCTTTGTGTTCTAACATAAAGCCCATTAAGCATTTCAGAGGAGTACTCTTCTAGATTGCATGGCTGTCCAGCTGTCTGGCCAGGCTCTGTACAACAGGTGTTTAGTTATGATCTCAGTTACATATGTACCAATAGTCTCTGCTGCTGCCTCTCAATGCTTTGTTTTACCTCAAAATCTGATAGTTTCAACTTGATATCACTATTGATTGTAAGTCCAGTGATTATGAATTCCTGTTCATAATAAACACAGTGGAAGACCCAGTTCTGAAGCTCATTTGGTAAANGCGAATGAATTATTATTCTTAAGAATTAATAATTAAAGAAGTCACAAAGACTAACACCTACTTTTTCCATGTTTTCCTTCTAGCCATCAACATGTTTTACCCAGCAGGTCTAACAAACAGCCATATGCTCTCTAGTCTCAAGGGAACTAGTTCCAGCTTGAAAATCAATATGTCACTAGCAGGCTGTGGTAATAGATGCTTACAGCAGCAGGTTTATATAAGCTAATGGTGCTCTGTGCAACAGCAGCTCATTTAGATGAAAGGGTTGACTAGTCTCATTCAAATGTTTGGGGCAGCAAAAAATGAATGGTTGTAAAAGCTGATCAAAATGATGATTTGTTCACTGATGAGCAGCCTGTCTAAGTTTGCTGCTCTGGAGATCCTACCACGGAATACAGTGTACACTGAGTCCATGAGGTCATTTCTGCAAGATGCTTTCATGTTTGTAAAGACTGTCACTACCCTATCAGCTGGCATGAAACAATATAGTTTAAATTAATTGGAGTTTTTTTCTAGCCTGAACATCAACCCCTCTGGATTTGGGTAATCTGGAAGAAATCTGCAGAAAACCAAAATTGTAAATATGTTTGTGAAATTCAGATAGAATTTTACGAAACTGCCTAGAAATCATCAAGGGGTGGATTTAATGTATACTTTGAAAAGAGAAAGGCTTAAAATTAAGGAGCTTTATAAAAGAATCCTGCCTTCATCTTTTTGGTGGCTTATTGTGGAGTACAATGGTGATAGGTCACATGGATCAAAGTTTGTTAAAGCAACTATTTTTTATGTTGTGTGCCACTGCAAAACCTTTCACAGTGCTGTTGGTGACATCCTGCTTGCTTCCACAGAAGGGCTATTTGCACCACTGCTGCTGATCCATCCTGCCCTGCTGCCTTTCAGAGGAGTTAAAATACTCTGTGTATCACTGTCTCTTTCAGCACAATTGCAAGCACTCTTCAGTGCCAAATGCAGAAGCTGCAGACATGTACATTGTTATGCATGTGTACAAGTTTCTTTTCTTTTCATATGCTGTAAGGTAATGCTCACTCATATTTCTTTCTCTTGCTTGGTTTTTCACCTAAAATATGTGTTTGAATTATCAAAGACAGGAGTAGTGTTTTGGCTAGAAAATGCAGGTTCATCAGGTCAACCAAGACTTCTGTCCTCTCTTTAAGAATGGTGGCCAACAAGATTTCCAGACCTCATTGTGTAGTACATACCCCATTGTATGTACTACTATTTTATGTACTATGTACTACTATTTTATGGAACCTACTGCTCATTTCCATCAATGCCTTTTCAGATAAGTAGCCTCTCTAGATTTGCTTCCATCTAATACAGGAAGTCTTGTGTCAGTCCTTTCCACTCCTTTTCTATTATTTAGGATAAAATGACTTGTCTGAATAATTCACATCCACACATTAGATTTTGCTTGACTTCAGCTCTAGAATTGAGTGAAATTTTGTGTAGGGGAAAGGAAAGTAATTCCTAATTGTGTCTATTTAATTCATACATGCACAGTTTGTGGGGGCTTATTTAAAAAGAACTGAAACACATAAGCCAGTGTGTATCTTAATCTCATGTTCAGACATGGTGTTCTTAGCTTAAATAACTTGTTAAAAAGAGCTATTTAACAACCTTTTGTAACTTGTGGGAGCAAGAGCTTTCATTGTTGAGCTTTTAAAATCTAACTAAGCTGTATTTTGGTGATATAGGGTAATTCCTTCTGTTTATTTATTTCAAACTCTTCCAAACTCTTCCAACAGCTTCTTTTATATATATTTATAAGTGAAGTTTCATCGAAAGGACATGTGGCCTCTTGTTTGCAAATTTACAGGGTGCATCAAAAGACATGATAAATACACTGAAAATTTCCTCTAGCAAGAAACAAAACCACCAGGTTATTTGTGCACTATGCATGTTTATATCCTACTTCAAAGGTTTTAGTTACCTTAGCTCTGAGCCGTGGAATCTCTCTTGCAGTGCATGAGGTCAAGAACTACAGACATCAGACTGGCAGACTAAACCTAATGTAACAATTCAGTGTACACACTAGTGTGTTTCCTTTTGTCTGAACAATGGTCTGAAGCCCTGGAAAATATGGAGAAAACCTCCCTTTTGGCATCTTTTTAAAATCTGATTCACTGTCCCTTAAAGTCAGTTGAAAGATTCCCATGACCTAAATGTAGCTGTGGAGGCTCTTGCCTCAGAGGGAGCCTGTCTGCTTTCTCTGATAGGATCCCAGGTTGGATAAAAAGTGAAAAACTGACAGACTGTATTATCAAATATCAGAAAACATAAGAGCTTGTGAAATGTGAAGACTTTCCATATATTAGGTCAGCTATTCACAGAGCTCCCTCTTCACATCAGCCTGGAAATAGAACTGATGAGTGAGCATGGGTGAGAATCAGAGTCATTACAAAAGTCTTCAAAAACCCAACCGTGTGAAGAGAGCATTACTGAAGGATCAGGTCAATCACTAAAAGACTAGAAAATAGCCAGCCTAAATTTAACTCAGCTGCTTTGTGATGGTGCATTGTGAAATTACCATTCCAGTTTTTTCTGGCTACCTGCATCTTTGGAATTAATGAAGGCGATAGGATTCCTGGCTGGGGATCTCTGCTGTCTTCTGCAGAAGGTACAAAGTGGAAGAAAAACATTTCAGCTCAATGTTTCTGAGGAAATTGAGTCTTCTGCTTGCCTCTTTTACAGTTTTCATTGACAATTCTAGACCAGTCAATTAAGTAGTGTTTTTAGATGGTCACAAAGTGCTTTCAGCAGGGCTGAGATTTCTCTTTGATTGTGAAGTGCCAAACACTTTAACTTTCCATTTTCCGTCTATAAGTTACTAGACATGTAATAGTAGTAATTTAGTTAGATTTCTGAAGACACTCAGATGCTAATTTGAGCAGCATTGAAATACCCCAGCGGAATTAAGAATATTGTTTTCAGGAGAGGTTAGATGGTTCCCAGAACTGAGGAATGAAGATGAAAAAAAAATTGCTTCAAGGTTGTTCAGGTAACTGAAGGAGTTAATTGGAGTGCTAAGGAAAAATTTGCTGATATTATTAAAGAAACATGTCACAATTCATAGTATTATAATTCACAATAACACAGGGGTCAAATTAGATTTTATTCAGGCAGTTTTCGTCTCCTGGGTGCTTGAATTTGCAGTGTTAGTTTTCTTTCAAAGTAAAGCTGAATGATTAATAAACTTAACAACAGTGTTTTGAAAGAATTCTGAGTGAAATTCTGTGAATTTCTGAGCAGAAACTCTTCTGCTGAAATTTTGCCATCATATGCATGCTCGTAAAAATCATAAACCATATATGATTTTTGAGGGCATTCAGTCCTCTCCCACTTAAGTGGCAGTGGCACTGAGGTGACCCTTGTTGAAGAAACCCAGAGGAGAAATCACTTTTAACCATAGTGCAGCCTTCCTCCTGGTGTTAAATGTTTTATTTGGTGGGTGTTCCCTCCATATCCTGCCTGAACTCATGTTGGAAGGTAAGGTGTAAGATGATTTACTGTAAACCTGATTCTGAATTGTGCAAGTACTGCAAAGATTTTTTTTTTATCCTGCAGGTATTAAAATGAGTAAGAAATTTAAGTGAAATGTACAATATATGTATGTATTCTGTAGCTGAATGAAACAGGAATAAGTAAACATATTGTGGTTGCAAATTTAACAGTTTAGTGTGGCAGAAGAGAGAAACACTGTCCTTAATTCAAGAAGAACAAGTTAAAGTATATTTATCCAGGCTAGATAATTTCAAATGTGAGGCTGATTATCCTAGACAAATATAAGGGAAGTGTAAGTTCTTCAGTTCCAAGGCTATTGTTGTACTAACAAATATAACTTTCTAGGAGCTTTCCTGGATACTAATTCCATGGGGCATGAAAGAGCCCAGGTCTCCACTAAAAATTACCTTTTGTAATCCTTTTGTCTCCAAAACCAGAGAACCTGCATCCAAAGCATTTGCTGGTAATAATACATACTGGAAATTTCCATCCTCAACCTGACCTCAGTATTTGGTTGGGAACCAAGTAAAGCCAGGTTCCTGTTATCACTGTTATCACAGTTCAACACTATAGATTTGTGTCCCCAATGTTGCTCACATAACAGGGACTTTCTCTTACTAGCTAAGTGCAGCATTAGTGAGTCTTTCCAAGAGCCCTTCAAGGATGATAATGTCCAAGTGGGTCAGAGCATGGTGGATCAGCAAAGATGAGGCTGCTCTTTGCAAAGGGGTAAACAGAGGGTTTAAATAGTGTCAATAATATGGGAACCAGAAAGCTTCCAAATTAACTAAAATGCTGTAGAAGTCAGTTTAAATGCATTGGAAGGATAGAGATGTGAATAGAATCAGGCAAAGTAGACTTAGAAGTAGTACTAAAGTAGATTTTAGTCAGATCCAAATTCCTTCTTTGATAGAGTGTCTGCTTTTATGGATGTGAGGAAGTGCATCTGTTACAACTTGACTCAACCTTGTCCCATTTCCAATTCATTAAACTATGGAATTCAGGTGTAGATTAATTTAATGTATGCATAGTGGGTGGAAAATAATTTAGGAATACTGTTTTGGTGTCAAACTGGAAAGACTTCTCTAGTGTGATTACAAAGTGTCTGTCTGGAATCTATTTCTAGTACACATTTTTCAGCAGCAGTTTGGATGATGGAATAGAATTTCTACATTTGAACATGAGAGTAAGCTGAGAGGAATTTCAAGATTTTTGGAGGATAATGTCAGAGCTCAAAATAATTTCACTTAACAGAAGAATGTCCTGAAATCAATAAATTTAAATTCAAGGAGAACTGCAAAGTCTGTATGTGCAATTAAGGAGAGGAAATTAAAAAGTAAAATAAGAAAAGGAAGAAAATTGTGCAACAACATCACAGAACTGGAGTTAGAACTGGATTTAGTCTACCTTGCAGACTAAGGAATGAACAGCATAAGTGTGTCAGATAAATTTACAGAAATGTCCATGACAGGAACAGGAGAAAATTACTTCACACTGATGACTGCAGTTTTGGTCACTGCATTTAGCAAAGATAGAGACAAAGCGAAGGGAGTCTGGAGGACAGCAGCAGGGCTGATAAGAGGTATATAAGATATGACCTGCAAGGAAAGCTTGAAATCACTGGGTTTGTTTAGTCTGGAAAGAAGACTCGTGGTGTGGGAGAAGGGAACTTGATAACAGTGTTCCAAACTGCTACATCCAGAGGGGTTATCAGTTGTTCCCCAGATCCATGGAGGACAAGAGAGGCAGCTACTGACTAAATTTGTAGTAGGGCTTCAAAAGAAAAACTTCACCAGGCAGAATTAAGCAGACATTGTATTGGAAGAATGGGAGTGATGGTCTGCAGAGAACTACACATTTGTCAGAAGAAAGCCATTGTGAACCTGTCTACATATATTGATCCTTCTTCAGCTTAGCAGGATGGTATAATAACATTGTGATCTTACCAGCTCTGCTTCTCCATTTTGACTTAGCTTCCATGGCTGTGGTATGATAAATAAAACATGCATTTCTTGCCTTTGCTGAAAAATAAATTAGTCAAGTTTTTAGCACTAATCCACAATCTTTAACATTTTTTTAAATGAAAAATTATTTCTCCAGTAGTTTTTCAGGAGGAAGAGTTGTTGGTGTTTGGTGGTAATGAATTACATACTTTCTGTAGATCAGCATTTAATAATTTAATATTTAATAATACTGATATATTTCACACAGATTGATATATTTAATGTATTCTATATATTTCCATAATAAAGTTATCTCATTTTCATGGTTTTTCCATCACAGTGTGCTAGAACTTATAGACTGCTTGTTAAAAACTGAAATGTGTAGAAGTGAGCATCCACACAAACATCCAAATGAATGCTTTCCTTCAAAATCATAGTAGTGGTCATAATTTTTGGCTCTAGTACAGATTTCGTTTTTCAAAATGAAGATGAGCAAATCTAACTGTACTGTTTGGGATCCATAAAATCATACAATATTTTGCCACCAGCCTCAGTGGAAATAAGATGTATTTTTTAATAGGCTAAAGGTGGCTTCAAAATCCACTTTTCAGTTGCTTTTGCAAAATTGCATGTTTCCTGATACAGCTCTGGGATGACTGCCATCCCTCAGTGATGCCATCATTTGGATTGTGGTGCATAGTGTTGTAAGCCTGGCATTTCCCACATTTTTCATTCATATTTCCTCTTTCATAGTTTTTTCAGTTTTTTTTTTTTTTTTTTTTGTTCCATATCATACTTTTTTGAGTTGATTTTGCTGTATTGAAGGTGTCTGTTAACATTTCTGGAATCCTTCTAGGGATGCCCCATGTTCCTACCCAAAGCAGCTTGCACCTTTGGCTGAGTCCAAAATTTGAAGGGAATGTCATGGTATGCTCAAAGAAAGTACAACCAAGGCTATTGGAATGAGCCACTTATACCAGAAAGGAAAAATGTAAATCGAAATATATTACTCTATTGTTACTGCCAATAGGTTTTGACATGGCAATTCTCTTGGTTTTGTGTTTTTGTACCTTGCTTTTGTGCATTAGAGCGTTCTTTGTGATCCCAAGTGTGCGCTCACCTTTAGCTGCTGCTCACTGCTTCTGGAGTGCCTTTGGTCATCAATATTGAATGAACTTGAGTTTTTAACTCCCTTAGATGCATTTGTAAAAGTGTGCTAGTCCACCTTCAACACTGGAAGCGAGGTACGGTGACCTGTGAGCTCTCTGGGCACATTCAGCAGAGGCAGCAGACGCCAGCACCCTAAGGGAAAAGGAAGGAAGCAGAGGCTGGAGAGGGTGAGGGTCACAGGGCTTCGAGGGTGAATAAAAATGAAGTGACAAAGAGTAGGAGAGAACCAGAGTGCAGCATACAAAAGGAAGAAAGAGAAATATTGCGCCCTGGCTTTGTCTGAAGTTCATGAATTCCTGTGGATTCTACAATTCTTCCTAACATTAGTGACATTATCAGATTTTGGATCCTAGCAGTATGTATTAGTTTTCTGCAAATGAGAAAATAAGCAGCCTCATTTTGCTACATAGTGAATATGCTCTTCTGAAAAGTCTACCATAAATTAAGCCAATTGATCACATTTTCTATCTGGAAAGTGCAAAGAAAAATAGCTTAATTTTGTGTTACTCATCCTTTTCACCCTTAAATGTGGTTATTGCAATTGCTATTTAGCTAGAACTGCAACCAGAAGATTCTTCTGTTGTTTGTGTACTCTATATATGGAAAAGAAATTTTTTTGCCTTGATATACTAGGTCTTCAAATAATGAGCAATGAAATCCAATGAAATCTAAAGACTGTAGTGGCATTTTGGTAGCATTTCAAAGAATTTCACTTTTACAAAAAACAGCCATCAATAGTTATAGTTTCATTACACAACAATTTGTGAAATTATACTGCATATTTGCATCAAACATATGGATGTACAACAAAAAATAGATTATTTAGTTCAGTGAAGTTGTCTTGCAAGGCCCTAGAAGCATGGCTGGTATTTACCAAATGGTTACATATGACTTCTTCACACATGCAAGTGGTGCCCTAAGTGACCTCCCCTGCCAAGAGCTGAGCTAGCCTAGCCTAGATCTGCCAAGATTTGAAGAGAAATACTACAGTACTACAGGAGGCATTAAGCCAACCTAACTCACAGATATACAGAATATATTTGTGTGAAAGTGTTACTGCACCCATACGTTAAACTAAAAAATGACAACTTTTTAGGGTAAGATTGCTTTGAATTAGTGATATACTCACAGGATGCAGAGGAGTGACTAAACAACTGATGAAGCTGATTTTGAAGGGATGAGCCAAGGTGAGCCACCATTCTTCACTGAGCAGCAGTAGAAAGGAAGGACAGGAAGGATTTGAGCACTTCTGGCTGAGGTCAGAACTTGATCTTTTGTAGTTAGGGTTTCCTTTTTATTTGAAGTTCAGCATGGATGTTTTGCTTGGACTGAGCCATCCATGCTGCCACACCTGAGGTAAGCATAGTAGAACTGGAAGCTAGGTGTGTTTATCATGTTGGGTTGATGTGATTCTTTATGCTGATAAAGAAAAAGAAAGGCCACAGGGAACTAATAATAATTATGTGGCTCTAGCTAGTAGAAGTGTAAGGTAAATGCTGCGTGTGGTTAAAACATTAGTGAGTTTAAAACAGTACTAGATCTGCACAAAGGGGAGGTATCCCCAGTGTAAGCTCTAAATGCACTTTTGTTGATCAAACATATTTTTCTGAAGGTCAACCTTACCTCACACATATGACAAACCCACTTGCCTGTTAGCATTTCTTATCAACTGCTCCCACAAGGAAAGATGAATATTTGATATGTTGAATGTATGCAGTATCTGCTTTCTGGTGAGATTCCAGCTTTAAAATCACTCAATATTTCCACTCGTTAAATACTAGGAAGGAAGGGGGAATGCATTTATTTGACTGTTTAAATGAAAGCCATAGTTCTGCTGAGTGTTACATACAGTCTGGTTCCAGGGTGCATCCCTGGAACTGAGACTTGATTGCATCTCTAAAAAGGACTGAAATGTAGGGAAACTCTGAAGTAGCCTTGCAATTATGAATGTAGGTACCAGACTGAAGTTACCCATAGGGAGGAAAAAAAGAGAGTCTATAACCCAAAGGCTTCTATATTGAGAGTGTTCAGCTCTTTAAAGCACCATCATTTTTTTGATACCTCAGGCCTCTACTGTGCTCCAGAAAAACTCCAGGTTTTCCCATAAATAGTTAAAGATTTCTAGGTTATGTCAGAAATTATTGTTGGGCTGAAAAAGGCAGAAGGTTACAGGCCTTGTACTTCCAGGTGGGTTGATGTTTTTAAAAACAGCATAAACATCATAGTATAGTGACCACATACTATACTCTTAGGGATAGAATGAGTGATGACTTCTGTCTTCATGACTTTTAAGCATAGAGATACGTATGAAAGTCTATCAACATGGTATTTAAGATACCAATGTAACTTATGGGAAAGGAAAATTATTTGGCAGTAAGGCAGAATGTATAAGGAGATTGTACAGTGGGCATGTATGGACGTTGAACTGATGTCTTGGTTGTGCAAGGATTTGAAAATTATTTACTGGAAGGCAGCAATGGCCTTAAGGATTCATAATTGTTTTCCTTACAGTGGGGTTAAATCAACTAAGTCTTCAACATTTGTGTGCATAACTGTTCTGTTCTATAGCTATAAGGTGAAATCTTTCCAAAATGTGCCTGTGACTGCAGCTGTGTTTTCTGGTCTGCCACACCAGCTCCTCTGGTGTATAAATGGCTTGATGCAGCTTTGGAACTTTGTTTACTTTATATACCATTTAACAAAAAATTTGTTCGTTTAAATAATAGTGCCTTGTAATTGAAATTGTAGGTAACTGCGAGGTTACCACCTGCTGAGACAATAAAATCTTTGATGACACAGTGTCTCAGCAGACTGGGGAGGTGGGGAGAAATGTTTGCTGCACTTCAGAGACTATGCTTTTGTTCACAGCCTGTTGGTTTGGATCAGAGTCAGATATGAGTTTCCAAGTCAGCATGTACAGAACCCTGCCAGAAAGTTGTTCTTGGAGCTGCTGCTTCTTTGTAAAATGCAGAGGGAACCAAAGAGAAAAAAAAAAAAAAAAGGAAAAGGAAAGGAAGAATGGCTACTGGCAGCTTTTCACTCTTACATTTAAGGATGTTGTAGAAACAACAACGAACACTGTCTGGACTTGGACAAGTGCTGGGTGGACAGTACGTTTTCTCACTTCTGATTGATTTTGTTGTTAGTACTGCAGTGTTAGAAAAGAAAGGAGAATTTTCACTGAGACTAGCAGCACAAGCAGCATGTGTTTAATATGTGTATGAAGCAGTAGTTCTAGCTTTTATATAAAACATAGTGGAAAGTATATTATATGTTTTATGATTTTATATTTACCCTCAAAAGGAAAACACAGGCTTGGAAATTATAAAATGTATTTTCCCACAAGCAGATGAACATTTTTCCATTTTCTATAAAGAAGGGTGAACGAAACCATTACACTTTCAGGGATTTAGTCAGCCTACACAACAAAAGTATGTAAAGAATTTCAACACAGTGGTTGTTTGTAAGATATTGTAAGACCTGTTCTACTGACTCAAAAACTTGAATGGGAGCAACAGTAATAATAGTTAGCACTTTAATAATGTTTTTCAAGAAGGAAGCATCCAAAGCTTTACAAGACACATGACCCAATAGGTAAACTGAAGGATAGAGAAGTTGGCTCCATTGTCCAGGTTCAAGAGAACCTACATTACTGCTTTAGGCACAGGCATGAGCACCCCCACTGCTTTTCTGAAAGTGTTACATACCTTGATCAAGGTTTCAATATTTAAGCAAGCAAAATTATATTTCTGCCAATTTTGCCTGGATCTGTTTTGGCAGAAGGCTGACCAGGCAGTTGTGGTGCCTCCTGTAGATGGAGGTTCACCTTCCTTCTGCCTAACAAGCTTTGAGCAAATACCTTGTCTTCTGCCTGTGATTTCCCATCATTACACTTGTATAATGGTAACCAGAGCCATGTAAGTCAGAACTAGAACATCATTTATTATTGTGTGTGCCTGGACTTAGAGTCATTTCAACAGGGATTCAGTAATACAAAGTCTGGGCCGGTTCAGTCCACAGAGAGTACAGAACCAAGATTTCATTTCCATTAGTTACTTTCATCTTAAGGTAGTTATGCTTTATATAAACATCTAAAGGGAATTTCAGGTCTAAATTTCAGTCTGCTGATCACTTATCAAGTGAGTGCTTGTATACTCATGCACAACTTGTTTAGTGCGACAGCATGTATTGGAAGAGAGGGAACATTTTACAGAGTATTTAATTAGTATTTCACATAGTCCTACTATAATTTTTAGGAGAAGAATTCTAAAAAATTACCAGTTGTAAAGCAGCCATTTTAATACTGTCCCTGTGTTCTTTGTCATTTAAAAACTCTTCCCAAGAAATGAAAAAGCATGAAAAGATTATATTACTCATCCAGCTTTTTTACTATTGTGCTCTTCTTTAAGAGTTCTGCATCCTCAGTTTACAACCTTAAATGGAATTACTGTTTGCTAATTGTAAACTAAGTACATGATTAAAGCAAAGTTCCTTTTCTGCATTTGGCATTATTTCTTATCTTTTTTTATTTTGGCGGAGACTACAGGACCATACATATTTCTGAAACACAGTATACTGTATGTCTACATTTTTAAATGACATTATCTTTTTTCTGAAAGTACTAGAGGGTGGGGCACTCAGAAGCATTTGGCCTGACAGGACAGATTTTCCTGAAAGTATGTGGTGTTGCTAAACCTTTTAGATGGAAAATTCCCCTCATACTTTTCGTGTTACAGCAATGAAATCTGTAATTATTCCAATCAGCAAATATGCAACGTGAATCACAAAGAAAACAAGATCAGAGTAATATAAAGCTATAAACATATTGAAAGGGGAACTTTAGCATCTTTTTGCTTACAGCAAATATATTTTTTTTTTCTTGGAAGCAGCAGAAAGAAAAGCAGTGGGGCTCGTTGATGTCAGCAGGTGTGCTCTTTGAAGTCCCTTGGAGGTGCAAAAGCAATGAAGAAAATTAATTCCAATCCAGTAGTACGAAAGAAAAATGTGATGTTCCAGAAAACAGAACCTTTTCCTTGCTCACCTGGCTGACAAAGCTACCTATAAAAATGTTCTCTTATGCATTTTAGGGGAGATCTGTTCTCACACAGAATTCATTTTGCTCCATGGGCCGGTGCTGGAGGTGCCTGCTGGCAGCTACCTGGACAGAGGAACCCACTGGTTTCCTTGCTCAGAGGTCTGTGATCAGCCTCTGCACCAAGGGGAGCCTTGGAGGAGGATAAACTTAGTGCACAGCCATGGTTTGTTTATAAAAACAACTTGTCGTGGCAGAGAGTGTTAGCAGCCTCAGAACAGAGGCTGTCAGATCTTTTGCTATCTTGTTAGCTTTTATCATCTGTCTGGGGATTGCAATGCCTTCTGCTGTGTCCTGGTGAGCACAGCACTTACTTCAGGCATTGTCATAGCCAGAGAAAGGCTTTTGCTATTGTTATATTGGATTTCTTGACTTGGTTAACTAACCTGGTAAAGAAGCTCTTCATGCCATCTGCATCATGTCAGCAAAGTAATCTTCAGCTTAGACAGCAGCTGGGCATGGTTTTCCTGACAGATGGTATCCTGTCATCTCTTTAGCAGCTGTTTGGACATGGCTGTGTGTCAACGCCACCATGATATAATCACTGTATCCTGTGAAGCAAGCCCAATGTGACCCTTCAGGCACTTGGCATCGTGCTGCTGGTGGCATATTTTGCAAGAATATTTTGAAGAAAGGGTACGGAAACAAGAAATCCGAGCACGTGTCACATATGTCCTTCCTTTGCACACTTTTATGGGAAGTGACAAATGTGTTCCAGCACTTTAACAGTAAGTCTTTTGCTGGTTGCAAACCTAAATTTTGGATTTAGAAAGCTATATAGAGTTACTATGAAACCATGCCAGTTTTGCAGTAATGTTACATTGTCTGGCTTTATTCCAGTGATATTGAAGACAGTATTTTACATTTAGCTTTTAATTGAAGTTCTAGATGGTGTCAACCAGCAAATTTTTAAATCAATGAGAGAATATTTATGCAACTGGTGGAAAGCTGTTTTAAGAACATACTTAAATTTTTTCTCTCCCTTGATGAATGTGGTCATGGCAATTCTGAATCAAGGTGGGGATACAGGAGTTAACAGAATCAATGCTCTGAAGAAAAATAGCAACAGAATAAATTCTCATGTTGGAATTCAAATGCTTAGCCTGGTGGCTATAAGGAGATTCTTTACATTTTTAGACTCCTGTACTGTAAATTAAAAGCCTTAGCCATATGTTTTACATCTAAAAGCTCAGTTCTCTTTACTGTTTAATGTGCTCTCAAAGATCAAATGGCCTTTTTCTTTCCCTTTTTTATTTCCACATATGCATCTTCCACTTAATCATGTTACATGCTTTTGCTGTGCCCATGGTGGAAGTCCCGAGTGCAGCACTAACAGATGTGAGACAGTTCCTGCTATGGCTTGGTGGCTGTCCCTACAGAAAGCTGGCCTGGCAGCCTTAGAGAGTCGTGTGTGTCTGTGTTTATATATACACACATACACAGAGCTGCATCCAAGCCACTTTGGCCACTATCTCAGAGTTCAAAGAACCTGCAGCCTGAGTATTAATTTTGTCCAGATGTAAGTGCTTTTGGTCAAACTGAGTCGTATGTAGGATCTCACCACAGGAATCTCATTTCTGGTGCTTCCTTCTTTGACCTTTTCTATGCAGTTAATTAGCAAGTACTGTGACCCTCAGTGAGGATTGGCAGGTGGCAATTTGGCTTTCTATTTCTATGGGCCAATTATATTTGATTTTACTGTCAGGCAGTACAGCTTTGGTCAGTTACATGCACATGACAGAAAAAACTCACGTGGCCATTAAATCGTTCAATGTTCTTCAGTGTTGATGAAGAATTAAAGCTCAACACACAAATGTAACACATGTTTACAATGTAGTCAAGTTCACAACAATAGACTTAGCTTCTTTGTGCAGTTTTCTCTTTGTTTGTTTGTCTTTTTTTGCTGACACTGAGAAATAATGAAAATATTCCCAAGATTATTGTGGGTTCTTTTTGCTCAGTAGCTGGGGAGGTTTAACTTGCTATTTTTGATCTAATTCTTTACAAAGGAGAATTGAATAATAAAAAATGTCACTTCCCTGTCATCATTGTTTCCAAAAGATCGTTCAAGAAGGTTTTCAAGGACATGATGTTTTTCAAGACTGGAGAGTAGGCTTTGTTTTACTGAACTTTAAAAGACCAAAAAAACCTTTTCCAAACATCCAGGTTTCTGACTTCATGAGGATTCAATTTTTATTTTGAGCACAGATTGACATGTCACTGCACCTAGGTTTTGCAGCTGCTCTGGTTTGCCCGGGGAACCTGCCAGCTGTTGAGGCTGTGAAGTTGTTGGGAGCTGGCTTGGTACCCAGGCACAGCTGGCTGCAGTTTGGCTGGTGATTTAGTGACTGACCATCAGTACAGCCAGATTATTGTTGGATTCTTTGTGCTGTTGGAGGGGCTGTCTCTTAGGTGAAATGTGAAACAGAAATCAAGTTACTAAAGTTTGAAGACTCAGACCTAAAGGCCCATATATAGCTGTGTAAACTCTAAGAGTCTGACTCTTGTGTTTGACCTACCATCTTTGTTTGATTTCAGTATCACTTATTCTTATCCTCGAGCTTGAGTGTTGTTTGCCAAAGTGGTGTGAAACAGCTGTTCCCTTTAACCTGGAGCTGGTTGTTGAGAGATGTGTTCTCTAAACTGTGTTCACACTTCTCTGGGCTGTGTTTTAAGGGTTAATTAAAGTGGTGTGGGATCCTTGGGGCAGTGTTACTGCATGTTTAGTGTTTTACTACCTGCTGTTGGGTACTATTTTTAAATTGCTTTGTATGAATGACCTAAATTTGTAAATCTAATACTCAGAATGGCGTGTTAGAAGGTTGAGAGCACAAACCTGTTTGTTTGAAGACTGTGGTCCAGTTTTGGACCTTCTGCCAGATTTCCTCATGGAACTGTACTAAAAATAAATTAATAGTATCCATATAAATAGTTCACATCCTATTCTCCTCCTAAGTGAAATTCAAAAGAAAGGATGCAAAGTTTCATGCCAAAGCAGCTGATCTTATCACAGAAAGGTCCTTCTGTCTGGTCAAGTACGCTACTCGTCCTCAAGATGAAAACCTCCAAAAAGTAAGCAATTCCATTCTTTTTCCCTGGATATATGTAGCAAGCCAGAGTAGAGCTCTTCCTGGAAAATGGATGTGAGTCTCTGTGCTTCCCTTGAAGGGAGAAGGAAATAATTTTTTGAGGGAAAAAGTTTATTTACCAAATGCAATAATACATGCATTTGTTACTTTTATGTACTATGTTTTATCACTTTTTTTTTTTCACTACAAACATTTGCTTTATTATTCTAAACATATTAGCTAATTCCTATTTGTAAGTTTTGCAATTTAAATGCTTGCATTGTCTCATAGATAGATTTGCTGTTAGGCAATTTTTGGTACCCAGTCAGACTGTATGAATAGAATTGTTGTACTTGGAAAGCTGAATGGCTCATATGGCTTTAAGAAATTAATTAAAACTGCTACTATTTAGCCTGCAGGTATAGCTTATACAACTTAATCCTAGTTGTAACAGATACAAATATATTATGAGTCCATAAACACCGGTGTATTTCTAACTAGGATTTATTATTTCCCTGTGCAGTGTTAGGCAACAAATGAAGCTTCTGTGAAACATTTGTTCTGGGAAACTTTATCTGAAACCTATTATCATGTGGCTCGTTTTTGCAGTTCAGTCAGTTACAGGGATGGGAAGAGCCTCAGTAAAGTCAAGATTTAGTTTGCTTATGATAAACATAAGAAGTTTCAAGGCCAACTCATGCTGGCTATACTCAATCCTTTCTGAATTTCTTCTGCCTGGACTTAGTTTAACTAAGTGTGCATCAGTTCACTGTCTCCATGACCTATTGAAAACAGTCTTCTATTGAATTTCCTTTTTTTCCATGAAGTTCTTCTGTTGCCACTAATACTGTACCTGATAAGGCAGATGTTTTATACAGATGCTTCATTCATATAGTCATCCTCACCTCATTTCCTTCCATGTCACAGTTTTCTGGAGCAATGTCTGCCAGGACCCACTGACAGGCCTGCTGCACTGGGAAAATTGGCTTTTGGGGCAGAGAGATCAGGGTATTTCAGGCTAGGAAGAGCTCAGGAGTGCACTGTGGAGAGCACACACTCCCTTGCAGAAGTCCTTGGCTGCAGCCCCGGCCGGCCTGTCCTGCCCGCCCTGACGCGGGGGATGCACCTTTCACACGACCCCGCGTGTGGAGCCTGCAGTGCTCAGCAACTGAAACTTGGGAGGTCTCTGATGGGCTTGGACCAAGCCCTGTGCAAGGCTCGGCACTGATAATTGACTATCTCTGTGTCTGACATCATGCTTCAGTTCATGTCAAAGAATCCGAAAATGTAGCTCAGAAAATTACAGGTCTTCAGGAAATATCAAACTGCTTCCAAACAAACTGGAGGTGCTGCCACATTTCCCGTGAGACTTCAGCTCTTCTTCTTCTAGTAGAATTATGGGAATCAACATTCTGTAATATTTCAAGGAAGAAATTCAAGGTTTCTTGGAATATTAGTAACTGGCCTTATTTTAGAGAAATAGAGAAAGTTTTATTGTTTTCTTTCCTGTAGATTCATCTTCTGTTCTCATTGTAAAACAGAAATGGTTTGCTAATTTTCATTGTTGCTTTATGATCTTTGCAGTTCCACTGACTTTGTTTTCTTAAGTTTTCAAATCCTGAGATCTTCTAGCAGAAATTGTCTTGAGCCAGGTTTAGTCACACTCCTGCTGTGTAGACCAGTGTTTGGCAAAAAAGTATTGTATTTGTCTCACTATTCAGATTGCTCCAAGCACTTTTCTGCCAACTATATTTGTTTGTTTGTTAGAAACATGATGTCTCTGAACTTTTGACTTGTGTAATATTTCTCAAGGCAGTGATATGTACCTTCCTTTGATGACATGAAAGAGGATGGCAGGGTTAAGGGAAGACCAGCAGATCCTGCTGCTTCCTTCTGAACGCACAGCGGCAAACATACATTCCTTTTCACACTCTGAATTTGCTTTGAAGCACATCTCTGCTCTTGGATGTGTCAGTGGCTGTTTCAAGAATTTTTCTACTTTTTGGGCCAAAGCCATTACGTTTTGGACATTGGCTCGCCAAGATACTTGTACATGGCCAAAACATATATTTTTTTAGGGAACTTTAGAACTTTTTTCTCTCTGGTTGTGCATCTGGGTTTTCTTTTTCTTCATATTCTCCCTATTGTTTTTGTTTTCAGGGTGGTGATGAGTTTATTCATTGTAATAGCATTCTAATGCAGTGACATAAATCCCCTGCTAGTAGGAAACAGAAATAACAAATAGCTTCATATAGACTCAGTGCAAAGCACATGAAGTATAGAATAACAAATGTCAAGTATGGCAAGTTAGAAAAGTTATCAGTGCACTTGGATGTCAGTGAAAAGGTGTGGAAGTAACAAGCCTTCGCTGTTTTGTATGTCCTACTAGGAGGCTGTTGTGTGCTGAAAATTCCATTGCTAGATTGCATGCTTATTTCTCTAAAATATCTCTGTCTGGGTGTTTTCTTTTCCTTTAAGCTTACAGGAGAAAAAATACTTCTTTTTGCCTACATCAAACTTTCCATTGTTCTTCAAAAATTATCATTAGTAGCAGTTTACTAAGTGAAATATATACCATTAAAACCCAAGGGAGGCATGTTTAGGAGGTAGGAGAGCCAGATGGGCTGAATGATCTCTTAACTCAATTTTCTCTGATGTGGGAGGCTAGGAGTGAAGTTTATTAGCGTGGGCTTTATAATAAAAACTTCCTTCTGACAAGTTTTCTAGGGATGCACAACCAACCCATCCTCCCAGGCCAGTAAAATGTGAACCTCATTGGACTCAATCTCATTAAATGTCTTGGTCACTGCACAGCATAATTTGAACCTATAAAGAAAAAGCAAATTCAGATTTTGTTTGCAGCCATTGTTATTTTTAGTTAAGCCACAAACCATTAATGGCTGTTTAAAGTAGGGGGTTCTGCATTTTTCTCCTCAGGCATGTGCTGCTGACTTCCTACCCATGCAAATACACAGCCAGCACACTTGGTCCCTCCAAGGCCCCTGGAAAGGCTTCAGAGGAGCCAAGTTGCACTGGAGCTCTAAGAAGGGATCCTGTCTCTGCCTCATACAACCTCCTTAGGAATGACTGTTCCCAAATGATTTGTTCCTCTGCATAGTGAAAGGCCAAGTGCAAGGCAAAGAAAGATACCTTTGATCTTACAGGATGTGAAAGTGGGTCTTGGCAGTAAATGCCCTTCACAGCTGTGGTCTTGGATGACTTTTGGCAAGTTGCTTTCACTCTTCATGTTTCTGATTTCTCTTTGAGTTGTTTACAAAGGTGCAACTCTTTCTGGCAGATGTTTGTGTTCCTCAGTGTGCTCAGACTTGCAATTTTACTTTGAACGAAATTGATGCTGACAAATAAATTATCAGGTAGATTCATTAGCATCTTTGGTTTACGAGAAGTACCTTCCCACAATCCCTCTTGGTATCCCTAACCTAGAGGGATTCTTGAGTTCAGCTGCTATTAAACATGTCCAAGGAAGACTGCATTGAAGTAGGAGGAAGAAAACTGTGTGTGAACCAATTTTCAGCTGTATTGACAATCTTATTTCTAGAATGATATTTTCTTCTCTTCTTACTCTTTTCTGGTTTGGTGTTTCTTTGGATTTTTTTCCGTAACTCTTATTTCTTGTTGATTATTCCCTCTGCTGGGGTAGCAGTACATAATTGTGGCAGCCCAGGGTTTATGTATAACCTCCAGTTAAAATTTAGCCTCCTGTCTTTCAGTAAGACACTGCTATGTATTTTAAAACATTGAAATAAGTATTGCCATTTGTAATAAATAACCCAAGATTTTAATTTCCTTGCTTGATTTCTCTTTTCCCTTGTAAGTGATTGTCTTTCTTCACTTTCCTTTTTACCTGAGATTAAAAACTGGTCCAACAGAGCATTTAAAGATGCTTAGTTTGCATTCCTGAGAAGTCCTAGTGGAAATTCTTGTATGTCTTCAGTTAAACTCCTAAGTGCTTAATATTTTCCTAGAGTAGACCATATTGGAACTGTAGCAGATTAAGATTTGCTGCTATTTTGTTCTTGTACTCTTTTTGAATTTTTTAGAGGTTTCTGCTTTATTGCAATATTTTAGCCTCATCCTACTGAAAATACAGTGACCAGTCTTTCAGTGGAATTGTGTGAATGCCACTGATTGTGAAAGATGCTATTGCACAGGTGAAGATCTGCAGAGGAGGGATCATCTCTCAGAGTGATTAATCTCTTTGAAAGGACATAAAAGGAAGTTGGAAGTTTTATTGATTGAAGTTACAGTTTGTTACCTTTATGCAGCCAGTGATTCCTGTAAGAGGCATGGATGACCCTGCAGCATTATAAATACTTGCAAGAAAACATACATAACCACTGACCTATGGGCCTGGTGTTTTGAAAAATGCCGACAACGTTTTATTCAAGGAGTTACAGTTTCCACCTGTTCTGAGATTTCATGGGGAATTGTCACCATTAGTTATGACCTCATGCAGATCAAGCAAACTGACAATTACTTTTAAATTGGAGTTATCTCTTTGTGTTCTGTTTCACCTCAACAAATCAAGGCAGGTACCTTCAGATGGAGTTTTAGAGAATCTAAGCCACTCCCCTTCTCTCTTTAACCCTCGGATATTTCCCTCTCTGAGAATATGCAGAGCTTCTACAAACTGGGCTCCTAAATTCAATACCTCAGGTGCCTGCAGCAGACTGTATGATTCTGCCCAGCCTGCCCAATCAGCTAATGTACAAACTCTTTGGGATTTGGCTTAATTAATGCAAAAAAAGAGACTAGTGCAAGCCATGTCCCTACTTTCAGATAACCTGGAATTCTTAACATGGAACTCCTGAGCCTCTCTTAATTGCTTATGTTCACTGAGTCAGAAATGCTGATGGGGCCATCTGGTTTTGGATGAATGCCCTTGCTTTTCCTCATCCTAGAATGTTTGCAGGTCTCTTGTAACTTAGTGGCAATCCTGACTTTGGGCCTGACTTTGGTCCTGGTTTGTGCTGCCATTCAAAATATTTTTGACTTTCTACTGACCTGGCTTGCTTAATATTCAAAGCCAGTTGTTACATATCACTTTCCTGTGTTTTTCTTGCCTGTTGATTTTCTCCAGAAGATGATGCTTAGATTACTTGTAATCCTAGTGGCCACAGAGGATTTGGCATTGGTTTGGGTGTTACTGTGGTTGAGTGATTCAACAGCAATGATAATGTATTTACCCTGGATCTTCCAGCAGAATGAGGCAGGCAGGAGACAACCTCATAGAAAGTTTCCAATAAGAACAATGTTCAGTCAGTTCAAGATGCAAATTGGGGACATAAAATCTTTCTGCCAAAAGCACTGTTTAAGAACTAATTAAAAAAGAACAGGTGTTTTTATGTACCCCTTTCCAAAGTATTTAAGCCACTATAATTTTTTTTTTTATTTTTAGATTGATATTGCAGTAAACTGAAGTTACATAATATGCCACCCCTGCCCTGCTGCACAGGCATTCAGAGGCTGCTGTCTGTGGCCCCATCTTGAGAAGTTTATAATCCAAATAAACAAGACAGACCAAAGCCGGAAGGAGAAATAGAAAAATGAAGTTGTGCACCTATGGTTCTGCATCTGGCCAGTAGTAGAGTTCAAGTTAATCTAAAAGGTGCTTGTCACAAGAAATATGTTGTTTCAGTAAGAAAAACCTGGTTGATGCCAGCTACAAGCTGAGTCAATTTCAGAAATCACTTACTATAATTTTAGAGGCAAGACGTAGGAAAAATGTGTTGATTTAATGGATTCACAAAGTGAGAAAAAAGAAGTAAGAGCATCATTTGCCATGTCATGAAATGGAATGAGAAATAACATGGCCTTTATCACAGTGGGGTATTCTGACATACACACCCACAATAATTAAGTGCTCTTTACCTTGACATATACCAAAAGAGATGAGATTCTGGCAATATTTTAATATTTTACCTATTCCAGACTGGTAATGCATATTTTTATGTCTTCATGTCTAATCATCAACAGTTATTTTATGCCTTTTATATTATTATTTTTTCTTCAGTACAGAGGCAAGCTTATTTAACTACTTGCTCATTTCTGATTAGAGGTTTTTCCCAAGGCTATTGACATAGTTTTCTTTGTTCAATTAAATCTAGCTAAGTACTAATATTTCCTGAGTAACAGTATCACTGCAGCAGAGAAAACAGTTCAAACAAATTGCACTCTGTACTCACTTATTAGGCAGACATCCTCACAGTAAGATTATTAATTATTATAATTTATTGGTCTTATTTTAATTACAGTAATACAATAGCTATAAATAATCTTGCAAGATATTTAAAATGCCCTGTGTGAACAACTGAAGGGATTTTTGGTGTCAGCTACTTGAAGCAGAGTTTTGTAGTGTATGAATAATTAGGGGGCCAAGGCACAGAACAAAAACTGTCATTTAGCAGTAGCATTTTATAATTTTGAAAAGAAATGTTATCACTTGGACCAGGGCTGTCTACCATCTCACTTGGTATGCACAAGCTCATACTAGGTGAAAGGATAGTCCTTTACCTTATTAGAGAGCTGAAGAAAGGGAAGCAGTACTGAAGGAGAAAACCACTATTAATTACGTGATCTGAACAGTGATCATTTATCTGAGAGGAGCATATAAATATTGGTAACATGCAGCCTGACAGAACCTGCAAACATTTACTTGCATGATTATTTTTTGGCTTCTATGGAAAGTCACTTTCTGATTGCTTCTGTGTTTTCAGGACAAATAATGCAGGTTTGCTTTGGCTTAGTATACAAGGGGCAGGGGGATATTAGACAGTACCTAATGTTATCAGGAAATTAATGCAAATGTATTCAAATTGCAGATATTGTATTGTCCTCCTTCCCTCCCTCCTTTCCTCTCCTCAAATGTCACTTGCTTTCTAAGATGACAATTCCAAGAAGTTAATTTGTCACACTCCTGTCTGTGTGATTTTTGTCCTGCTTGGAGGTTTTTGATACAATTACATATGAGTTCACTATATTTACAGAGAATTAGATCTTATTTATTTCAGTGGCCCAAAGTCAATAATTGAAACAAACAAAACCTTTAAATAACTGTTTTCAGATTTTTTTTTAATTGTCACTGTTACATTTGTCCCTTTGAGTACCAGGTAAGGCAAAGTTGTATTTTTAACATATCGAGGAAGTTCAAATTTAGCATACTCATGAAATTCTTGTTTATCTCCCAAGTTGTAAATCATTAATCATTTGCTCTACATTGTTCTATTTCTAGACAAGCATGCACTGATTTGACATAAAGACGGGACAGGCCATTGATAGGCAGTGACAAGTCTGGGACAGCCCACTTTGCCTCCTGTGCCTAGACTCTCTCACTTCTGAGAACAGCAGTGTTGTATCTGCATGATCTCTTTCTTGTGGCACATGGGAAGGAGAATAAAGTACTAAAGGGACAGCATAGTTCCTTGGATTCCAGCATGTTTCCTTTGTTATTAAATGTGTTGAGAATTCTTTTGAAGGACCTATTTTGGAACACAGAGTGGCATTGCTGTGCAGAATTTAACTGTGGAAGAGATGAAAAGTAGTTGTGACATAACCAGTGCTGGAGTAAAGGAAGTGCAGTATGGCAAGGAAGTATAACCAGGAATTTAATACACCAGTTATGCACCTAAACTGGCATCTAGGTGGGAATTAAGAGCCTAAATTCAGAATATTAATTCAGAAAAATCCAGCCAAGCTCAAATTCAGGTATATACTGTATATATGATGTGCCCTGCACAGTTTTCTGTTTCTCTTTGCACTGGGTTGGCAAAGGAGGTGTCTGCCTAAGGTGTACTGGCATGCAGAACAAAATTATATCTCTGCCTAAATTCCTTGGTGAGCCTGATATTCATGGTCAGGCCTTACCAACCTGCACCAAATGGTCTGCAATAGCTGTAAAAAAAAAAAAAAAAAGACAGAAGGATAATTCCTGAAATATTCCTGCAAGTAGCTGCATACTTGTGCTCTGCTCAGTTCTGCCTTAGGGTTGCTGTACCAGGAGAGTCTGACTGGTATTGCCAAACTGAGAATGAAGTTTCTGAAAATGATTGCCCATGCTCTAGGTTTGTTATAATACCAGGACTAGAGCCCAAGCATGAAATGATTTCAAGGTAATTTCTCACCCTGAGCTCATATTTTAACAATTTTTGAAATTTTACCTGCAGAAAATGCTAAATATGATAAATTTGGAGACTTCATTTCTGACAGTTGTTTGGCAAGTTGAGAATTGATTCTTAATGCTTTAATACTATATTTTATGCCGGTGGTTCTCTATTGGTTTTATTGGTGTCGAGAGTTGAACATTCAGAGCAATGCAGTGAAAATACAGACCACTGGTCAGTGACAACAAAATGCAGTGTTGTGTAAAGTGTTTTAATTCTCAGGCTAACGATAGTCACATAGCAAGAGTAGGTTTGATAACTTTTGCAGCACAAATGGAAAAGATCAGTATCACTAGACTGTAATGTCTTCAGTGATAATGTTTAGGCTTTATAGTGGATTGCCATCAAAAGACATAAAGATAAGTCAAAATTATTTATTCTACACCAAATATGTATCTGATGTAAGAGGCCCTTTCTTCTAGGAACTTTCAGTGCTAGTAAACCACACAGTAACCCAGCATGGAATAGCAAACAGAGCCAAGAAAGAGGAGCAGCTATGAGAGATCATTTAACAAAGCCTAAAGTTATTAGAATAAATGTTAGTTTTTATAGCTGATAAAGAGTTTGTGAAAATATGAAGATGAAAGTATGCTATGAAATGCTATGAAGCTGAAGCTGTTTAAGGGAACTAGTCAAAATATCTTATATAATAGTGAAAGCACTATTTAATAAACACAAGCTAAAAGCCTTAAACCTGTTGAAAATATTTTTCATTCAATGTGGGTTCAAAAGGTCACTATTTGGCATTCCTCCTCACAGCCAAATCTACCGAAGTTAACATGCCTTTAGTAAACAAATTCTGATTAAAAGCTGTTCAAACTGTCTCTATTTGCTTTGCCACATTCACATGGCAGATATTTTTTTTCTACAGCAATCAAAGTCATCTATTTAATGGAGCTAAAATGGATTGTGCATTAAGCAGCATTGCTTTATATGAAGGAGAAACACTAAAGCATGTGTACCTTTAAAATAGAGTGATTTAAATGTATTATGCAATAAACCTAAACAGTTAGCAGGAACATGAATTAGAATACTACCTTGAACATAAAAAATGCCTTAAATTTGTGTGTTTGTTTTTTAACAAACATACATTAACTGAACTTGATAGTAATTCTGAAAGACAGGTAAGTGTTGTAATAAACATATAGCAGATGGTTAAACTGACATAAATGGAGGGTGAGAGATTTGTTCAAGGTCAGAGAGCAAGTGCCCAGGAGTTCTGACATAGTTAGTTCCCTGTTCTAATAATGAAACAAATCCCCTTTGTTCTATGTATTTGAACATTGCACTTTAAATGAATAGCCATATTATTTTGCTTGTGCTTCCAAAATGTAAGTACAGGGCATACAGAAGAGACACAATCTATGATTTTTGCCTTTAATGCAATTTTTGTTTAAGGATCAAAGGCACAGAGTTATATACTGAGGACACTTGCATCTTCCTCTGCTACAATTAGTAGTTTGCTGTAGAGATAGGTGGATGCCTGTGGTTGATTTTTATCCTATTGCCACTTCCTGCCCTGTACCTGCAGTGTGCAATTTTAATCTGTCAGGAATCTAAATACCCTTCAGGTCTGGTTTGCTGATTGAGTCCTTCATTCCTTGAACCTCTTATTTCTGTAGTGAACCTGTAGGAGATTGACATAGTATTTTACTGGGTATGTTACTCATCTTGGCTCTTCTGCCTTTTTACCTGGAGTCAAAGATTTGTCTTCTTTTTTCTTTTTGTTGATGTTCAGCATATCCAAATACACTAATTGCTCAGTTCTGTCAGAGCCTCCCGTTATCTGAAAGGAATAGTGTTGTAATCATGAAATGCTTCATAACTGGAAGTTGAATATAAACAAGTACATTTTATCTATTTTTTTCTTTCTATCTGTGTAAATGCAAAAGAGGGAATTCTTATACTGTTTTTCCCTCTTTTGGCCAAGATCTAAATGGTCATCCTGATGAATAAATAAGGAAAGTCTAGTTTAAACATGCAGTGAGTGACTGCAGAAGGTCTGTTTATCTTAATGGCTTCCCATTCAGATTAAATCTAAACAGAAAAGCATAAAAGTTATCTCTTAAATCCAAACCAGAGTTTTGGCTGAGCTTATTAAGTTTGAAGTGTCTGGACTTCAAACAAACAAACAAACAAAAAATATCTCTTTTGGCATGTGAAATACTTTTGAAATAACTTCATCCAACTATTTCATTTTTGTTTCAAAGGCTTTTTTGTACATTACCAAGTGCAATCCAAAAAACAACCCGGTCAAATAAATACCAAACTCTTACCTCCACTTTACATATGTAAGTCAGAGAGTTTATGTGACATGTCTAAAGTCAAAAAGCAAAATACCAGCAGAATAAGATTTAGAGTTGAGAGGACTCTAATCCACCAGACTATGCTCAGCCCACTGAACATGACTTTTGTTGTGCACCCAAATACCAGTTGGTGATCGCTCGAAGATTGATGGTAGCATGCAGCTCTGGAATGTGCTCCTAAATTCACTCTTTGTGTCAGTCTTCATGGTGTGAAAAGGAGTGAAATACGTTTGTGTTCTGTGTGTTTAAACAGCAAGTGTGCTGCCCACTGAGCACGGCTGCCCGCAGGCTTGGACCACTCCTGCTCCCAGGGAGCCAGCAGCAGGGACAGCCACATCCCATAAATGACACCAAGCAGTGACAGAGCCAAATTCATACAGAAATAAATTAAGCTTAAATAAAATAATTTTCACTGTACACATGCCTGGAAATATTTTTAAAGTTGATGTTAAAAAAAAAAACCACCCTAAATCTTAATTAATTTATTATTGAAAGTACTCATAACAGTCCTCGATGTTCAGCAACACAAGCAGAAAACACTGATGATGAAATTAATAACTTCCAGTTGTGTCCAACCACTGAAGTCCTCTGGGGGATGTGGCCAAACCCTGTATTCAATGAACACGACCATAATGTTATGTCCTGTCATAACAATAATTAAAAAAAAAAAATTACAATCTGATGAAACCATATGGCTATTCCTTCAATGGGAATGAATGCATTTAATATACCAGAAAAATCTATTTCAAGGTAAAAAGAAGAACCAACTGCCCAAACATTTAAGGATAGGCTTGACCTTTGCTTTTCTCCCAAACCAAACTTTCCTTGGCTTCAGAACACTGAAAGATCCCAAACACCCACGTCCAGAAAACAGCTTGCTTCCTGTCAATGGAGAAGGCTGGGTGGCCTTGCAGCTGCAAAATAAAATTTAATCCAAGAGCTCAAATTAGGTTACAAGGGGGAGTACAATGGGTACTATACTAATCATATATAGAACAACATATATACAGACAACAAACAAATATAGGAAAAGGAATTAAGAATTTTGTGGAAAAGTATCCTATTATTCTAAAATTTCTATAAATAGAAATAACAATGGAAGATTTGGGTAAATGCAGTTGTGGCATGACTGTGGAATGGAGCGTGGCTGTTTCTTCTGGTGAAATTTGTTATCTCCAATATAATGACCCTTGTGGCATCATGTTGAACTAGGGGTTCATGGAAGGTTCACTGAGCAGGGGATGCCATTTGTTGACCTCCAGCTGCTTTGTTTTCTCACATAGTCAAGTGAGAATAAGTGTTTCTTTTATTCTTCCCAGATGTAAAGCAGAGCTTGCTAACTATCTTGACTTGGTATATAGTGATGATTATCTGATGTATAGACAAGACTATGTAGACACCAGGTATATGCACACCATTGAAATACTGATACTGAGGAAACAAGAAAACACACGAATAAAAAAGGAAGCAGTGGTTTACCTATTTGTGTGTGATACCCACCACACCACGTACTTGTTTGCTTGGTTTTGCAGTGGTTTTTTGTGTGTTTTTATGAGAATCCCCTGAATTCAAATTTTTTTGTATAAAGATACTACCCTTTAGTTCAGCAGTCAACTGAAACGAATTTATTACTGTAATTCTTTTGACTGAGAAATACTGCCTTCCAAAGTTTCTTCAGCTCATAACTGGGTAAATTTTACATTATTTTAATGAAGAATGAATAAAAGCTAAGCACTGGGATTTAGCTTGATCTCTTTATGCCTGATGTTTGCCTGATAGCTAATCCTAATTTGATTAAATTGATAATAATAATAATAATGAAACTGTAACCAAACCTCCATATACTAAGTGGCTGTATTTTATACAGAGTAGTGATGAGGAGTGGCGAAGATAAGAGCAATATGTTTTAAGGAGATGTGTGGATAAAGTAGCATGGCTAAAGTTGCAGTACAGTTGGTAACATCAATAAAGGCAAGGATTACTGCGGCAAGGGCAATGCTGCCAATTGTAGGCATGCAGAGGTTGGCTGAATCTCAGGGGGGTTGCTCTTTGAGGGAGAGAAAGGAATATAATTAAAAGAGTTCCTCTGCCTTTCCACAGTGAAGTGGGTTCTTACTTTGTTACATAAACCATAATGAAATTTTTCAGTTTTCTGAGCTGCGTCTTCTCAATGAGTTTTTATTAGCTCTGGTAACAAGAAATTCGGCAGCTTAGTGAAAATATGCTCAGAAACAAAAAAGCTTTTTCAGTCTGAAAAGAAGTTAGGAGACTACTATCATACTTTCATTACTTAAGGTGTTGATTATTCTGCAATATTTGATAGTTCTTCACTACAATTCAGTGTCATGATTGTTGGTACATCAATGAAGATGCATTAACATCTCAAAACTGCACACTCCTACTCCCCAGTATGCTGCCAGTTTTGCAAAAGGCAAATTATGTCTTCGCTGTCTACAGGTAGTCCTCAGCACATCTGCAAAGTACAAAAAGACTGAACAGAAAGATAAATCTGCAAAAGAAAGACAGTGCTAGCAGTAAAACAACCTCCTTTTCACCAAGCATTAGTTACTCTCTCTCTTCCTCTCACCCATCCCACTATTCAATGATGTCTCAGCTGACATCATGTGACCCATCAGATTTTGGGGAGTAAATAGTCAGGTACTTAAACCTAAGCCTTAAAAGGTTTGCTTTTATCACAAAAGCAATAGCCTGAAGGAGATGCAAAACTAAAGAGAAGTCCCTTCAGACCTTGTTCTCCTCCCAGTGGCCAACCCATTAGTGGCAAATGGGATGAAGATGTAACATTTGGGAGAACAGCTCTCAAATCATGTTGTTGCCCAGTTCTGATTTGGTGACTATAACAAGCTTCATTCTTAATTCATTTTTCAGGCAGACAATTTCAATAATTCACTTTCTTTCATTTCTCATCTCTCTGTAAATTTGGATCAAAGAGTTTTGCCTGCAGTCTGCATAGTGTCTGTATACAGTCAGGGGTTTGGCTGTCCAGTTAGTCTGATTGCTACTTGGAACAGTTCTCTGTGTGCCTGAGCATCACAGGAAGCAGTGCAGTCGTTTTCCAGTGGTGTGATTGGTGGTCCACTAGAAAAAAAGAGAGAAAATCCAAGAGGTTACAATGAAAAGATATACTTCTCCCAGAAGAAGTAAAACTATGTGGAATCTGTCTGACTTCTCCATGGGTGCGGCTTTTTTTTCCTTACTCTGTCTCAAAATTAATGTCATACTTGGCAACTAAAATCTTCTCTCTCCTGCATCTGAAAAACAAAACCATCCAATGGCAAAGTGACTGTGTGCACCCAGGCTGAGCTTCTGCAGCCTTTGGGCAGCGTGGCAAGGACCCTCTGTCTTCATGGCTTTTGGAAAGCAGCCTGAGGGTAAACTCTGTGTAGCTGTGCAGACTTTGAAGTATGCAGCTTACAACTCTTGGGGAGCAGTTTTCATGTGGCAGAGCTGTTGTACACAAGCTTGCTACACACAAGGCTTGGAGAAGACTGGCTCCCATCCGACATGGAGAACTCAGCTGCAGTAATCTTAAACCCAGCTGGCCTGTCTTCATGGCTCTCCATGCTTGCCAAAGTTGTCCCTTTTGTTTAAGGACCAGAAATGAGAACAAGGCCCGGGCAGGATAATAATGAGCAGAAAAGAACAAGGTAATATTTGAAAAACAGGTTATCTTCTGCAGTATTTGTAGCATCTTCTGAAATAAAACATACAAATTGCATTTATATAAAATTAAAACTGCACACTACTTACTAAAAAAAAAAAGAAGCCCACTTTTCAATGTTTTTATTGAAATGCCTATACAGACTTCAGAGGAGTTATTTGAGGTTTACAGTGAGGTAAATGGTGGAATAACCTGAAGGTTATGCCCAGAAGTGTGTACTGGATGTACCCTAGTGAGACTGGATGGCTGGAGGGTGTGGGTGGTCTTGCATAATGCTCAGTGAAGGAATCTCAATTCTGGAATATTTGGCAAGATATAGGATAGCTGTGTAACTGCAGTTTGAAAAACGTTGACACATTTTTCCTCTTTGTTTTGGAGTGGGTTTTCTGTTGTGGAATGTGGTATGATTTTACATGACAATGTCTTTGAAAATGAAAAAAAGAATATATTTTCTTCATAATTTAAAGCTTTAATAAAGATTCATGGAACTTTGTGGGGTGTCTTGGATTGATAAGTGTGCCACAAAGCCATGTTAATACATTTTGCCACACACGAGTAAGTGGCTTTCTCTTCTCATGTGTTTGCTTTTGCTTAGAAAGCACATTCCTTCAGCACAAAACTGGCAGCTGCCCACACCTCAGAGGATCTGCCCCTCCTTTTTTCTTCAAAGTACTAAATAAAAGATGAAAAATTCTGTTACATTTTTCACTAATTTTCATAAAACAGCACTCTGTCATGAATTATTCCACTATTGGTACAACTTTTTAAAAGGTACAATGTCAAAAGCCAGTGAATACTCGATTGCAATTTTTTTGAAGTCTGTGATTTACCAGGATTTCAGGAGTTTTGCGTATCTTGCAAATTAAAAAAAAAAATAAAAACCCATCTACTGACATATGTGAGCACTCTGCTTAAGGTCAACTGTTAACTGGTATGTCTTTTCCTATCAACACATGGTCCCCTTCACAAAGAGCTATTGAGTGTTTTACTGCTCCTAATGTATATGTTGAGCTGCTCAAGGTGACAAATTGTTCTTCAGGCATGCTAGAGCCACCTCTGGGCCTGATTCTCCAAAGACTTCACCTTGGTGCTCTGATTTCCCTTTATAAAAGACTGCACTATCTCAGTCCAGTAATGTTTAAATTCCACTCTCAACTCATTTAGCAAAAACACCCACAAGTATTCAAGGTGTATATTTAAACCAGATCATATTTAGATATCATTGACATTTCCTTGTTATTAACTCTCATTCTAAATGCAGCAATTAAGTTTCCTTCTAGCAGATTATACATTTTAGCTCTGGGCGAAAAGAGGGTTCTGTTTCAGCCTGTGCTATCTGAACTCCCTTCTTCTCTCTTGTTCAAGTGATCTTGTTAATTAGGTAGCCTGTGATTTTATAAGCACTTGTAAATCTATTTCCTCCCCTCTCACTTGCTCTTTTTTTTTTTTTTAGTAAAAATGCAATTAACCCCTTTCAGATGGATTCAGAAGCAAGCAAGTGTGCACATCTGTGATTTCTAGTTCTTATGAAGCTATTAACTCCCATATAAAAAGCTCGATTTTATTGTAACAGCATTAAAGAAAAAAAGAGTCTCATGCATGAGAAAGAGATAAAGAGATAAAGAAAAGGTCAGAGGTCCACCTGAGCTTTTTTGGGCCCTGTGTGGTTAAGGCACACAAGGGACTGACCACTAGCACATCTGGCTACTTATGGCTCTTTGGTCAGATGACCGTGTCCCCATTCACAGTGGGATTCGCCTGAGAATGGCTGAGGGATGGGTTTTAGTTTGAGCACTGCACCAGCAGTGGTAAAATGCTTTAGCAGCTCCCTTATCTCAACCCCTTAAGTAGAAGGAATCAATACATATATCTTCAAAGAAAAGGAATATTGACGGTGCAAAGGTGACTCACTCTGAAGTTTTGAAAACAAATATTCAGGCTTTAATTGTTCTCTTTCCATACATATTGAGAAATTAGTCAATTGCATCCTCAGACTTGCAGTACTACAGCAGACTATTTCCACAAGCACTATGTAAACTATAAAAATGATGCATTTATTTCTTCCATGTCTTTACACTAAAATATTTAAAATAAAGCCAAGGAAACAATAATTAAAATTGTTAGATTCTCATGAAATTTAATACCATTTAGCTAAATATTTTCCGGCCATTTCTACTAAAAAGTTACAAAACAGATTCATAAATACAAAGTAGAAAGGAAAATATTTAAACTAAAATAAAACAGATCTTTTCTTCCGGCTGAAGTTTGCTTAATTTTGGGGGTTCTTTTTTTTTTTTTTTGTTTTTTGTTTTTTTTTTTATTTGTAATTATTTTTCGTAACTTTGCAAATACCTCAGATTTCACCCACATCTTAAAATGTATAACCATTCCATCCAATGCTAGCAACATTGTGCATAATGTCTTTATGTCCAAATTACTTTTTCACCTGTTTAAACATGACCTGTGGGCAAAAAGGGACCATTTCTACATGATGTTATTGTTCTACTTAAGTATTTATTTCTAGGAAAAAAAAAAAAAAAAATTGCTCTCATTCCTGTTCCTCGAAGGTGAGATTTCACATTGCAGTTTCACATTTGGCATGGGCTGGCATATTTGTTGGCACAAACTCAAGGCTTAATGAGGCTTGAGAGAGTCTTAGAGCTGCCATAACCAGAGGCTAACATCGAGCCTACTGCTGGATGTACACAGGGTGTGTGATCTGTGCACCCCACACCCCAGGAGAACAGAAAGTAGCACAGCATTGTAGTGCTGACATCCACACCACTAAGGCTTCATAGAATCCATGCCAATTTGGGCAGCAGAGGTTCCCTGGGGAGATGTAGCCCATCTTCCTGGGAAGTTGTGTTTGTGCCCTTCACTGTGGTGCTGTGTGTGGATGGATTGCTGTGCTCTACTCCCTGCTCGGTTCTGAGGCACAGACACCAAATCTGTGCTTTTGCTCTGGACTTCCCCATAAACAGCCTTCTGAGACTGAATCCTTATGCCAGAAGGAAAGAGGAGGAAAGCATATTATTTCTTGCACTTTTCCACAGGGAATCCTCAATTAAAAGCTTGACAGAGCATCCTAGGCTTGCTCAAAGAAGCCCTGCTAGGCTGGAAATCCAGGGATGGTAGAGTGCAGGCAGGACTGCATGCAGTCTCTCACGTGTCCTAGTTTATCCACAATTTATCAGTGGATGAATTTGGTGCTTTGAACTTGGGCTAGGGATGCGTGCATACCATGGCTGTAGCTTACCAAACTCTGCAACATTACGATAATTGTTGATTATGTTGTAGTGGTTACGTGGGTCTGCAAAAAGGAAGTTATATTTTGTGAAGGTCCTGCTAAAAATTGCATAAATTTCAGTAACAAATGCATCAAACCTTATTAGTAAAAGATGTCAACCAAGGAAGGCACTTAGGGTCTTACCTCTGCATATTAGGGATTATTGTATTCCCTAGTCTGGGAGAGCCAGGCTGTTTTCAACATTGTGCCTACCAGAGAATTTAAATTAATGTTGAGGTTGAGTGATTAAAATAAGACACTTGGAGGACTACCTGATGGATCTAGCTCATTTATCCTTACGCAGACTGGACAGTTTGGGTATAACAGGATGAGATTACTACACCTTCCTGGATTCTAACTCTCTTATAGCTGTAATTCTTTTGTTTTGGGCAGCGTATTTAGGTTTGTTACAAAGGTTTTTGTGATGTCAGTAATAGACATTGCACAAATATTTTGTTATTTCTTCTGTGAGAATGCAACTTCTTAAAAATAATACTTCTTTTTGTGGTGGATTAGAGCTATAATTAAAGAGTAGGAGTTAAACTGTCTAATTGTCAGTAAGCTGTGCACTGTGTATAGAGAAAACTCCCTGTCATTGGGATCTCTAAAATGTGCAGTTCAACAATAAGTGTAATTCTGGAAAGAGAATTCACTGAAGCTTTTGTTTTTTCATTAAAGCAACCTGTCCTCTAAGATCAGATTTCTTACTCTGGGGATCAAGTTGGCATTGGTTTTATCCCTGAGGAAAGGCAGAATTTACCAACTGATGAAGAAAAACTACAATCAAAGATTATTTTTGTATCATTAAGGATGAAACTTACTTGTCTATTGTTTTATTGTCAAACAAAATTGTTAATATTCAGAGACCTGTCTGCAGCATCTTTCTCTTATATAGGGTTTACTGCTTTCCATGTTTGGTTAAATTCTTGAAGCATGGAATAGAATTGCTCTGAACGTCAGTAAATGTCTACTTCATTTTTTGATAAAAAATTCTTGCAAAAATCTTTGCAGCCACTGCTTTCTCCAAGCAACAACAACCGGATAGTAAATCTTTAAAAAATAACATTTTCTTAGGCGATTGTGTGGTAAATTTTGTTGAATGAAAATAAAATTTGATTAGTTATAAACACCCTCCCTACTTGCTTGAGTAGCCCAGAGAGTCTAATAAGCTATAAACTTCAGCACTAAAAGAAATAAAACTAATAAATCAGTGTGAGAGTATTTGTTTCAGGGTTTTCCTTTTATGAATGGTGTTGAGTTTCTGTAGTCTAGTAACCTGACATAAGGTGTTCTCCTCACCTTATGGAGCTCAGTGGAGGCAGATTGCCCTTCAGGAGCCTTAGAAAGAAAATACCATTTCAAAGAGGTTAGAATTCCAAGAAAATAATGGATTTTGCTAAATGAAAGTTGTGGAAATCTGTTTCTGTTTTTGTCTCTTGTTTAAAAGCAACCATCAGGATTGTGAATATCTTTTACATCAGCCATGGTGTTTCCATTGTTAGCCATCATCAGGCAGTGAGGCAATAAGGAGGGACCTTATATTACACAATCACTGGGCTCACATTTACCCCGTGCTGTGCAGGAAACCCTCCCAGTTTATCTGTGCTTTCCTGGTGTATCAAATGTACAGTTTAGGAGAAGGTTCAGTTTCACCTTACAGCTGCCAAGTGCAATGGTAAAGTTAATAATGCCCCAGGAAAAGGCCTGAGCCTGAGAGTGTCTGGGGCTGGTTGTGAGAATTGCAGAGTGGCCAAAGGTGCTGAGCATTAATGGCACTGTGCTGGGGAGTCTCCCAGGTGCCTCGGGCAATCCTAGCTGAGAGCTTACAGGGAGGGTTTTGTAAAAGTGAAGTAAACCAGCTGATTTTTCAAGCACTAAAGAAAGACTTCTGAAAGTACTGTGAACAATTTTCATATATATTTAACAAGTTCTGTTTCAGTTTTAAGGCACAGACTGTAAATCTTGATTGTATGTTTATCTGTTGTCAAGGGACAAGATAAATACTATTTAAGGTTTTGGGTTTTTTTTAATATTGCCATAAATAAATGCATGTAGGAAACTCAGCTCCTGAAAGCTGTCACACATCTAGATTAATCAAAACACAACTATCTTTCAGTAACTGGGAATACTTTTCATCTTCCTGAAATTATTTAACAACGGTAAAAATTAATTGGAGTTATGTATCATGTTTATCAATGCAAATTATATTCTGATAAGTTTTCTTTCAATCGTTAGTTGTCTTCTAGACAGGTATGAATCCTCAGACTTAAATTTTGCCTGCTATTAAAAATGACTCTTCAAGTAATTTTCAAAAAAAACCAAACCAAACTTTCAGGTAAATATGTGTTTAGCAGTTGGTGCATACTTCAGGCACAATTATTTTGGCACAATTTTTTTTTTTTTTAAAGACCACATATACAGAAATATCTATGTTTTGAGAGTTTTGTTTTATAAAATATTGAAATATTTAGATAACTAATTTTGTATGAGGCATTTACTGTTTTCCTTAGGGAATGAATGAGCAAAAGACTGCTTTTAAAAAACCTTTAGCAACAATAACAAGCCATATTGTCCCAGACAAATTTTGCAACTGAGAACTGTGGGATCAGATTTTACATTTATGAACAAACCTTATAGCAGAGCTTCTTTTTCTTTAGTACTGTGTATTTGCCACCCTTTTAGAGACACAGAGAACACAATTTAAGACTAACATTAATGAAGAAAGAAAGCATAATTATATGTTAAACATTTTAACAAATTGATTATTAAGGTTTTATTTTTCCACTCTCAGCTCTTGAGAAATATCCCTTGTGTTATAACTGAAAAGTGAAACAATCTGACTGGGGACCAAAATATATTGGCCAAGCAAAGATGGGAAGGCTGAGCTTTCTTGAGGGCAGCAAGTAATACTTATATTGCAGTTGCTTGTGCTATTCCTGTAACAGTTCTGATCCTGCTCTGCTGAGATCAAAGGATGTTTTCACTTCACGTTGTTGAAGAAAGTGTTGTGTGGAAAAATAGAGTTCATTCTGCAGTTCTGTTGGTTTGGTCCAAACCTGTAAACAAACAACTGAATGAACAGACATGTTTAGGCTTGACCGAATAATTTTCTTTTAAGTAAGCCATGCATGGTGGTGAAAAACAAAATAAAATTTGACCTTGAAAATAATAAAAACCTAATCTTAGTGAAGCGCCCTGTTAGGAAAAGGAAGTAAAGTGTTCTTGTGTAGTTTTCATTGATCTTGTAGATTTCCTGGAGTCATAAACTTCAAAATGTATTGAACACATTGATTAATTTAATAAATTGTCTTCCTTAAAAGCCAAAGCTGTAAATAATAATATCCATTAAAATAAGAATTAATTAGATGAATGAATAACAGCACTGCCTGATTTCTATGGGCTACGTCTATCTATTTAATGTACAAAATGATTGTATTCACACTGGAAAAAGAAATTCTGTTTTACATCAACTGTTGTATTATTATCTAGTGTCCAATGACAGTTTTTTGTTTCTTTCTGACCCCATTTGTGCCCAAAGATGTCTTTATTTAGAAAGCAATGCAGTTGAGAAGCAAGAAATGTGAGTGAACTGCTTTACTATGCTGCTGTCTTTACTATTTCAGAGCTGCAAGAAACTAAGACCTCTGAGTATCACAGAATATCCCACAGCCCCTTGGATTACAGGATATTATTGATGGATGAAGATCAGGATCGGATCTATGTGGGGAGTAAAGATCATATTCTGTCTTTGAATATTAACAATATAAGCCAAGACCCCCTCAGTGTAAGTTCCAATCTTATTTTGAGAATCTGAGGTTACTTAGTCCATACCTTTGCTTTTAAGACAAAAAAATAGTATTTCATTATTTTGCATGGAAGTCCATGCCCACACCTTATTGAAGTTTAGTCCTTGTTTTATGTGTAATGCATAGGAAGGTATGTGTTGTTTTTCAAACACTGTTGAAAACTGACCTATTTACTAATTTTGAAACAACATTCAGTTGGCCTGGCCTCACAAGGAAAATTTGTGTGGTTTGATGCTTTCCACCTCTCACAGACAAAATAGTTCAGAGATGCTCTTTTAAAAGAATCCTGCAAGGAAGAATAAGATACACACTATCATTCTCAGGCCATACAGAAAAAAAACCAAGGACAGAGTTGTTCTTAACCTTCTAGTACATTTTTTATGTTTTGTGCCCTGGTCCCTAGTCATTGAACTGTTTTCTAATCTTTTGTTATGTCTGTGTCAGCCTTTGCTCTTCAGTTGGGTAGCTGAGACTGAGACTGACCTCATTTGGGGTTTTCTGGGCACTGTGACCCACATCTACCCCTTGACACCTCTTCTCTGGCTTCTCTCGCTTACTGACATGGTGTTTTCCAAGCACTCTGTGTTCCCTCACAAAACACTAGGAAGAGACCTCTGTGTGAAAATAATATTATTAAATGCTTAAGCCCCTTTCACAGACTCCTGTCTTGTCTCCAAAGCCAGTTGAAATTCAGCCTGTCTGCTTTTGAAATAGGTGACCTGCAGAAATACTTGTGTGCCCAGAAGCTTGGCTGTAGAGCTGTTACCTGTCTACAGACTTTGTCTTGCCTATCTTTAGATTATCACAGCTACTATCCTGCCTGAAAGTGTACCATAAAGGCCTTGTTCCACCAAATCCATCCAATCCTTTAATCTATGGGCTTTATTACGGTACCTCAGAAGGACTGAGGGGCAGCTTGCAGCAGGGAAGATAAATGCCTTCCTTAAGAGACAAGGCTTTTAATGTGTCAGGAGAGAGAGGGGGACCCTGCCAGAGAGTGATTAAGCACAGTTGAATTAGGCTTTGCTCTGAATCACCCTCTGGACATGCCTGTCCACCTGAATTGATTGTGCAGGGAGCCCGGGGAGGATCATTCTAACTTAACACATTTAGATTAAATGCCTCTCCTTCAATGGTGGGAATGCATCCTTCCCTTCTCTAATGGTACCCCAATCTCCCTCAGAAATGGGACTGCCTTCTCCAATGTGACATAACTTCTGTGACCTTTTTGCTAATTTCTGTCTTCCCAGTGATCCAGCCACCCTGGTCTGGCAGGAGCTGTGCCCCAGCATGGCATGCTCCCTCCTGTCCTTGGCAGGTCCAGTTTAGTCCTATGCAGAGTTTGGTTAGATAGGGGGGCCTCTGTTACATGAAATATTTTCTGCAGTATAAAGCTGTGAGGAATTTCAAGAGCTCATGTAAGCCTGGAGAAACAAGAATTTAAAAAAAAAAAAAAAACAACAGAAGGGAAAAACACACAGAGGTTTCTGGCAGTGAATGTGATCACCCAGTATTAGGCTTAGAGTGAATTTCTGCAATCCACACAGTCTTCCATTTGTTTATTTATTTTAACAACAGATTCACTTTGCTGATCTTATATATTTGTAGAAATCCTACATACATACACATTCAAATCCACAATTCTACATATATATGTGTACATATATAGAGAGATCTTTTAATGCTATTGTTTATGTTGCCTTGAGGCTAAATGTTATCAGGGTCTGTCACTTACTAGATTTCTAGGGATAAATTTCTAATGGATGTCTTTTCTATTTCAAAATCAAAATAAATCATGGAAGAAGCTCAAAATATTTAGAGTTTGAGATAAACAGATAAACATTCAGATATTGAGGTATTTGTGGGAAAACTGTCTGAAAGAAATCAACGTGAAATCTTGAGATTTCAAGCAGGTTTTATCATAATCTAGCCAAACCTTTAATGATAAAATTGAAAAATTGTTACAGTAACCCTTCAATATTTTAGTCTTCTGGTTTCTAGTGTGAATAATTTCTATGAGTTCAGTAAAAACTTAAAAAAAAGATGGGTAGTAATTTAGGCAATAGTGGTGAAGAATCTCTCTTTATTTAGAAGAAACAAATCTAAATAAATTGATTAACTCACCTGAAAAATATGTAATGATATATATATTATATATATACATAAAGACTTGGACCTTGATTTTGTTTACTATATGCTAAGGCAAAGACAGTTTTATTTATCAACAAAAATCCTTTTTATCTTTATAATCAAAGTGTAAATTATGTGTAAATATTAATGTAATAGTGTAAGTTAGGCAGTGAAATTGGGTTTTTTTAAATTACATAATAAATATACTGCTTGAACAATACTTCTTTCCTTACAGATTTTCTGGCCAGCATCAGCAAACAAGGTTGAAGAGTGCAAAATGGCTGGCAAGGATCCTACGGTAAGTTATAATCCACATGCACACATAAACAAATTAGATCCTTGGCAATAAAGTAAGAGCACCTTGAGTGCAGCCAAAGCAAAATGAAAGAAGTGTTTGTTTTGCTTTTGAAATACTTTGCAAGCCAATCTATAAAGTGAAATTCTGGAAAAACAGGCCATGTAAACAGAATGCACCTTCAGACTTTGACAGATGGGAAAAGATATGCAGTGTCCATTTCGTCACCGGTTTTGATTGTTACTAATCACTAGGTAATAGAACTTTTCCAGGTATGTCCTGGGGTGAGCTGAACAGCCTGCTGAGCTGCTCTTTGGACCAGGGAGGTTCTCTGGCTGCTCCCCCCAGGAGCACACTGTGAAGGTGGCTGGTACCCACTGTCTGCAGTCCGAAGACCCTAGTTGTGCCCCAGCTTTCAGATGATGTTGCATGGTACTGGCTCCTGCTGAACCAAAAATGTAAATGCCTCTAAAAGTAAATAAACCAGTGCAGTCTGCTAAAAAAGGATTAATTGTACTGATTTTCATGACTGATGGCACAGTTTCCAATCATGTGGCATAAAACACATGCATTTCTCACTGTCTTGGGTGAGATTTGGATAATTGAATATTAAAGCAGTTCTAAGATCCTGGTAAGGAAAAACAATCAGGAAAAAACATCTATTTTCAAGCTAAAGTGCATTAACATTTGCTCATAGTAAAAAATGAAATATTTAGAAAAAAGGTAAGGAAAAAACTGTGAATCAAATACTGTGAAATGTGCGGACTTTAACGTTCTGTTTTAATTTTCATTCTGATTTGAAAATGTTACTCTAGGTCTTCAGTACAAAGCAACAATTGACTGCAAACATCAATTTAAAATTTTGGAAAGAAGTTGTTTATACAAATAGCAAAACCTGATATTTGGGCATGCTTTCTTTTTAATTACCTCCATTTTTGTTGAACAAATTAGGGGGGAAAAGAGGTACCCTTAAGGAAGCTTCCTAAGGTTACTTCTTGTTTTCCAGTGGAGGTCTGGCTTCTTGTCATGCAAGGTAGAGAGAAATCTGTGAATGCAAATTGTATTGCTGGGTGGAAGTGGGAAAGCTACATGGGCTCCTCTATAACTCATCTGTGGTGTTCAGTCAGAGACAGCCCAGTTCCCAGAGCAGGCAGAATGACATGAAAAGGAGCAGCTGTCCCAATCCAGAGACTTACAAACTCAGTAGCTGTTTCAGTGATGCTATCAAAATCATGTGTCATGTCTATTCCCTAGCCAGCTCATGACCTTTCCCCCTGTGTGGAATGACTGTTGTGTGTTTCCTGCAGCACGGCTGTGGGAACTTTGTGCGTGTGATCCAGTCGTACAATCGCACCCACCTGTACGTCTGCGGCAGCGGCGCCTTCAGCCCCGTCTGCGTCTACGTCCACCGCGGCCGCCGCTCCGAGGTAACTCTGCTTCCGCTTTGCCCACTCCTTTCCTGGTGCCTCCTACTGCCCTGGTGCAAAAGCTCAACATTATGAAAATGCAAAAATCAGTGCTCCCAGTAGGTTACTCCACCGATGTTGAATAGCAAAAGAGCAAATGTCCATGGTTTTCTGACCCAGTGACAGCTAGAAGCAAAGCCATGATCAAAAGCCATGCCTCAAATATGGTGGTTGTCCAAAATTCCACAGTCATGGCAAATGCTGGGCTACATTTGATACTACTATTTGTTTGACATTATCTGGTGAACTTATTCCTACCATTTGGTGGAAAAATACCCAAGAAATACTTGAAAGGAAATAGCCAATTAGATGAAAAGTAAAATATGAAGTCCACTTTTTTGTAACTTCCATGTGTTACTGATTCCTGGGAGAAGCACTTAATTTGGCTGACTATTCAGGTATGTGAAGGTTTGCTGGACTTCAGCTTAGCACACTCTCGTTGCAATCCCAGTACAGGAACTTTATCTGCTTCACAAGTTTTGCCCCACTAGATGGTGCCCAGGTGAAGTTGTGTAAGTTTCTCTTCACTGCAAGGTCTTTGTTTTTCTAGATCGGTCTCCAGTTTTTCGATACTCAGTTTCACTGTGTGTATTTTCACTCTAAGTACCAGATGTTTCAGAAGTATATGGTCCAAGTTTCCTGATTTGAAAGTGAAATGTTTGTTTATGTGGAAGTGTAATAGGTAATAACTTAAGCAATCAGAAGGAAGAAGAAAGGCAGTTAACCAGGAGGCAGCACCTCCGTAGCTTTTGGGTCAGATTCATGTCTGCAGGCACAGGGGTGTGCAGTATATTTTCCAGAACAATGTGGAAGCAGATGTGTTGGGAAGGAAGATCAGAGCATGCTACCTGGAGCTCTGCCATGTGAGGGCAGCTTTAAAAGCTGGGCTGGCTTCTTAGGAAGACACTGGAAAATTCATCACTGATTTAATTGGGAGTGGGATGGGAGTTCTGGCCAAGACCCAAGATTGCAGCACAGGTTGCCAGGGAGGTGATTAGTTAATGTTTCTCCAGGTCAGTTTGCATGGGATGATCTCAGTGACTTGTGGTAGATCCCTACCTGGCTCCAGGGCATGCAGTGGGCATCACTGCACCTTCAGTCCTAATAAATTATCTAAAACTAGAGATTGTAGGTCTGGATTTAAAAGCAAAGCAAGCAGAGCTAAGGAAATCCATCCTTCTGGTTAAAAGAATTTTGCATTAACTTATTTTGATGTATTTTGAAACAGGGGTCACCTTTCCCCAGCATTATTCTATTTCTTGAAAAATCATTTTAAAACATGAACAATGATCTCATTTGTCTTTAATTCATGTAATACTCCTTTATCATCTTAAGTACTGGCATTGCAGCCCAGAGAAGTTTGAATCTCATTATTTTAGACTGTTTGCAAATGAGATTGGGACAGAGGGGAGGGCAGGAAATGACATCTCCAGATGATGCAAGATATTAAATTTCTTAAACGAAAGAGACATGACTTGGAAAAGCAGAACTGGCTTCACTTAGCTTGTCTGTATAGCTGCATGCCTATGATCAATTGATTAAATAAACTGCTGTTTCAGACGTCTGGAGTCTGTGAGACACTTGACTGTAGGCACTTCATGCTCAAAGCCATCACTGTACAGGCCAACAATAGCATAGCAGTTTAAACCCAAGCATTTCCTTCTGAACTCATTGTATATATCTGTGCATAACTAATTGACACAGCAGAATGAGCAACTATGTAATGCTGATGGGACAAGTGAAAACTCATTTTTTCCTCTGCTTTTATCATTTCACCTTCAATTTGGTACAGTTTTCAATGCACAAAAGGTTGTTTTTGCACGTGCAAAATGAATATTTTACAAAGCATGTGGGAAATGCAAAAAGCAAAGAAAGCTTTCAGAAGAATCTGTGAAAAAAAAGCAAGTTTTGAAAATAAAGCAAAGATTTTAGTTTTAACTGTAACTACAAAAGAACATATAAGTAAATACATTTATCAAAAAACAAAAACAGTAAAACAAAACTTACTGTTTCTAAGCTTAACTCAAAAAAGTCTTGAAACTGCAAAAAATGTGCTTAGCAAAGATACTGAAGTTTTAAACTTAATAAGAGTATATTGTTTGTTAATAGAAAATATACAAACAAGCATTGTCTGTAACAAGTATATGTCTACTTTTTAGTGACTGGTTAAAACACTTGTCTGTAAACTTTAAAAACTTGCTATTAGCTAAAAAGCTTTTAAAAATGTTCTGTCACTATAAAAAATGTAAAATGTCAGCAAACATAAGCCGTGTACATTCTCTTGTGTACATGAAGCTGATGCCTAAAATAAATAAATAAAAACTTGTAGAATGCCTGACTGTGCCCCCGTCCTGTTAACAAAAGATTCTCTGACAAAAGCACATCTGTTTTTCTCTAGAAGCTACAAAGCCTGACAGAGTCATATCCAACAATCATAAGAACTGAGCCTGTTTTGCTCTTCTGTCTCCAGGATTCCACATACACTCACAAAAAATGGGGGGTTCATTGATGAGGCAAAATTTTGTCCTTTCCCCTGAAACAGAGGTTATAAAACAATTAATTTTCTTTCTTGGCACACTTGATACTTTGGTCTTTGGTAATTATTCCTTTAGTCACCCAAATACATTCTAATGTCAAAGTAAATGCAAACAGAAGGAAATGTAATCCCTATGTTAAATAATTATAGACTAAATAGCAGTTTAATATATATGAAAATCAAGTGTAATCCTGGAGCTAGTTTAATAGAAGAGTAATGGATATTTTGAATTGGAAAATAGTGGTTTAATATAGTAAATATGGATTAGAATCAAGCTGCATATAATCTAGAAGTAAAAAAACCACAAAGAAACCACCCAAGATCACATTAGAAACTTCATACTTATGTTTTAACATTGTTTGGAGAGCTTATTACTGAAAAAATAGATAAGATCTCTGAGATTAAATTAGGCAAACCAAAGAGGGGGAAAAGAGAGGGGATAATGATATAAAAACTTCCTGCTGCAGCTGTGCATTTGAGCTTGGTGTAATCTTCAATTTGCTGGTGCCAAATGGCAGCTCAGGGCCTGGTGTGGCATCCCCACTCCCCTGTGATTTACATTAACTGTTAAAGAGAATATAAGGAGTTGCTGTCCTTTCTCAAATAACTAAATGTTGGCATCTACATCACAGAAACCTTTCTTTGGAATTTTCGTCAGCTACTTTTTTCTTTTGGAATGTTTTAAGTTTGGTTGGTTGTTGTTGGTTTTTTCCTTGCAATTGTGTCTTTTGTCTTTTTGTTGAAGATTGGAAGTTTGTTGTAGGAGCCTAAGAGCAAGTTGTTGGGTATGCAGTGGTGTGTGTTAGATCAGTGTGTCTGACATTACTGACTGCAGGTTTTAAGGAAGGAGCTTGGGCCTGAGTCATTTCTTGCTCAGCACACTGTGTGAGAATTGCTGGGAACCAAGAAGTGAAGAGTTGCACCAAAATGGGCAGATTTTCTAAAGCAATTCAGATTGTTTGTATTTCAAGCTCTAATCCAGATCGCTTCTACTTTGCAAAATGTACTTCCTGTTCATTAACCACATAAAATATAAACAAATCCCCATACCATGATTTCTTAAAAACCCCCCAAAAAACAGGAGATTTCAGGCTATTGCAAAGGGTATAGATAAATCATCTATCACTGTGGATTTGGAGCTCTACACATAATCCAAGAGATGGTACTTAAGAAAACAAATGTGATTTAGGGGATTTTTGAAGGTCAGATACCTCAATAAAGACCAAATGATTTATAATATCATCCAGTGACAGTTGTCATAAGAGATTTTTATTTTATATGTATTATTGTTCTAGTAGCTTTATTATAATGTCCTGGACAGGTATAAGTACAACCATATATTCAGAAAAAGAAATTATAAATAACTTCAAAAACAGAAGCATTCTCTGCACATAATTTTGCAGAGATCAGTCAACCTATCCTTAACTGAGACAGAGAGAAATTTTTTTTGATTCAGTGTCTTGAATTGATAACAAGAGTCTTGAAATAACTGGGTGTCAGTGTTATCTAACAAGATGGTGGAATTCTGCAGAGTTAAACTACTGATAGTAGATTAGAAGTGCCCAATAGTGCACTGTTAATAGAGCATTGCTAATGCTGAGAACAGCCAGGCATAAAAATCGGCTTGGATCGAATGGTTTCTGACATGAGGAGTGACACACAAATCTACTTTGCAGGAGCAAATCTTCAAGATCGACTCCAAGTGTGAATCAGGAAAGGGACGCTGTTCTTTCAACCCAAACGTGAACACGGTGTCTGTTATGATCAGTAAGTGAAGGAACCCCGAGGTGCTGAGGTCTAAACCCGCGTGCTCCTGTGTCGGTGGGTGGATGGAATGGCCAAAGGGGGCTGGACACAGAGTTCAGCCTCCCAGGAGCACTCTGGCTGATGGGCACAAGGGATGGGTCCATCCACATTTCAAGGCTTATGTGAAGCTTAAGGTGGGTGGACAAATGAAATGGAGAAACAGAAAGGGGGAGAGAGACACAGAAAACAAAAGGTTCTCCCTTTTCCAGCTTACACATTTTTTCCCAGGATTAGTTTGAGCTTTATATTACCCTGTCTAGCATTTATGTTTGAATGGTTTCTGACCTTGCTCATCCTAGACAGCACTGTTGTCTCATTTAATTATTTGTAACATCTCAGAGTAGCCAGGGAAAGAAAGCCTGAAGACTTCAGATGCTTTGAATTTCATTTTTGTTGTCATTGCTGCTGTAGATACCATCAGCTATTGTAAAGTTCTTCATTCTTCAGTTGGCTTTATACTCAACCAATTAAGCAATTTTCTTCCATCTGAAAGGCCAGAAAGTGAAACAATAAAGGATTTCTTCTGTGCTTGTTGCACACCTACGAGAAAACTCAAGGGGGGCACACACTTTGGGCAGCCTAAGTCATCTGTAAAATATACTTTTCTTTTTTTCAACCAGGAAGATTTGGAAATGTATACTCAGTGTACCCCGACCTTTCACATTTGCAGTATGTTCACACACTTCTAGTGCCAAAGCCCTGATTTTTCAGCATGTGCCTGCTCCTTGCTGTATTTTTGGCTACGAAGGGAACAGCAGTTGCTGAGATTTTGGGGGCTTTCTCAGTAAATAAAACTTATTGCACACGGGTACTGCGTATTTCAGCGAAGGTTTAAAAGGGATCAATGTGCAGTGTTTCTGCCATTCAGCTTCCTCTGAAATCAATTCCATCAATTACATACTGTGCCAGATATTTACTTAAAAATCTTATGGATCTTAAGGGATGTGTAATACAGTCTGTCCTACATGGCCTGTTCAAAATATAAATTGCCTTTTTCTTTTTTTTTTTTGTTCCTTATTGCAAATATATTTAGTACAAAGGACAAGTATATTTATTCACAGATATATGAACTGAACACCTTTAAGGAACAGGTAAATGCTACCTAGACATTCTCTGAACCTTGGCTGCCCTTATACTTTTTATCTCAACAGTGATCTATGGACAGTGTTTACAGACTCACTGTGTAAAGAAAATGTTTGTTCAAAGTCAGTGATAGATGAGTCCACTGCTACTCACTGCCATTCTGGTATTATTAAGTGAATCAACTGTTTCCTTTCCTTCTTCCTTCTGAACTTGATATAGCAACATTGTTTCTGAATTATTGTTTGTACAGTAAGCTGATTTTTTTTTCTACAGAAGATCTATGGCAGATTTGTTCATCTTAATAGACTTTTCGTTATCTTCCTTGATCTCTCAGTTATGTCACTAAACAGTGACATAATGATTCCCTAATGTTTGACTTATCTTTAATGACATAGTTCATCTACAAAGTTTAAATTATTCCACGAAGGTCAAATTCCTTTTAAAAAGAGTCCCACAGATTGGGTTTTATACTTTCTCCCTTCTGTTGCAAAGTCCAGTCACTACAAAAGCATTAAGCTCTAATGAATTTAGCTTCAGTGTCCATGCCAGAAATGGGAACATTTTGTAAGTCACAGCTGGTGTTGTAACAAGAGGACTGAGCCAATGTACTGGACTCTCATTTGAGCATTCTGCAGGAGGAATTCCCTCCCGTTGCATCAGAAGGTAGGAAATACCACCAGACCAACTAACTCTTCCACAATAAAAGAACCACTTTTAAATATAGGTGCAATTTCTTGACCATTTTGGGCATCACTGGCCTAGAATACAGCAGGAAAGCTGATTCATCCTTCAGAAGAAAGTGGCACTATAAAAATAAATTTGAACTTTGTACAGTTTGCCATTGTACAGAGACACATCTGCATCAAAGCGATGAGAAATGTGCTTTGAAACAGCTTGGCATAACTAGTGTGCAGAATGAATGCCTCTCTCCCCACCAAGACTGTGAGATATTTATAAAAGCAGACATACCTCATCAATTCAGTAATTCCCCCCAGTAACAAAATGAAGTAGTGTGAATTCATCGTGCTGGGGCAGACCAAATACTGTGTAGAATTTAAGGATTTTACCAGAAGGAAGCAGAACTGACGGATCTCATCTAATACATGATTAGCAAACAGACAGTAGGAATGCTTAAGACATAAGTAATAGTGTTGATATGTAATAGGATTAAAATTACATAATGTAGTACTGATGCTGAAGTGTGTACATATGTGCAATGCACAGGACTGTACATAACATTTAGTGAGAACCATAAGTCTGATCTCTTTCAGAAAATTTGTTTCATAGTAAGAATAAAGTTCTGATGGATTGAGGCAAGAAGGCAAATATAAAAAATATAAATTTGTACAGATCTAACATCGTCTGTCAATACCTGCTCAGGAAGTAAATGCTTCAGCAGCATGGAGCAAATGCATTGCTTAAATCCCCTGTGTACGAATCTTGTCACGGGGAGAGATAAGAGCAGAAGAGTGGCTGCTGGATGCCCTGCCAGGGTTCAGTTCAGGCTCCAGTTAGCAGCAGAAAAGCAAAATCTCCAGAGTTTTAATTCTCTCATGAGGTTCTCAATAGTCTTCCATGCTGATTATGAACACACATACACACACACACAGAGAGACAAACACAGCATGAAAATAGCCTCAAGTATTTCTGAGCCTGTGACTCTTGCCAGTTTGACCACACTCACTGAGTAGTCCAGGAATACAGACAAAAACATCAATCAAAGGACCCAGCTGTACTGGAATATATTCAGCCACCACTCCCACTCTGAGAGTTAGAGTTTATTTTAGCTACTGTTTTCTACTCTGGGGTTTCATTGTCATTAGTCAGTGGAAATTACTTGGTTACTCACAGAGTAGAAAATGATAGTATATGTAATTATAATTGTAATTGTATATACATATGTTTATGCACACACACAGACTCACACACACACAGATAGACATCCTGACTGATGGACTGAGTTTTCAGCCCTGCACAGGGAGTGGAAGCTCATGGTTCTGTTAGTGTAAGAGTTGGATGTCTCATTCTGCTCAGGCATAAAGGCCCTAGCCTTAGAACCAAGTACACAGAAAGGGACAACTGTTGCTCCACATTACTCTGAGTGAAGTTCAATAATATGATTGTCAGGCCTCTGCCATGCTGAAGTCAGCTTGAGGCTGCCTGGGGCAGTCCTAACTGCTGCTGGTAAAAACTGGCACTGATCCACTGACTGCACGAGATGTTGTGCCAGTTTTGAGCAGCAATAAACTCAACCCAGTCGCTTCCTCTTCTTCCGTAACAAAAAAATAAGTTATTTGCAGTGCGTTCTTAAAGTATTGAATGTGGTACTTTTTGATTACACTAGCCTGATTCTCCAGTGGTCCTTAGTAGTGGAAACTGAAAAACTAAACTTACTATCAAGAAAGGTTCTCCACATATTCAGTTCTGCTGTGGCATTTAATGTTACAGTTCCATAAAGTCTCTAAGAAAAATCTGATGACTCTCCCTTTTTTTTTGATTGAGTCTTTGTAGATCAGAGGAAACCTAATTCCCATGACCCACTGTTTATCTGCATGGACTCCTGTGTAAATAAAGAGCTAATGAATTCAGAATAAACTTCTGTTTTCCCAAAAGCCATAACAATTCTCCATCCATTTCAATTCTTTTCAGATGAAGAGCTTTTTTCGGGAATGTATATTGATTTCATGGGGACGGATGCAGCCATTTTTCGCAGTCTGACCAGGAGGAATGCAGTGAGGACTGACCAGCACAACTCCAAGTGGCTGAGTGGTGAGATGCCTGTGATTTACCAGAGCTTTAATGGGTGTCTCAGAGATTCTGCTTTCCTTTGCTTAAAACAAGACCTTGTTTTTTAAAGAGCTTGTATCTGAATTTAATTTATGAAGTTGAACCATGAAGAAATGTGTGTAAATACAAACTGTAGACAGTGCACAGATGTAGAGGGATCCCTGCACGAACCAAGCTCTTAGGCCACCCGAGGGCCTTTGTTGCATTTGGGCTGAACCAAACTGATTGAGGGCAAGTGTATGGAAACCTTTCCAATGGCAAGTGGTCAGACAGTCTGACTTCTAGGAAAAGTGCCTTCACCTCTAATGAATCAGTTGTTTCCTTAAATCAGTATTTGAGTCTAAGCTACCAGCTTCGGTTAAGTCAAGATGATCGATCTCTGTGCAGGTGACTCACCACCACTTGCATTCAAAACGTGTGCAGGAGAGTGTCCCACTGTCAGAGAAGTCAGTGAGGATCATTGCCACTTATTTCAGAACTGGTTATCTAAACACAGTAGAAAACCTCACTTCTGAGTGTCAGCATTTAACTCTTTGCTTCACTGACATCGCTGTGAAAATTCTCTGTCTTTACTGGTGAGAAGATTCATTCCAATGAAACTAATTTCAATTAAAATGGTGGTCAACACTCTGAACAGAGGTCAGTGTGAAAGGCTATAGAGCAACTAACACAGCAGTTATGATTTTAAAAAGCCTTCAGGTATGTTGAAGCAAAGTTACTGTGGTTTTTTGTCTTGACATTTTTTATGGTGACTTATTATTCATGTCTGGCTGTGACTGCAATGAAATCACAGGATTTCAGTCACAATAAATTAATTTCACTATGAAAGGGAAACTATGTTTGATTTCTAAATTTTTCTTCTGTTCTACATTCTTACACTTACCTGCACACCCTAATATGTGCATCCTAAGGTGAATTAGAGAAAAAGAAAATTTAAAAATGCCTAATTTCTGGAAAATCTACCCATTGCTAATGTTCAAAACAGGTACTTGAAAGTACAATTTATTTCCATGTTCTTTTGGAGCCAGAGACACGATATTTTTGCATTCCTTTTCTGTGTTACACAAATTGTTTTCCTCTCTCATTTATGAACCTTATTTGTTTACACTTCTAAGCTGTTCCAGCTTACTTTTATGTTTTGTCTCAATGAGACTTTCCTTAGGTGCTCCTCATAACACACTGATTCTTTCCTCTTTTTTCTCAAGTCTTTGAGTCTGCAGTAATCTAATACCACTGCTCCTGCATTTCTTCCCTAAGAATTTGCTGTTAAAGAAAATGTGAGGATGCAAAAGCATATGGCTGCCAGCAAGGAGCCATTTATCTATTGATAATTGGTATATGCAGCACTTCCTTGAAGCAGTCAGTAAATGTCAAATTGTTCTTTGCTTATACTGATACATCTTTTGGTTTCATCCGTTTGGTAAACTTTTTCATTTCAGAGCCTATCTTTGTGGATGCTCATGTTATCCCAGATGGCACTGACCCCAATGATGCCAAAATCTACTTCTTCTTCAAAGAAAGACTCACAGACAACAGCGGCAGCACAAAGCAAATTCATTCAATGATTGCAAGAGTATGCCCAGTAAGAAATATTTTGTTTGACAGGTTGCTGGGATAAGCTGCTAGTGTGACGTGATAACCTAAAAGACTAAATGTTTGAAAAGCCTTTGATTTATCTTTGACAAAATTTCCTGTTTCTGTGTCACTGTTCATAATTAAAAAGAGCTGTTACTGAACTCACAGCTAGGGTCTGAACATGATATATATATGTGAAAGGATATGGAAATGTAGAGGATCAGGGATTTGTGTATTTCTCCGAGTCAAGAATACTTACCAGTGTTGAATTTTCAAACTTGCTGTCCTTGGCACAAATAAGGCACATATTAAGAACTTAAGTCGGTGGTTTTCATTTTTTACAATATCTGTGGTTTCCGAGTTCTCATATTGATGCATGTGTGAGCCTAGCTTCTAAAATA